>OY757938.1:4082107-4292107 GCA_963585895.1 Sepioteuthis lessoniana
ACTACTTTGACCATCGTTATATATATATATATATATATATAGTCATCCACAGAGAGATCCGTTTCGTTCTATCAGAACTCATCAGTGTGGTGGCTAGACATATTAGCTTCCCGTAGCCGAGATCGAAACCTGGCTGACTTAAACGCCAAGCCAAGCCTCTAACCCCTCAGCCACGAGGAGCCATTAGCTGCGAAGTAAATTTTAAACGGTTATGAATCACAATTACTATTGTTTACATACATCCGTTCAACGGCTGCCAAGATCTCAATTCATATGTATAACCAATCGTGTACATATAAATTTATATTGTTACAAAGGCTTTTATATATGTTTTATATTTTATTTTCTTCAACGATATATGATGATTTACTTATTTTTCCTTGAGAATCAAACAATTTTATGGTGGAACATTAGGAATAAAGAACAAATAATCATTTGTATTAGCTTTTCATGTTCTCTAATAAAAATAAATTCAACAGTCGTGAATTTCCAGCGTGTTAAATTCTGAAAAATATCACAATATTTTTTTTACATTTGATCGTGTCCTGGATGTAATACAAAACTGCATTCAGTTTTCACTATCAAACAGATCTAGGTAACCCACTAATGGAACACCAACCAGAAATGCCATACCTTGTTAGTTTGAATATACGTTTAATGTCAATAATGTGATGACTCCACTCAAGGCTGAGCTCCAAAGCAAGAGCCTTGCCATTAAATACAATTTATTTTCAAATATATAACTCAAACAAAAGAATTATTATTTCCAATGCATTTTATCAGTAAAAAAAAAAGACAAAAACATATTTTGCAATGCTTTTAGAATGTTTAGTTAAAAGACAGAAATTTCCCAAGCTGTGGCCATGTAAGAATAATTGTATAGTTGCACCATTTGGGTCTTAACGAAACGTCTCAAGGAAAGTCTAGATGGGAACTACACAAAGACGTTAGGTTCTGCTTTCAACAAATCCGGGAAGTACCACTCTACAAAAGATTTGATAAAACCATCAAAGTAAGATTTACGAACATGCTGTCCTCTGCTGAAGAAGCAAAGGCGACCTCATAAATGACATATTCCTAAGAACTCCAATGTTACAAAAAGGTACATTCATCATCTCTGTGCGGACACTCGATGTTGTCTTGAAGACTTACCGAGGAAGAGAGAGAGAGAGAGAGAGAGAGAGAGAGAGAGAGTGTCAAGAAAAGGCGAGTTGTCAACAGTCCTTGATTATTATGATGATGAGTTAAATAAATACAAGACGTATGTAAAAAATACTCAAATTATTTCATGAATTTTTCATCATTGTTAGTTTTATATTTATTCTGAAAGCAATCGAGGTAAGGTAACAATTTGGCGAAGACAATAAAAAAAAGTAGTCAACTCCCTCCTGAAGTGGGCAGAAAGTGAGACGTGGAGCATATTGAGAGAGCCTGAGTACGGTCGTTTACATTTCCCTTTTCTCTAATGCTCTTGGAAAATTGATGAATCCCTCCCCAGTTATGGGTTAATAAATGTACCGCCTGAACTGTATAGCCTTGGTAGGGTAACTGGTCTAGGGGAAAGACAACTAAATTCAGTACACGAAGAATGTTGCTCGGAGAACATTTTTATAATCTGTTATCAACTTATCTGAAAAGTGTTCGTACACAGCTGATGTGTAAATGTCTTTACTGGTTGACGAACACCCGTGCATCCATGTGTAGGGTTGGTTTGGGTTGGTTAGGTTTTTATGATATATCAACCATTGTTGGTTATTTAATACCAAATCCTGTTTTACAATAATATATTGAATATATGATTTGTTAAACACATTTTGTAGATAAACAATTAAATGATCAAACAGTTCTATTACAAACAATTCAATTTAGCATCCTACACCGTATGTACGAGTATTAAGAATAGTTATTTAAAAAATATTGTTTCTACAGGATTGTCATCATTATTAAACAATAATAAAATGAAACTGAATTATGGTTAAAAATCAAGCAAAATGCGTCCGTATCAATAATCGAACAAGATTTGGTGTACCGAAAATCAATCATCCAATTTACCTGCAAAAATAATCTAGCGATTCATCAAAATTTTGGACTCTCTTACAGTGAGTTCACAGGATTTTTTTCATTGGAAGTTCCTTCAATAGATTAAGTGAGTTTTGCTTTGAGAGTTGCCAATACGAAATACTGTTTAGAATTGTGCCTTTTTTAAGCAAATCAACACTAATGGATCGTTTTATGTCCCTCCAAAAACAGTCAGAATGCCCGCAGCTCATGGAGCCTTTTCTTTACAGAACAGTTTGTGGGTTTCAACTCCATGGGTTTCTTTTTATTCAACTCAGTCTTGTAGTTGCAAACCCATGTTAATTCCTTGTGTAAAGATTTTTTAAAACTAAAACGTCACACATTCTTTTGTAAATTTCAGATAGCTTATGTTTCCAAGCCCCCCACCCAAATAATGACAGACCTTTCTTTAATCCCAGAGCTCTTTGATTTTCCGGTATTTTGAATAGCCCCGAAAGAAATATATTTGCGTAATTATAAAATATTTTTTGCTATCAGCCAATTCCAAATGACTTAGATTTATTAATATATATATATATATATATATATATATATATATATATATATATATATATATTGCTCTTTTTTTCAAAATATTTCCCTGATTAATTGAATGGCCTTCGTTCTTAATATGGTGTTAATATCTTAAGAGACATTTCAATAATTCAGAAATGCATTTTAATTCATGAAGGCATTTAGCGAGTAGAAAACTAAGTATTGAAAGGTTCTTTATCCACTTAGGAAAAATCCTGGTTAAAAAGAAAAGATTTTACGAGTTGAAACCCATTTTAACGTTTCACTTTTTTTTCCACCTTATTAGATAAAATATATCGAAATAATTAAAAACCTTTTAAGATTTGAAAATATAAACTTCATTTTATGACCAACTATATCTCAACTGCATTTTTCCTTTCATAGATAAATTTATTTTTAATAGTTTAGCTCATTTTACGACAGCCTAGTCGACTGGGATTGTAGAATACATCATTTGTATCTCTGCAAAGGGGTAAGACTCCCCCCTAACGAGTGTTCTGGTTATGACTCTTAACAATGTAATGTTGAGGCTTCACTAATACTGGAGATTTGGGGAATGTTGAGTACTCTTTCATTACCATCGCTCCCAAGTCTACTCTGACCCGGAGTCGTAGCACCTAGAAGAGTCCTATCGATGGGTTTTATAGAACTGTTAGACATTTAAATTCTACGCAAATAAATGATTTATACTAAATAGAATTGTTTGAAATAAAAGTGTGCTTTTTTTTTTTACATTTAACTGTGTGTAAATAAATGGCTGCTGTTTAATTGAATTGTTAGCGATATATAAGAATACTTGGAACTATTTAACCTTCCCGACTTTTGCTAAATAGACTTTTTGATCCTTAACTGTGTGTAAACAAACGACTGATACTTAATTGAATTATTAAGGATACATAGAAATACTTGAAACCATTTAACTGTGTCTAAACAAATTAGTACTGTTGAATAGAATAATTACTTTTAAAGAGCAAAATTTTGAACCATTTCACAGTGCGCAAACAAATGATTAATGGTAAATAGAATCATTCGTGTTTGATAGAAATCCTTGAAACCATTTGTGTGAAAACATTAGCTCAGCCTCATTCAAACATTTTGGTAACAATATATAAAGGATATTTGGCATTAAATAATCAACAATGGTTGATATACCATAAAACAAAACTATCAACCAACAATCCTTTTTCGATTTCAGTGCATGACATAACTGCCAAGCTTTTATTTGTAGAAACTGTTTACGTTCTTATTAAGCTTAACATCGTGACTTCTTAACACTAAGCTTTACATCGTATCTTCTGCATAAGGGTAAAACTTCCCATCACAAAAGTGGTCCTGGGTATGACACTAAATTTCGTCTGATGGTGAGGGTGCGGAGTTGGAGTAAACCTTTACTGCTGTTACACCCTGGTCCATTCTGCTCCGGAGAAGCAGTACCTGTTAGAGGCCCATCTATGCGGCGAGTAGATCTTTTTGGCATTATTCGTATTCCATAGAAATATTTTAAGCTATATGACTGTAACTTATTTGGATTAAGTATTGGTAATTACGAGTAGACAAATAATTACTTGAAACCATATAATTTTGACAACTATAGACCCCCACATATGGCCGAACAAAAGCAGGACGACCAGCTCGAACATACATACAGCAGCTGTGTGAGGATACGGGATGTAGCCCTGAATACCTGCCAGAGGCCATGAATGATAGGGAGGAGTGGCGTGAGAGGGTCAGGGATATCTGTGCTGGCGGCACGACATGATGATGAT
This sequence comes from Sepioteuthis lessoniana, assembly GCA_963585895.1. NCBI lineage: Eukaryota > Metazoa > Mollusca > Cephalopoda > Myopsida > Loliginidae > Sepioteuthis > Sepioteuthis lessoniana. Next base: position 4,086,466 of record OY757938.1, read on the forward strand.
GAAGATGATGCTGATGATGATATAATTTTTGATTGATTATTAGTAAGAGATAGGAATACTTGAAATCATACAAGTGGGTGCAAACTAGATCAGAATATTTGATACCATACAACTGAGTTGAATAAAACTCTTTGAAATAACAATAGAAAAATATAATGAACGTAATTCTTTGAACTCTAGATGAGTTGATCTGTCGTTAAAATCAATAAATCAATCAATCAAAATATAAATGTGTCTCAAATGATGCCCGTTTATATTTTATGAGAGTCAAAGTGTGAAATCAGACATTTCAATGGTGTTGATAAAATAACTTCGTCATTGACAAAAAAATTGTCACATGCAATTAGAAGGAAAAAAAAACAACATTGATTATTTATGGAGTTCTATAATCATAACAAAGGCGATTTTGTCTAAAATCAAGAAAGCGTGTGGCGTAACACGCGATGTTTGAAAGAGGGATATATATATATATATATATATATATATATATATATATATATATATATATATATATATATATATATATATATATATATATATAACACCACAAACAGCACACAACTTTAGACCATTATCTCAAATTCTTTACATTCCATCTTTCTTTTGAAAAACCTGCTCCACCAACGCCTAACAAATATCTTCTAAATATTGGTCTCACTGTAAAGTTTCCATAAAAAAATAGTCAGTTCAAAACATAATGATTGCAACACAATTTTCATTCAACGAATGTATATGCTACATAACTAGTTCTTTTTTTTTCCACTTCTTTTCCGGCATAGAAGTTCATTTGAAAAGGATTAAAAGAAACATTTTTTACCAAATCTTTTTTCCAGAAGTCGGAAGTAGTTGAGGGAATTTGAAAAATAAGTAAATAACTAAAAGTGAATAATCCCTTTTTTGTTCATTTTATACATGTACTTTTTGATCAGCCCGTTGTTTTTTGGTTTTGTTTTGTTTTGTTTTTGCAAACTAGGATTTTGTAATAGTAGGAGCATCCATACTCACTAGGAATACTTCCTTGAAATCTTTCCTGTTTTCAAAACTAAGATGTGATATTCTTGGGAAATTTAAAGATTTGGAATTCATTAAACTAAATATTATTCCATATTTCCACAGCAAATCAAAAGTATGGTTTACGAGTTGTTTGGACCAACAGGATCCAGAATTATTCTATCATTTGTTTATATATATATATATATATATATATATATATATATATCATCATCATCATGTCGTGCCGCCAACACGGATATGCCTGACCCTCTCTCGCCACTTTCCCCTATCGTTCATCGCCTCTGGTATCCTCACATAGCTGCTGTATGTATGTTCGAGCTGGTCGTCCTGCTTTTGTTCGGCAATATGTGGGGGTTCATAGGAGTACATCACTTATGAGCTCGTCCCTACATCTCCAGCAGTGTCCTGCATGTATGGCTCGTCTAGCTTGGATACTTTTCGTGATGGAAGGCAGGTGACCGTATAGTTGGTGCCTTGTGGGGTGTTGCCGCCAGGACTTGTTCAATATTGCTCGCAGCATTTTTGTGTAATTGCTGTCTAGCTTCTTCTCCATCCATTTAGTTAGCGTCCATGTGGTGCATCCATACAGCAGTATCGATACGACCGCTGCTTGAAAGATACTGGGTTTCATTTTATCGGTCAGGTTTGATATCCATATGATCGATAGCCTATCGTAAGCTGTCCATGCCTTCGTTAGCCGCGTGTCGATGTCCTTTTCGGTTGATGAGACGCTGCTTCCTCGGTAGGTGAATTTGTCTACTAGTTTCAGAGAGGTTCTGTCTAGTGTGGAGTTGTCACCTGTTTGATTATAGCTCATATATTCCGTTTTGTGTGCATTGACATGGAGGCCAATGCCTGTGGCGGCTCGTTTTAAACTATGCAGTAGTGTTTCGGCTTGGTTGGGTGTATTTGCCAGTATCGCTTTGTCATAGGCGTAGTCGGCGTCGGTAATTGTTTTTGCGGGGTACCTTCTGCTTATATATATATATATATATATATATATACAGGCGCACATACACACACATATATATAAGTATGTATACTGTCATTATTATTGCTCTTGACTAAGGAGCAAACTTTTGTCATTTTAAAACAGTTTTGAAGAAAGTTGATATACAACAATAGAAGTTGCAAAAACGATTGATAAGGCACTATATCTATTTGTTAAATGAAACTTTGTCGGTTGGTAGAATTTTATGGGACATCCAAACTTTTACGTTATTAAAAAGTATATCCTGAGAATATATATATATATATATATATATATATATAGGATTAGTAAACAAATAACGTAGCGGGCTCATTTGTTTACACACCGTTAAGTGGTGTCATGTTCTGCTATTTAACACTTTTAATTCTATCAAACATAAATGGTTAAGGTATTGTAATTCCTTGAATAGTTCTATTTCACCTATAGATGAGATCCTAAAAGGCACTACCAATCCGGATCGAAGTGGACCTGATAGTAATGGCAATAAAGTTAACAAAACTTAAAGGCTAAAGCTAGGCTTAGTGCTATATCAAAGACACTCGTTGGGGAAGGGATCTTGCAGAACGTTGGTGGCGTATTCTACAGCCCAAGCAGACTGGACTGGTGGAAATTGTGTGGATATTTAAATATTTTGAACGGGCGATTTTATGATCTTCTTTATGTAAAAATTGTCTTAGGTGATGCAATGTTAGAGATGAGCCAAAAAAAAAAAAAACTATCAGGACCGAAAAAATAACCACAATTATTCGTTATTTTTTAAATATTCGCCTCGATGTGTAACTGGTTGACTCCAGTGTATGTGAGTAGAAAACTGAATATCGGAAAGTTCTTATTCCACATTTGGAAAATCCACTATTAAAAAAGATTATATCTATGATTTGAAATCCGCTGAAAAGGTTTCACTCTTTTGAGCAGCTTATTATATGAAATATACTTCATTTAAAAACTAATATTTTTAGATATAGATTATTAATATTTTGTATTACAATCAATGTAATATATCACTAGTACATTTTAATTATCTTACTTTGTTAAATTTTACATTTATGGTTGAGCTCATTTTACGATTTCTGTTTATTATAAAGAAGCAGAGCAAATATTTTGCAAGAAAATTATGGAGCAGTTTTTCACACGTAAGAAACCAAAAACAGTAATCCTTGCAAAGAGGAAAGACCCCCACTTTAAAACGTTGTTTCTGGTTCTGTTGGTCGAAACGCCTCGGAGAGAACACTTTATTTAAGATGAAAATTTAGAAAGATATTTCGTTTAATGTACTTTAAATTTCACACTTAAAATGAAAATTTAGTTTGGAAAAGAAGAAAAAATGTAATGAACAATGCCTGTTGCGTATAAATGCTGCAAATAACTGCTGACGAAAAAAAAAGAGACCTACTTCTGATTTCTTTCAAATTAACACTGATTCGTCTAGACGTGAAAGTATAATTATATTATGTACGTTTCTCAGATGGGTATAGTTACTCATTTAATTTCCGTTTAATAAGTTAAAACTAAAGCCCCATACGTTTTGTTCATGTCTAGTATTTGTGCCGATATTTGTACTGGCTTAGTAAAAAGAATTTATCAAAATAGATAAAATAAAAATCAGACAGCATATATGATTGGGATAGGAAACAGCCTAAGAGTTCAAAAGCTGAAATTATATTCAGTGAGGATAGCTGCTTATAGCATTGCATGAAGCCATATGCAAACCCTAAGAATAGAAAAAGAATTATGTTAATACCAGAAGGCTTTTCCATTTCTCTGAGAGGATAGCAGTTTGCTGGGTTATCCAACTTACTGCAAAGAAAATATAAAGAGTGTAAGAATACAAAAAAGGAAATTACACCTTTTTGAAAGGATATGAACTAGTTATTTACCTATCAGGGTTAGCTTGTGAGTTGGAAACAGCAAAGAGAGGTACAAGAACTTGTGAAACAACTCTAAACTAAAAATACTGACAGCCCTGGCCTTTTCTGTAATAAAAGTAGTCTTCTACATTGTTCAGTATAGTTCTAAACCGTGGTTTCTTAAATTGGCCAATATAGAACAATAATCACTCAATCATTTTGACGAGTTGCCAGATATCGAACGACTAACACAAATGATCAATATAGATTCCTAAGTGTGACGAAAAATTTTCGCAGGTAGAATAAAAGCAGGTGGATCCATGGAGGATGATTTTCCTAGTTTGCATCTAGAAATCCTTTTATAACAGGCCTGATATCGAGCAGAATACTCGAAAATATGTGATAGCCAGTAGTTGCGTGTCATTTATAGATGAACTGTTCAAAACATCCGGGTCATTTAAGTGAACGAACGATCTGGCAGTGTCAGAAAAATTCCAGATCTTTTCATTGCCGCTAACGATGCATAGAATCATATTTTCATCCAAGAAAACATCATGAAATAACATTTAAAACGGATTATTTTAAACTGAATCCTCAAATATTTATCCAATAGATTATAATATGTCGTTAGAAGAAAAAAAGATCCTTATTTAATAAAAAGAATTTTAAAAAATCAATCTAAACAGAAAGAAAATAAGAAAAAAGCAAAATAAAAATAAATGCCTTAATCCATAATAACATAATTTTAATGAACGCAATTAGAATTAAATTTTCCTTAATGTAAAATCCCGATCTGACCAAATAGATCTGGCTCTTCACTTAAGTCAGTTTAAATAGTGCTAGTTTGTTGTGGTGGGTCTTATATGATTCAATATTCCATCAATAACCTTTCTGTATTTAGAAAAAAAAATTCTAAACCGAAAACATGAAAATATATCATATGGAATCCAGTGAAATTAAGAAAAATGTTGGCAATATTCAATTAATTTATTTGGTGTTGAACTGAAATTGAATTTGGTTACAAGGAAAAAGTTTCAGAAAACCTAAGCACAACGTACAAGACCAAAAAGGGAAAAGTGCGCTTTTTTTACCCTTAGATGTAGTGTTGTTTTTATTTACATTATTTCACACTATTTGTATCTTTGTGGGCAAATGCCAACAACCGTTATAGATTAGAGTAAGTCAAGTAAAGTTGGTGACTTAGTCGAGGGTGACCCGAAGGCTCCTTTTTCAATAGCTACTACACAAAGGTGTAAGTGAGGGCGCTACTCCTTTCCCTGGATTGCCCCACTTTACCCTTGATCCTTACATTATAATGCTGAGTGTTAAGCAAAGCGGCATCAAGTACAATTTTTTGAGTCTTTGGTATGACTCGACCTGGGATTGGACCCCGGCCTCCCGGACCATTGGCGAACACTCTACTCATTAGGCTAAAACTAAGTTTAAAATATCTTCTTTTAGACTGAATATATTAAGATACACTTTATCTACCACCCTAGAGTGACGACAGCAATCAACAAAATGTTAAAGAAAATAAGATTAGCCATCTAAGGAGTCGCGAGCGTTGGGGCGCTGGTTAGACCGTGTTTTCCACACAAGGCACAAGTGAGGGTTTGAATTTTCTGTGGACTCGATAAAAGAAGCGGGTTTTTTCCATCCTTTGTATTTGGTGGCAGTTGAGACGATTTCGATCGTGTACAAATGGAAAAAGAGCCACAAACAGGTTCAATTAGCTCAGGTTCCTACACACTTTCACGGTCTTAGCCTAGTTTTCAGAGAAGGAAAAGAAATTCATGAATGGAGTTCCATCAGACTGTTTATGTTTGACTTTGTGCTAATATGCCTTTGGCAAAGGCACGAATTCATTTGTTCTATTGGAAAATTGTAAGGCAGATTGACTTCTTTAGCCTTGTTGGGGCAAACAGTCTAGAAGGAAACCTATGAATTCAAACCAGCTGACCTCCTCTTTGAATAGTAGCGAAGGAAAGACCAATACTCAAATCAGAGGTTGAAGATGAAACGAAGACGCTACACAGATAATTTTAAAGCTGTTATCCGCAACGATACCATATTACACGACTAAAACACTTGAAGATGCCGAGAGTGTATAGCAGTCGAAACACTGTAAGTAAAATAACCAAGAACAAGACAATAGTCCTATAAAATCACAAGAGATATATAAACGAGACTATATTCATCAACGACCATTATTAGCAATAGTATAACCGTGTGATACTGAACACAATGAAAAAACAACATAAACCTAATTATGCGTACAAGAACATTTAATATTCTAAATGTAAAACTATTTGTGCAAGTGACAACACTAACAAATAATACACAACTGTGTCCCAAGAGGGAATTATTCACACGTTTTTCCATGAACAAACAGAATATAAAAGGAGGTACAAAATAGAAAAAGACTTACTTGGTGTCTAGGAGTAAGATAAGTAGATTCGGTTTCTTTGTTGAATGGTATATCACCCTTGTTGAATGGTATATCACCCTTGTTGGATGGTATATCACCCTTGTTGAATGGTATATCACCCTTGTTGGATGGTATATCACCCTTGTTGAATGGTATATCACCCTTGTTGAATGCTATATCACCCTTGTTGGATGGTATATCACCCTTGTTGAATGGTATATCACCCTTGTTGAATGGTATATCACCCTTGTTGAATGGTATATCACCCTTGTTGAATGCTATATCACCCTTGTTGGATGGTATATCACCCTTGTTGGATGGTATATCACCCTTGTTGAATGCTATATCACCCTTGTTGAATGGTATATCACCCTTGTTGAATGGTATATCACCCTTTTTGGTTTATTAAATGTCAAATCCATTCCTGTATGAGGAAATATGTGGAACTGCTTAACCCACAGCCGAAGGGATAAGGTGTTCATACATTTCCCAAGGGGCATTAGTCCGAAAGTGAATGTGATAGCCACCCTGAAGTTCGAACTTGATTACAATAATATCGCAGCCAAATAAGTTAGCCACTTCAAAAAGTTTTTTTTTTTTTTCCGACAGTCTTAAGACATCGTATTGGATTCTTTATGGATACGCTTATTATCTAAGGGAAGTAATAATTCATTGCATACGAAATAATGTAGATTACGTGTTTGCATTAAAACGAAGAAGGTGGTTCAGGTTACCCTCTCCGTTAGATTAAAAGGAAAATAAAGGAGAAGAACGAAGATGCCGTAAGGTTTTCAATTTAGAAGTTTAATAAAGGTTTATTGGAAAGGAAACCTTTGTGCTGGTCGTCGTAGTATGGAGAAAATAGTTATTGAATTGAGAAAGAATTAAAGCATGCATTTGGCGTGCTGTCAGTAGTTTGTAGTTCCGTGGATTTTTGGAGTGAAGAAAAGTTTTCCTATAAATGGCAGAATAAATACATCTAGTTTATATCCAGTTGGGAAACCTTGGGCTTGGAGGTTAGACTCAAGCGTCCATAAACTAGATGGTTCCCCTCATGATGTTACAACTCCACCACCAGAAAGACAGCGAACAGAAATTCGTCCATCCCGCTCGCAAGATTTTGAGGAGGAGAAAGTTTGGCGGGCTTTCACCGAATTCAATTTTCCCGGAAAGTGATTCGGGCCGAATGGGATTCGTCATCCTCATTGGGTGAAAATATATGACGAGACCAATGGTCAAAATAATTTACGTGCCAAACAAAGATACGAAGTTCTTTCTGCTACAGTATGAAGTCCTGACGTGCAAACGTTTGAAATCGGGAAACATGATCATCCACCAAATACGATCACAAAAGTGAATGCCTTTCCACGATCAAGAAAAACTGAGAAAATGTCCGAGATCAACATTGGAAATAGGCACGTAACTGTCGGTGAGTTTTCGACGAAGGAATCGGTAAAAATTCCTGTCGTTTTATTTAAAAAGAAAAATTCTTTGGCCACAAAATTCTTTGGCCACAAAATTTGTTCTCATGTGTCACGAATTTTTGGCGAAACATAGGGCAACTCTCTCACTTCCGGACGTACCTCTCTCCGTATTTGTTCCTTTGGTTATTTTTGTTTGAATTCCAAGCACTGAAAGTCACTCGCACCGATTTCAACCAGTTGGAAGTTGAGAAACAATTTACAATAAGACTGGAAGGAATTCATGTTAGGTATAAAAATACAGGGAACGGTGTATCAACAGGGAAGGATAATCATTTTGAAAACAAGTCTCATTAATTGTTGGTAATACACATTCTGTTTCTTTTCGGCTATTAAAGGTATAGTATTATTTTATTGAACTTCTCATCATCGGAAAATAATTCACGATTGACTAACTTTAGGGACATTTTTCTAAGTTGATTTGCGGAAAAAGTAATCGTGATACTAAAATTCATTTGTCCGAAATTCAAATATCTATTCTTTTGAATATTTTGTTTCGATGAAAATTCTAAAAACGGAAAATTAAAAGAAAAATAACTTTAATATTTGAATGACGCTCTTTGAAGTTTCGGTATCATTAACAATTACATCGGTTAATTCAGTTTAATTCCTATTTTGTGCCAATAACCCGCCCTACGTCTTTTATTGTTTCCGATTTGTTAAATCAAAGTCTGTGTAGCGTAGTGGCTAATGTGCTGAATAGTATCATCGTTTTGAACGAGTTCGAACTCCAGTCGTGTAATCATATTCACTTTTAAACTAATACCATGGAGAAAGGTATGAACTACTTTCTATGCAAGGTAATAATTAAATAGTACTACTACTGTTCTTTTACAAGAATAGATTTGGCCTTAAATAACCCATAAAGGTTCATATGTCATTAAACAAATAATGCTTAAATAATACCATTACAGTTCTTCAACAACATTAAATAACCGACAGAGGCTGACATTACAGTGTTTGACAAAGTAGCGTGAACTGAATCAAAATCTTTAACATCACTCATATGTCATACCTTGAAATTCCTTATAACGAGAACTAACCATAAAATAAAACTGTAAATAAACTCGGGAAAGAAAATGAGATTAGGAAAACTTTCTAATACACTGCAAATGTATTTTAGTTATATTGGTAGTTGAAAAACGAACATAATGAAAATATATCCCTTACCTTGTGACTTGTCCGTTAAAATGACGTTTGATGACGAACACTTTACTATACACATCTATTTTTCGCGTAAAAAATCATTTTCGTTAGAGCATTAAAAACATCAATAATATTTAGTTTTAATTTGTGATTAATAGAGAAAATAATGGCACTTACCTGAAACATTTTTAATGTGTCCATATTGTATTCTAAATTCTTTTTAGCGCATTTTATTATTTTTGACTGATTTTTAGCTATTTTATCTATTCTAAATATGTTTTGGAACATTTAAAAACCTTTTTTTAAAGAAATATATATATGAATTATATACATATTTCTTTTAAATACTCTTTCCGGTGGCAAAAGCTGCTTGGTAGCACCAAGAGTGGCAGTACCGCCTTGAGCTACCGAAACTGTGTTATCACCCTGGTTGACGGATGATGAGGGCAGGGTATCACACGTGCTTTCACACGTTGTATGAAGAAAAAAATAATGACGGATGTGACGTGGCATAGTGACGTAATGTTGGAAGTAATAGCGTTCACATAACTGAAATTTAGAGTTGGAAAGTATTGGAGGCTAAAATGACATAAAGCAGCCCATTATATATATATATATATATATATATATATGCAAGGATCATTAAATAAGTTTCCAGACTTTTTTCCAATGGGCACTTTTATTGATAGAACACAAATGAAACTCTAGTCCTCTTCGAAGTAATCTCCTCCGGCTACAATGCTGTACCGTTCCAACAACTTCTGGAAGGCCCCATGGAAGTCCCTTTGTGTGAGCGTGTCAATGAGCTTCGTCACAGCCTCTTTCATCTCCTCAATTGTCTCATAAGGGCACCCTCTGAGCTTAGGGAATAACCAAAAGTCACAGGGACCAAGGTCTGGACTATAGGGAGGGTGACGAACTGTCTTGATGCCTATCTTGGTCAAATTGTCTGTGACAAGGATGGAGTTGTGGACTGGTGCATTGTCCTGGTGGAAATGCCACTGACCAGATTTGAAGAGTGCTGGCCTCTTCCGACGGAATATCTTCCTGAACGCCCTTAAAAACCTCAACATAGTAACTCTAACCCTAGCCGTTTGGCCAATCAACTCTGGTGTATTGACTTCCTTACTCCTCCCACACCTCTTATCATCCCTCACAGACTCCGTGCGTTCCGTTAGTCTCTTATGTTACTCAAAAACTGATGCTCGATTCATGCAAGATGCACCAAAAGCAGTCTGAAGCATTTCATACGTTTCTTAACATAATTTTATTGCATATCGTTCTTCTAAAGTGTCAGATTGCATTTTTGAAATTCACTAGCTGTGACAATCTGGCTTTAGTAAGGTGTATTCCAATTCCTGCTGTTGCTGTTCCTTTGAACCTGAAATCATAAAAATTGGTCAGTCATCTCATAAGATGTATAGCAATAACATACTGCATTTTCAAGAGTCTTCGACAATTTTAAATAACTATAGAAAACAAGACTGGAACCTTATTGAAGGCACCACGTATATATATATATATATATATATATATATATATATATATATTGAGCTGTTTTATGCCTTTATGTATTTTGCTCTTTTAAACGTCCATCGTTGATTTAACATCACTAAAATCATATCTCATAGTCCTGATGATGGTTCATTAGAACCGGAACGCTATAGTGTCGACTTTGTTTCTCAATAAATCTCTCCTACTTCGATTACCTTGTAATCAATTTTTCTTTATATATTGTCGTATTACAACGGCAATTACGCAAGAATGTTGCGAGCAATATTGAATCAGTCATGGCGCCAACACCCAAAAAGGCACCAACTATACGGCCACCTGCCTCCCATCACGAAAATTATCCAAATTAGACGAACCAGACACGCAGGACACTGCTGGAGAATCAGAGACGAGCTCATAAGTGATGTACTCCTATGCACCCCTACATATAGCTGAGCAAATGCAGGACGGCTAGCTAGAACAGCAGCTCGGTGAGAATATGGGATGTAGCCCTGAAGACCTGCCAGATGCGATGAACGATAGGGAAAATTGGCGAGAGAGGGTCAGGGATATCCGTGCTAGTGGCACGACATGATGATGACGATGATAATGATGACGCATATGCTCTTGTCCCATAGAATGTTAAGGTCTGCTGTTCGCTATGCTGAACACGCTTTATGGCAGAAATATTGGAGAGTTACTTAACTGTGTTCATATCCCCTCGAGGTAATGTGTAAAAGGCTCTAACGTCTTACATGTTACCAGTTGCTCGAAATGATCCCTGACTTGAAATCAAAAATCCTATGAGTCAATGCAGCAAGTTACACTGCCAGGCAGATACGTTGGGAGCATTTTGAATTCAGCATTTATACTTCTTAATTTGTTTAGTGTTGCAAGAGAGTCTCATATTACCTTCTATTTACCCATTGCTGAGGAAGAAAAGACGGATTCATGCAGTTTCTTAGGTCATTATATCGAAGAAAATCGCAAACAATCGCCTCCAGGATTTGAACTCAGAACCCTGTGTCCATTTCCTATAACGATAACCGTCACGCCATGAACCTGCTATAATATTTACAACGGCAACATTTTTTATTCTGATTACAACTGTCAGTTTTGACAAAGAAAATCATGTAAAACGAAATGTCTATTCTTATGAAATGATAGCCTTATTGATTGATCTAGACATTCTGTTCTATAACTTCTGAATGAATAAATATCAAATAAAAAGAACAAAAATGTTTGACATTTAGTTCTATTCAAGTGATTAAAATATACTTACTTCAAGTATCTTGTCATCACCCAATGGAAGTGTAGAATCCAAGTTGAATTAGTATTATCCCCTCAGTATAAAAAAAAACAGTTTGAGTTTTAAGGATATAAAATCCAGAACCGGTGACTTACCTACAAAAGATCAAAGAAGAAGAATTTAAAGTAAAAAAACACGAAAAAAAAAATAGAAATATGAGAAGCATAATACCTCAATCGAATAGATTTTCTGGCAGAAAACTGAGCAAGTTTTCAGCCAGAAAATCTCATTTTATGCGATCACCACCAACACCACTTTCAAACCAACAAATTTCAAATAAAAAACACTTGTCGAAAAATATTTTATAATAATAATGATGATTGTATTGAAGTGTCTCAATTTAGCTAGCGAACTACAACTGCTAAAAAACATAACAGTGATACACATAGCAACTGGTGAGCTCGGAAAGCACTCCAAAGCCTTGGTCAAGTGGTAGGGAGATTTTGAAATCAGAGGATGAGCAGAGACCACCCAAAGTACAACATTGTTAAGATCGGCCAGAATCCTGAGAAAACTCCAGGAGAGTGGAGAAGACTTGGTGTCACTTAAACCGCAGTGAAAGACCATCGGCTGTCGATGGTGTGGAAAACTCGCAAGGAATTATGATATTAATAATATTGATAATAATAATAATAATAACAACAAATTCCGCAGACTTGCACAAAACAAGTACAAGTCTTGGAACAACTGGTTGGGAAAGGTGATTAAGTAGGAATTGTAAAAGAAATGGAAATCTGAATATAATCCCGAATGGCACGTGTATAATCCAGAATTCATCTTTGAGAAAGAGACGCTAAAAATACTTATGGGATTTTAAGAGGCATAATGGATCAAGTAAACCTGTCCAGAAGACCAGACCTAGGGGTTATTGAACGGAAAGAAATAGGGTAGACCAGAGAGAAATACTGTGGGATTTTAAGAGGCAAAATGGATCACTTAGTCCTGTCCAGAAGACTAGACGTAGATTTAATTGTCCAGAAAAAGATCTTGCTATCTAAGTAATTTTGTCGTTCCAGCGACCACAGAGAATGGTCCCCAAAGTTTTAGAAAAAAAAAAGAACCGTGACGATCCACACCACAGCATTTTTAAGATTGGAGAAGGGTCCTGGAATCTTTAGGAGACTTGCTGTCACTCAGACTCCAGTGAAAAACCACCTGTTAACGCTGGCAGGAAAAGCTTGCAAGGAGTTAAATAATCATAATCTTAAAATGTAGTTAGTTAAAACTTATTAACTTCCTTCACAGTTTAAATCTGACTTGCTACTTACTTTTTATTCCCACACCATACTCTGAATAAATTGTTAGCTAAGAATTGCCGGCAATGTAGGATTCATTTCCCCATCCCGATTGAGATAATATCATATATCCGAGAGGAGTAAGTTACTTTTTGAAAATGTTACCAGTTTTAATCATGATAATTAAGTACTTAGATCTTGTTAGCGATTTTAAAAAGCTATTTGATTCCAAAATTTGATAATATCATAGATCCGTGAGCAGTAAGGTCATTTTAAAAATGTCACCAATTTTGTTAAAATTCAAATGATTGATTTATAAACTTTTAGGTTCTTAAATAAACAAAACGAAAACTAAAAGCTAATATCCTGATTCCATAAAGCTTATAATACAATGAAAATCACTCCGTTTGTCTGAAAATAAAAATTTTCTCCGAATTACTGTCTAAGATTACAAAGTGTATTTTCTCTCTACTGTTTTATGTTCTCCCTTTTCTATTTGAACGTTTATTTCTGTTTTTATTTCGTCCTTCTTTTTTCCCAAGTACGCAAAAAACAACAAAAAAAAAAAAAAAAGTTACCATAAGCTTTTGTGATTTAATAAACTGTGTCATGCCATACTGACTTGAACAGATACATTTAGCAGTGGAGTAAAAATAAAGAAGACAGGTCATGACTGAGGATAGATTTCATTTTCAAATTGCCGGATACGTCCACTAAATGGAATTGGCAGTTGGAATCCTCATAGTAGAAAAACAGCCAAAAATCTTTATTTTTCCTTCAGCGTTGTTTTCCCCGTTTCAAGTCACCAGTTTTATCATTCAATGTCCATAGAATTTGCTCTTTTCTCTTTCCATTTCTTTTCTTTGTTTTTTAATTTTTCTTTCATTTGCTTTTCCTTTTGATTATTATTCTTTTTTCATTTGATTTTTATCCTTTTTTTATATTTGCACAACATACTTTTTATTAAATCTTAAACAACTTCTACCTGCAATGTAACGAGGAAAGATGAAGTCAGCGATTTGCCATTCTCCTCATAATCTGTTTTACTTAGTCTATTGTTATTCACTTCCGACTTGCAAAGTCAATCCCTGCTGGTAGTAAATTCATGTTTGTCTTTCTCCTTAACTAGTTGCCAACTGAGGTCAGACAAACTAATCAATTACTGTTTCAAGTCCGTCGATTACAGCATAATTGTCAACCAAACTGAAGCGATTGAAGAGGATTTGAATCCAGTTTTCCTTCTCCTAAACAGGTTGCTCAAACAAGGCTATTTTCATTAATCTTTTTTCATTTTTATTTATCATTTTATTCGTCTCATTTTCTTCGACTGCTGTTTATCATTATTTTTATTATTACAACGGTTCCATTTATTTAGATAACTGTCTCTTTTAGAATAAAGATTGATAAGGAGGTGCCCGTTGTGTAGTGGTTATCGTCGTAGAAAATGGACACGGCGACACGAGTTCAAATCCTGGACGAGACTGATTGCATTCCACATAGCACTAATACCCTTGGGAAAGGTATCAATCCAATTATTCTCCCTCCAGCTATGGGTAAATAGTAGGACAGACTGGGTTCTTCAGCCTTGGTGAGGCAACTAGTCTAGGAGAAGGAAAACTCTGAATTCAAACCTGTTAAACTCCGCTTAAAAATTGACCTTGTGTCATATCCTGTCCGAGCGGAGGGGTTGGGTAAATAGGATAACACACAGAAAAAAAATCGCGATTGTTTGCATAAAATTCTTTGATCTCCCCCTTATATTTCAGTTTCGATTTATTCACTAAGCCAACAAAGAATTGACCCAATGCCACATTATGTGGCACCATGTGAGGATTGCAATCACAAATAGACGTTGCGTGAGGAAACTTGATAACCTTGGCGTGATCTCCATGTTGTTATTTACTAACCCTAGGTTAGTTTTGACGCAAAGCCAGAAATATAGAGCACCCTGTGTAAATTGTATTCACGAGTAAAAGTCTGCAATCTTGACTGGCAAAACGTTTCCACAGTGAGGATCGTACTCATTATGCAGGAATAATTGTTCTGAGAGATTATCACGTTAAACCAGGAAAAGACAGCTTATATTTTCTATTTTACAGTTTAATAAATGCATTTTTTTTTTGGGGGGGAAGTCAAATTTCAATCCTCGTTTATTAACGGTATTTGTTCTTACTTTTCTTAATGTTATTTTACGCTTTAGAATATTTTATTCAATAAAGACTTTTTTTTAATCTTCTGGCTTCTATATTTTATTACGACTTGAACATTTTGTTTCTGAGGCATTGAAATGAGTACAGAAAACTAATCAATCTATTATTCTAGAAAACAGACACGTGATAATTCTTGGGCAGCTAGCTACCTGGCTTTCAACATTTTTTTCTAATTAAGAATGGACAGTTTATTGCAACATATTTTAAGATTGTTAAAGATTTTAGTTTGTTCTTTTTGTTTTTAATGACATATCAAACTTCATGGGTTATTTAATACCAACATTATTCTTGCAGAAAAACAGGCGTGGTATTGTTTAACTCATAACTGCAGGTCATACCTTTCCCAAAGATATTAGTCTGAAAGTGAACGTCATGACACAAATGTAGTTGAAACCCGCCGATATGAAATGATTACAGCGATGGGTATTTTTATTATTTTATTTTTTAGTTTGGCCAGGTCACTATTAATTCAGTGGTCTTTTTGTTAACTAAAATCTTTGAGTGGAAATGTAAGTCAAATTGGAAAGGTCAAACGCATGCAAAGGGAGGTTGAGATTTAACACCTGACGTCAAAATAACGGGAAGGCAAATTAAATAAAATGGATTCATGTTTGTCCCATTGTTTGACTGAGGTAAAATAAAAACATAAAGAAAGTTGGGGGCATGTGTGATGATCATGAGGATATGACACAATAACTCACTGAGATCGCCGTAACGGTATAATTACCTTTCGAATATATAAAAATAAACGAATTACGAAAAATAGTCAGTTGAGACAGTTGTCTGTTGAGAAGTTGAGGTGAATTGATATCCACATTATCCCTCGAAGCAGCGACAGAGGATGGGTGACTGTGTAGCGATGAGTGTGTCTCTGTTGATAGACCCTTCCAAGTTCTCTCCGTCTATCTCGTGCTTTGATGACTGTTAGAAAAGCCGTATGCAAACTGAATTATAAATACCTCCGTATCTGGAACAGTTGAATCTGTAAAGAAGTGTAACATCTATTGATGTCCGAGACGGTGTCATGGTATTGCAACTCTTCACGTTCGGCACCGTTGCAACCATAGTAGCACATCTACTTGGATGTCGCTATTTATCATCTTAGCCCCTAACCCTGCAGAGATTACCTTCCTATACCGTTAAAGATAAAAAATTTACAGATTACTGTCATTCGAAAATCCATTAATGCCACGCATCTAAGGAACTATATTTTCTGACACCATGGATATATCCTCGATATACCTCACGCACTCTCTACTAGGTTTGGACTACATTGGCTGTATTCCCTGTAGAGGGGTGAGGCCCTCAAACAAAAAGGACCCGATGCATACCCCTAAACTGCATCTGATTGTGAGTTTCCAGGTCAGGAGGTTTCGGAAGTGTTATTGCAATTACTCCTATGTTCACTCTGACTCGAACAGGTTCAACTGTTACGGATCAAATGGATTTTTTAAAATTATTAATATCCAGTTGGACTAATTAACACCATATAACGAAGTTATTTGTATTAGGAATAAGTTCTTGATTTTATAATTATTTAATAAGGATTATTATTATCTTTTTAAGCCATATAACTGTGAAATAAATAGATATTAGATAGAAATAGATATTTGAAACCATATTTTCTAAATGGTATTGGGAAGAAATTCATGAGACCATTCAACTGTGCAAGTTATTTGTTTTTGGTGTGAATGTTTGTTATAAAAAAACAGCAACAACACAACAAATGTAAAAATGAATGTACAATAAACGTAATTCCCTAACCCCTAGACGAGTTGACATGGCATAAGAAACCAGTCCATCAAGAAATATAACATTGATTTACAGGAGATGCCCGTGGTGTAATGGTTATCGTCGTAGGAATTGAACACGACGATACGAGTTCAAATCCTTGACGAGACTGATTGCATTTCACATAGCACTAATACCCTTGGGAAAGGTATCAATCCAATTATTCTCCCTCCAGCTATCGGTAAATAGTAGGACATATTAAGTTCTTCAGCCTTGGTGAGGCAACTAGTCTAGGAGAAGGAAAACTCTGAATTCAAACCTGTTAAACTCCGCTTAAAAATTGACCTTGTGTCATATCCTGCCCGAGAGGAGGGGTTGGTAAATATGATAACATTGATTTACATCTGGTGGTAGGTTTCCGGCTCTGGAACTCAGAGGAATGTAGATCCATTATTATGTTTGGGATCCATCAATGGTTCCAATAAAACTCTTTAAAATTATTGGGAAATTTATTACGACACTTGTTCTTAATGAATGATATTGCAACAAAATATGAAGTGTCTGCCGGTTTAAATTTTCTATGAAGATATATTTTTTATCGTATGTAATTGGAAACGATACTTTTTAAACAGTGGTATGAAATGACCCCGAAAAGTTTGACGTGCAGAATAACCAACGAACCCAGAAATGATGCTATGTTCCTTTTCAAGTGAATCTTTTTTAGAATATCATGAAATTGGTTCTCTCTGCAGCTACATCTCTGAGAGAGAATGTTTGTCATGTCATGGAAGAACACGTCAGTCCGACCTGAAGAAATTTATGACTGTGGCGTATTTTAAAAGAAAATAATTTTACAACTCCCCCGGTTAATAATTTATTTATTTATTGTATCTTTTACTTTTGAATAATCGATTTGGACTTCTTGTCCATATTAATTTTCTGTTTCTTGATTTCATTTTTGGATTTTTTTTTTTCTTTCATTATGTTGATATTCTCTCTTTCTTTCTTAATTCCTGCCGTTTTATATATTTCTACTTTTTCTTTCTCTCATTTTCTCTGAAAACAACCGTCTCGTATTCTGTTGGCTACTTCTTATTTCCAAGAAAAATCGAAGAAACCTGTCGCTTTGAATGAAAAGAAAGAAGTGAAATTCTAAAGAGCCTACAATGGTAGAAAAGTGCAACTGGCCAAGTGAACATTATCTGAGTGTTACAGTCTTTTGATTTAAACGCCAATTTTATTCTCTCTGTTGAGTTAGCCTCAAATAACACCTGCAACAATTGACTCATCAGATAAGCGGGTAAAAGACTTCTGTCATTCGTCCCTATGGACTATCTCTCTGAGCAAGTCTTCTTCACGGCATCAATTGTTCTCACAGTGCTAATAAATGTAACTCTTCACTGGTCAGCCAAAATTACTGTGTCCTCGGGTAGGAGACCAGAGGAAAACGTCGCTTATGAGTTTTTCCCTGCCTTTTCAACAGTACCCAGCATCTTATTCGTATTACTTGGATGCTTTTTGAGATAGCAGGTAGGTGGCCGTAAAGCTCCTTTTTTGTAGGATGATGCTTTACAGATTTGTTAAAAGCATCCTTATTGTTATTCCCATCAAGCTTTTTTTTCTCCTGGTGGTTCTTTTGAGTCCAAATGGTGCAACCATACATTAGTGTTGATACGGCTACAGGTCGGAAGAATCCCCGTTTTATTTTTATCAGAGACATCGGATTTCCATATGTTTGATAACCTGTTAAAAGGCAACATTGATTTTCTATAAGATCTCAAAATTAAATGGTAAACTTCTAAAATGAGTAACTAGCTCACATACCTCATTTACTGAAATCGATGTCACTATAAAGGAAACTAGAATGTAGAAAAATATAAAGGTAAAATAAAAAGAATGGGAAGAAAAAAACAAAGTCAGAATATAAAAGAGAAAAATGGGTAAGTATTATTTTGGTTTCGTTTGGTTTATTTGTTTAACGCCATATGTATCATTTAACACAAATTTAATCTTTTAAATGTCTGATGGTTATCATAGTGTTATTTTAATTTTTATGCTTCGTTGCATTTTTAAGCCCAATTTTTCTTGCCCAGTCGGCTGGGGCAGCATCGCTGAAGAAGGGTCGGATTCCCCCAACTGATGTCCTGGATATGACATTAAACCATATGTGGGTGAGACTTCGCTAATGCTAGAGCTTTAGGGAATGTGGAGTACTCCTTTATTGCAATCACTTTCAGATCTACTCTTGTCTGGAGTGGTAGTACCTGATGGGGTTCTATATATAAGTCATAGAGAACTAAATTAGCAACTTATGCTAAACTGAATGGTTTGAACTGTTTTTGACATTTAAATGTGTGTAAAAACTACTTATACTAAACTGAATTGTTTGAAATAGAACTGTTTATATGTATTAAATGGATTTGGCATTTAATAACCTACAATGGCTGATATGTCATAAAACCCAACGAATTCTTTTCAATTTATGATGTCAACTATTTCTGTCTAATATTCATTATTCAAGCAGTTAACAAATTTAAAGTACCTATTCCATTTTTAAAATTATAATTATTTTTTCACGCTGTTGTATTGGTTAAAGTATTCCAAACAAATATCGATAATTTTCCCAGAGATTTATTTAAGAAGTTGATAGGAACCAGGCAGGTACTATCATTCCAGGTCAGAGTACACCAGGGAGCAATTGTAATGAAGGAGTATATCACATTTCTTAGAGATCTAGGACAGGAGTCTCACCTTTCAGATACAAGTGGGATTATTATTTAGGGCACCCATTTTGTGGAGGAGACTTACCGCTTTTATTACCACATTTTAAGCCTTGCCCCAAGTGAGGAGTTAAGTATGGCTGTGTATGTCAAAAAGCTTCCCATAATGATAATGAAAGTAATTACTCGCTGGCATTTTAGATTGTTGTCCTAAGAAGGAAGTGTTAATATTTCGTAGTAACCTTGTGCAGAAAATATTCATTCCAAATGCCTCATCGTATTGATCCTAATCATTCTAATTTCCCTGGAGCTCTAATGTTGAATCTTCTCCTTCAGATGCATTTTAGGATCATATCCAGAACACGGGATACAATATACGTTGTCTAAGTCCCATCTACAAAGCGTCTGAACAAAACAGACAAAATGACTTTTACATAGCGGGTTGATTAGGTTTTATGACATATCAACCTTTGTAGCTTATTTAACTCCAAATCCTGTTCATAAATATATAAAGTATTTATGATTTGTGTGTAAATTGATTGTAGCTCAATTGTTTTGCGCTGCTGAAATGAGCTCTAGTGTTGTCCATGGAACTTTGACGGGAGACCAATTTTCGTCAGAGAGTTGATTATGTGAGAAGAATAGGTAGATTCGAATAGGTCTCTCATATTTGTGACATGAAAGACCTATTAGAATCAACATATACAACAAACATGAATTTTAAGAATAAGAAAATCAGTTATCTTAATTCCTTCGTCATACATGAAAAAAAGAAAAAGAAAATAAGTATATTCACATGTAAGAAAAAAGTCTAAGAAACATACGCTTTGAAATTCATCACTTTTTATAGTTTGATTGGGTTTCTTTCTTTAATGTCATATCAACCAAATCAATCTTTGTACAAAAACCGTAGCGGTATTATTTAAGTCATAACTGGGAGGTCGAAAATGTTCATAACTTGCCGAATGGCATTTGTCTGTAAGTGAACGTAACAGCACTACTGAGATTCGAACTTGCTTACTACAGTGCCATAGTTCAATACGTTAACCATTACACAACAGCTCTCCCGCTTTTTATCGAAGAAAATATCAATTGTATCATTTTTCTGTTTTGGCACTTGCCCTCATTCTTTTTAACTTTAACCCTTCTGGAGGAGCAGTTTCTTTTTACCCAAAAACAAGCGAAAAAAAAGTTCGCCTGTTTTTGTTACCTGGTCTCTACTGATGAGAAAAACCGAAAAAATATTTCACTTAGATAATAGACGTTTCTTTTCAATTTTTTTTTTTTTTTTTGCTTCAGAAATCGTCGAATCGATTTCGATAATAACTGTTATACCAAAATCGCTTTTCATTATATATAACAGCTATGATGAAGACAATAGAAATGTTTGAATAGTTTAAATATTAACTCCCCATTTCCGAGAATTTGACTAGTATTATCATGATACGTGTAACATAACATTAGCAGTGGTTATTGGAAGGTCCGACAGCAAGACTTTGTGTTTTTGTCTTCGCTTATTGTTAAAAGTGTCATCAGCTTTTTATTTCAACGGATGCTCCACCCTTCGGGGCGCTTAAAATGCGCTGAATGCATCCCCAGCAGATGATTAAGATCCCTCGAAAATGGATATCTTGTGTATGATACTAAACTTCATCAGCTGGTGAAGCTGTAATTCCGAAGATATAGGGAATGTGCCTCTTAATTGCTATTACATCCAGCTTAATTCGTACCCAGTGTGTCATTACCTTTTAAAATTTTAATCAATGGATCAAATATACATATTTGAAAATCATTTGTATTAACAGTAGCTACTTGAAGCTATAATAGATACATTTAATCCCTTGAGCCTAAATGATACGACTCTCTGGGTTTGAGAGGAACTAGGAGTATTTGCAATAAAAGGGTACTCTCTACTCTCCCGAGTTTCAGAATTCTACCCTCACCACCAGATGCAATGTAGTAACATACCCCCAAAAACACCATTTTGAGGGAGAGCATGTTAACTCTCTGCAAAAAAATAATGAAATTCAGAAAAATAGCAAAAAATGAAATCAATTCACGAAAATATTGAGATAAAATTTATAAAAATACGTCCTCAAAAAGTTTAGACAATACAGGAACGTTGATTAACCAGATTAACAGCGGGAATATATTAAGAAAAAACATTCGGAAATCGTATGGAGCTTTCAGGTACTATTTATTTCTGGGTATGGCAGAATTTTTCTTATATATATATATATATATATATATATATATATATATATATATATATATATATATATATATATATATGTATATATATATATATATGGTGTATTCAATAGGTTTACAGGCTTTTTGTACAGGCATTTAAAATTGTCGTAAACTCTTGAAAATTTAGTATGTTATTGCTATAAATCTTAAGAGATGACTGACCTATTTTTATGATTTCAGCTTCAAATGAACAGCTACGACACTCTTCAAATCAGGTCAGTGGCATTTCCACCAGGACAATACACCAGTCCATAACTCCATCCTTGTCACAGACTATTTGAGCAAGATGGGCATCAAGACAGTTCCTCAGCCGCCCTATAGTCCAGATCTTGCTCCCTGTGACTTTTGGTTATTCCCTAAGCTCAGAGGTTGTCGTTATGAGACAATTGAGGAGATGAAAAAGGCTGGGACGAATGTCATTGACACGCTCACACAAGAGGACTTGCATGGGGCCTTCCAGAAGTTATTGGAACAGTACAAAAAGTGCATTGCAGCCGGAGGAGATTACTTCGAAGGGGACTAGAGTTTCACGTGTGTCCTATCAATAAAAGTGCCCATACGAAAACCGTCTGGAAACTTATTCAAAAACTTATGGGGTGCTAACAGATAAACATATATATATATATATATATATATATATATATATATATATATATATATAGACCTTTTGTTCTCGATGAAATTACAACATCTGACAGAAAGAAATCAACAAAAATCAGGGAATTATTCGATCTTAATGAAATTGTCAGTGTTCATTTATGAATGAAAAGAATTGTTTTATGCATTAGTTCTTTTAAGCAAAACCTTTTTTTTTCAGCCCACTTAACTTTCTCTTCTCTGCTCAAAAATCGGTAAGAATGTCTGATATGGCATTTCCTTTCTGTCTATAATAAAAAGACAAAGTCTGATTGTGCGTATGAAATAAAGAAAAAAATGGTAGGTTTTGGAAGAAAATAGTACCTAAAATGGGAATATCAAATCTTTAAAAAATTGAAAATTTTTTGGGATTTTTAATATTATAATGATATAGAAAATGTAGATTTATTTAGGATTTTTTGGAATGTAACTGTGCCCCTTTTTAAGCACAACAAATATCGATACAGTCTTAGATTTGTATTAAATTCTGACATGCTTTTCTCTAATCACAGGTTAAATCTAAATATTTCATTTAAAAATGAGTTTGATTTATAATCGAAGCATATAAAACTTAAACCAAGAAACTAGAAGCTTTTTTTTAATATCTTATATATATATATATATATATATATATATATATATATATATATATATATATATATATATATATATATATAATCCGGCAAACCCTTGCGTGTGAAATAAAGAAACACTTGACTGCTGTTTCGAGCTTATTAGGCTTCATCAGCAAGAAAAGAAAATGTACATCTATAAGTAAATGTTAAACGAAAAAAATGTATGTTAATTTACAGTAATAATCATTTTTAATACAATTTACACTTTTTCCCCTTTTTATTCGAGTTAAAAATTTCTATTTTTAGTACGCTTCTTTTACATTTTGCAAGTATCGTGTTTTAAAAGCTTTTTGTACTTTAACGTTTTCTTTAAAAAAAGACGTCGAAGATTTAAAGGCAATTCAATTATTTCTTCTTAAACTTTCATTTTGAATTCTAATTCATTAAATATACTTAAACTTTTGACTTATAAATTGCTAAATCAGGCTTTTCAGGGTTCAAACATCATTCATATCATTTTACCATGCATAAAACTATTAAACATTAAGCAAATTGTTTGCTTATTTTCTGAAAAGCTATGAAAAAAAAGAAGGAAACTTTGTTATGGAAAATTTAATTAAAGGTAAAAATTAAATTCTTACGAAGTAAAAGAATAATTATGAAAAAGGTTATAAAAATATCATTTTACTATTAAAGCAAATACATAATGAATTAAAAATAAGTTTTTAATGTTTTTTCTTAATTGTACATTCAAAATCTATGTCAGCGTGCTTATTTTCTTTTTTGAAATAAACCTAAAATAATGAATTATCACTGATATGATTTTCTTTACTTCAAAAAGTTAAGGTAATTTTCCGCACTTGGCCTTGCCTACACATAATATTTAGTGGAAAATTAAATTAACCTTAGCAGTGACGCAGAAAGTATCTTGTCACAAATATTGACATTCTACTAGAAGTTTATTATCATTGTAAGTGGTACAGATATTAAGGTGTAATATATATATATATATATATATATATATATATATATATATATATATATATATATATATATATATATATATATCAGTTTATTGAAGTTTCTAATAACTAATTTCGTTCAAAAGCTTTTTATAAGCATTTTAGAAATTTAATATTTTTTCCGTAACCTCTAGTTGTGTGAAATTTCCCCTTTTTGGTAAATATCTAAAATATATATAAAAAAAAATTCAATATGTAACGTTATTTTGCTTTTAATATGAATAATTATGAAGATTCTTTGAAAAAAAACCCAAAAGAAACTAAAATTTAACATTGAATAATAACTTGAATAATTTTAAATGCGTTTTCATGGAATAAAAGACCGAAATCTTTTTATCAACTTACCGGGTGAGGAAGCAAAAGATGGAATGATTTTAAAACTTTTTTAAAAAATCTGATGAGTCGATTTTTTGAAAAAGATGCTATAAATCTAAATTTTCATGATATGCTCGACCATAGAAGTACTTTCTTCAAAATTGAAATTCAGCCCAATATGAATGAGCAAGAAAAGAAACGACAAAGAATCTATGATTTTCCCTAACGACGAAACTAAGCCTGTTTCTTTGTCTACTGTATACAAAGGGGAAAAATACAGTGAAAGAAGGGGTTTTTGGGGGGGAAAAGGGGGAGTGGAAGATTGAACGAAACAAGAAAAGAAGACTTTTTAACTGATCTCGCAACGGAGAGTCAGAAGAACCCCTCAAGATCGATAAAAAAGCACAGTAATTAATAGGAAGTCAACGAGAAAACAGAAAATAAACAAGATTTAAGCTCAGACTTTAACCCCATTGATTACACTATATGGGGCGTTTTAGAAAACAAAACAAATGTAACTTGCCATCCAAATATTGGTTCACTTAAGACTGCTATTGAGGAAGAATGGAATAAAATGTATGAAGAATTTATTTTGAAGGCATACAAATCGTTTCGAAGGTGCGTTGATACAAAGACTGAAAAAAAGATGGTGGCCATAATGAATAAAATTATTGTTTTGTGTCTATCTTTTTTTGTTGATTTCTCTTTAAGATTAATTTTGATTTAGAAAATAAACAAAATAAGATAAACACAAAACAATAATCCTCCTCAATATGACAGCTATTTTTTCAATTATTTTGTTTTATAATAATGTCGTTTATTCATCATCATCATCATATCGCGCTGGTAGCGCGGATATCCCTGACCCTCTCTCGCCACTCCTCCCTATCGTTCATCGCCCTAGGTAGGTCTTCAGGACAACATCCTGTATCCTCACATAGCTGCTGAATGTACGTTCGAGCTGGTCGTCCTGCTTTTGCGCGGCCATGTGTGGGGATCCATAAGAGTACATCTCTTTTTGCTTCGCTCCCAATATATGTATATATATATATATAGGGGTGGATGATCTTTAGCAGCTAATTCCACAAAATAGCCAAATTCCTTTATTTTTTTTCTTGTTGACAAGTTTACTGCTTGCCAAAACTTCCATCGTTATCTACGACCGGTGTAAAGTTCATAAAAAACGAAGAAGAATCTTGAGAAAGACGGATAATCAAATTCTCACCTCTAATACTCATAAAAAAAAAAGAATTCAGACATTGCAAAAAACGAATAAAAAGCTCGACAAAGCCATATTTGTTGAAGAAGCAAGGATTAACTCATTTGTGACGTTCTCTAATGGACTCTGGCACATGGACGTGCCAATGTTGACCGACTACGAAAGACTTACTTTTAACAGCTCTGTGCGGACACAGCATACAGGCCAGAAGACCTGCCAGGAGCGATAGATTTGAGGGAGGGATGTCGACAAAGAATCAATTCTCCCCTAGTGTGACATCATGATTATATATATATATATATATATATATATATATATATAAGAGAAATATTCTGAAAAATTTCTTGAACCAATTGACAACAGATTTTAACTGCAGTCCATGATGATATAGCTACTTCTATTCTAGAAGAATTGAAGGATTCTAATTTTCATTTGAAAGGTATTACTTTGGATGATTTGTTTTTAAATATATATACCTATGTGTGTGTATATCTCTATACATGTATAAAACTGCTTATTTGATCATTAACACATTTATACACGGCAATATACATAATACTGATATACAAATATAGACAAATTATATATATATATATATATATATATATATATATATTGACATAGCGCGACGAGCAAATATACCCAACCAAGCCGAAACACTACTGTATAGTTTGGAACGAGATGCCTCAGGCATGGCCTCCATCTCAATGCAAACAAAACTGAATATATGTGTTTTAATCAAGCAGGCCATATTTCTACACTAGACGGGAACCTTTCTGAAACTGGCTGACAAATTCACATACCTAGGAAGCAGTGTCTCATCAACTGAAAAGGACATCGACACGCGGCTAACGAAGGCATGGACAGCTATCGATAAACTATCGGTCATATGGAAATCAGACCTGACCGATGAAATGAAACGAAGTTTCTTCCAAGCAGCGGTCGTGTCGATACTGCTGTATGGATGCACCGCTTGGACGCTAACTAAACGGATGGAGAAGAAGCTTGACGGCAACTACACAAGAATGTAGCTAGCAATATAAACAAGTCCTGCGGCAACACCCCACAAAGCACCAACTATACGGCTACCTGCCTCCCACCACGAAAACTATCCAAGTTAGACGAACCAGGCACGCAGGGACGAGCTTATAAGTGATGTACTCCTATGGACCCCCACATATGGCCGAGCTAAAGCAGGACGACCAGCTAGAACATACATACAGCAACTGTGTGAGAATACGGGATGTTGTCCAGAAGACCTGCCAGAGGCGATAAACGATTGGGAAAAGTGGCGAGAGAGGGTCAGGGATATCCGTGCTGGCAGCACGACATGATGATGATATATATATATATGGATGTGTGTGTGCGTTTTTGCTTGATCATTTTCACACACCTCCACAACAAATTATTTGTGACCTCGACGACGCTAACACAAAAATCAGTAACGTAAATTATCAGTGACTTCTGTACAAACAAAAATAGTCAAACCAATTTTTAGGGATGTGTTACCCGTACACTTATCTTAAGAATAGAATCTTTAACTAATTATTTAAAAATTTTGACGTGCAAACAAAAATAGTCTCATGAATTACAGATGACTCCACACTTTAAACATTTCAACAAATAACACGTGAAACATACAAAGATAATCTTGTTCAACAGATGCCCGAACACATTTCTAAATGATATCATATCTTCCCCAGCAGTTTTCTATGAATAAATAAATTGTCACAGGAATTATTACTGACTCGAACATCTAACATCTAAATTGCGCAGTTTTTCTCTACAGCAAACGTCTGGAAATCTTCGATAATGCTTTAACAAACTAACCCTTTGCACAAATAAACTACGAACAACCCCTTCAGAAATATATTTTGTCAGACAATAACTGGTAAGAAAAAACCTCAAATCAACCAAGCAGCCGACATTCGAAATTCTCTTCATATCTTTAGGAAGGCATCCTGAAAATAACACAAATTCTTTTAGAAAATTACTCCTCACAACTTTCGTCTAAAAGAATCTCTCTCTCTCTCTCTCTCTCTCTCTCTCTATATATATATATATATATATATATATATATATATATCTTTCTCTCTCTCTCTCTCTCTCTCTCTCAAAGAGTCAAGTTTACAGACAACTAGAAAAGAAAAAAGAAAAAACAGGATTAAAGTACCAAAATTTTCCTGAAAATAATTTGTACAGTTTAGTGAAATTCAACAGAATATACAGACAAAAACAATATTACAACTACAATTTCTTGATGGTTGAAGAAACGTTTCTCCGATGATAAACTCTGCTTCTTGAAATCAATTTTAAACAAATCAGGAATAAAAAAAATCTTCAGATAGACGAATTTCGACAGAAATTTTACTACGTAAACGAAAATACAGGGTGTTTTAATATACATGGGACCAATGTGACTGCTAAAATCTCTACAAATAATAAGGTTTTATTTTAATTGTGTTTAATAGTATTGTATAATAACGATTTATCCTCGATGACAATGCCTTGCACAAGAAAGGGAAAATATTTTGTGCCACAACTTATTCAGAGAAAAAAAAACCATTCAAACCTTTCTCAAATTAGACACAACCCATTTAGATAACAATTTATTACTGAGACAAGAAACTCAAAAAAAGATTGCATGTCCTAGAAGCTTATATAATTACAATTTAAATAAAAAAAACATTGATTTTATGTCTCTTGCTAAAAGGATGTAATTTTTACTGGACGTGTTTATAATTACTACCATTGCGCTTGTTTCAGTAATAAATCATTCTCATATTAATGGGCTGCATCTATTTTGAGACACCCAGTACAACACACTCCATAACAAGTCAGGAAACATCAGCAAAATTAAAAATCAACAGGCAGTCGCATACAGTTGTAATAAGGATTCGCAAAATATTTCAAGGTGTTAAAAAGTAATCGATCAAAACTCCTAATATGCTGAAAATGTGTTGATTCATTTAGACTTTGAAAAGGAAAAATAGATTTGACAATATTCAACGGCATCGATTCAATGTTCTTATATTTCATTAAACAAAGAAAATTCACAAGAACTAGAAGGCATCTGAAAGCTCGATGTAATCTTCAAAAATTGACACTGAATCTCTGATTTCGTCTACGAAAGTTCTCAATGAATCATTCGATTCTCCTGAGTATTTTAACACACCCGATTTTATCAGTAAACAAAGCCAAATTTTTTTTCCCTTTGTATTTTCAAAATTCGAGAAATCTACGATTGTTTAAATATAAACACCTCTTGTAGTACGTTCAGTTCATAGCTGGTTATTTTAGCGCGACTACGACTTTCCTAATAAAGTTCTGGCAAACCGACAAAAGTAACAATACAATTATCACCTATTGACTGTCTCAAACTGTCGGAAGACTACATAATCTACTTGCAAAATTATGAACCTAGCCATCTCATATTATGGCCATTTCATCAGTGAATACGAAAAAAAAAAATGCTAAAAACGAAGAGATTGGTATTTTCACTGGCTTACTCATTAAAAAAATGGTACATACATTTTTTAATCATTTTTTTTTCATTCTTCTCTAATGCTGATACGAAATACTTCTTGTTAGTTTGGATATCGACATTTATTGAACCAGATGGAAAGTATTTTGGATGATGAAGTGATTTCAGTTCAAAACAAAATTGTTAATATTTCAGCAAAAAAATAAGCTCCATTACCTGTAACTTTTTAATTAGTTGACCAATTACTGCCAACTTTTGTGACACTACTTTTAAACCAAATTTTCTTTGAAATATCAATAAAGATATTTGAATCACATCACTAAATATGAAAGCTGAAAACCCAAAATAATTTAAGAAATATGTCCTCTTGTGGATCATTAAATTGCATTTTATTTATCAATTAGAAATGTAAATAAATCCACTTTTAATCGAATTTAGAGTCTATGTAAATCTTATAACTGAAGCGATAAAATAAGTCTCTCTCTCTCTCTCTATCTATCTATCTATCTTGAAAGCTGCTCGTCGAATTTGGTTGACTTTGTTGTTGCAATTAAAAATAATACTAATATAAAAGTGAAAGCTGGTTTATTTCTTTTAATAGCACATGAAACACTGAGTTATTTATTGTCAAACCCTTTTTCTCTTCAATTCATGATTGGTTATTTTGTTAAATAAAATATCATTTTATGCGGTTCATCTCCTACCGGAAGTTGATTTTTTTTATTTATGACTTGTTATCGATAAGTTTGAAGGGAATATTTTTTTTTGTTTTAAAACTGTTTGATCGCAAGACAAAAGTTATTTTACAATTTTGCTTCACAGACGCATGTTGCGTAGATGGCCTTGTTTCATAGACCTAGCTTAAATAATTCTTTATATATATATATATATATATATATATGTAGTTGCCGTCTGAGCAATTTTGAACAACTCCTTAAGGCAACACCCACAAAGCAGCACCTTCCTCCCATCACGAAAACTATAGAAGTTAAACGAACCCGACATGTAGGACACAGCTGGAGAAACAGGGACGAGCTCATAAGTGATGTTCTCTTATGGACCCCTGCACATCGCCGAGCTAAAGCAGGGCAACCAGTGCGAACCTACATACTGCAGCTCTGTGAGGATGCGGGATATAAGCCCTGAGGACCAGCCAGAAGCGATAAAAGTTAGGGAGGAGTGGCGAGTGAGGGTCAGGGATATCCGTGCTGGTGGCACGACATGATGATAATGATGATGATATATATCTACTGATTTGATGTGCGAGATCAAGTTGTGTTGTTTCTGATTGTTTCTTCATACTTTTTCTTCATCTTAGGGAGGAGCAAGATGTGTGCAGCGTTCAGTGAAGATGTGTTTAACTGTAAGAACAGTTTGCCATAATGTGCACATTTGAAAATCTTGTATGTAATATTCGTATACGAATTGTTTGAATTGTTAGTGCAAGACAAAACTTTGCGCAAAACTTTGCATCACGGCTGCATGTTTTCGTGACGGTACCTCTTAAAAGACGCAAGAAGTGAAGAATTCTAATTAGTACTCCGGAGTTGACTCTGTTATATCGAGAATATCAATGAGTAAAATAAAGTGAATAGAGAACAAGAACACCACAAGGTAATCAGTTTTAAATTGAAAAAGAAATTGTTGGATTCCAAATATAAAAGCGGTCAATGATGATAATCATCCTTCTATTACATCGTGAAAGATTCTAATTAGGATTCCATAGTTATCTCCCTTATATCCAGACTTTTGATGACCAAAACATTGTATAGAGTGCGATGCTGATCCCGCAGATTTATAATTTAGAGGTAAATCTAAAAAGAAATCATTTTAATCTCTATGTTAGAGAATTATAATCACATTATTCTAATAAGGACGTCGCAATCATGGTTCAATTTTCTGAGTTACATTCAAATTATTTTGTATATATATATATATATATATAAAGAATTTTGACGGTAGATGCAATTTGTGCTTAGAAGAGAAAATACATATATTGATATATAAATTGCCTAATAAGTTATTAAATAAGAGAATTGAATTAATAGCTAGATGTAGATATAGGACAAAATTTAAACTATAGACTATGAATTTTAAAAACATAGAAATAAATAGTGAAACCAGACAAAAAACGTATCCAATATACACACATGGAAAAATAGGTAGCTAAATAAATAGTATCGATATTAATATAAGCATTAATATTTCCCTTAAAAGTTAATTATCGAACTTAACAAGAAAATAAAATAAATAAAATAAAACAAATAAAAAAGTTAAATTGCCGTAATTATAACTGACGGACGAATTTTGAAAATAAAATGAATAGGAAAATAAAAAAATGGAAATTCAATAAAACGAGGAGGTAACTCTTTAACTCTCTTCCTCCCCCACCCCGTGTCTATTCTGTTTTATTTATCCATTGGATCTGAAGAAGTCCTGTTATATTTTTCTTCGTGTTTTTGGTTCACACCAGAAACGAAAAACTGGATGG
The DNA here is from genome assembly GCA_963585895.1 of Sepioteuthis lessoniana. NCBI lineage: Eukaryota > Metazoa > Mollusca > Cephalopoda > Myopsida > Loliginidae > Sepioteuthis > Sepioteuthis lessoniana. The sequence continues at coordinate 4,118,064 of OY757938.1, forward strand.
AAATAAATTTATAATCCTAAAATAACCGGTCTTTTGTTTTTCTTTAAAGAAAGAAAAGTTATATATATATATATATATATATATATATATATATATATATGTATTATTCGGTCCAGTTAAACCGGAGTCGGGAATAATTCCGTCAAGATAAAAAAATCATTCAACTATGAACATTTAAATTTTCCTAGTAAAGAGCTCAATATAACAGACATCACAGGATAATAATTTCTTTAAGAAAAACAAAAAACCGGTCACATTAGGATTATAAATTCATTTCCAGGATGGAAATAAATTTATAATCCTAATGTGACCGGTGTTTTATTTTTCCTTAAGATATATATATATATATATATATATATATATATATATATATATATATATATATATATATATATATATCAATGGCGCAATATGTTAGAAATGAAGTGTGTCAAAAAGCTATCGAAACTGAAGCTTTGTTTACCAAGATACAAATGAATGAAATCTTCTTCCAAACGTGGGGTGTGTGAAAAAAGTATCGAGACTGAAGCTGTATTTATGAAAATAGAAATAAACAATGAATGAAACGTTCATTTTCTTCAGAAGTCGAAATTTGTCAAAAATTATAAAGCGTGGAAGTGAATAAGTAAAACGTTAATTTCCGTACCCACCCACGCTTGGCATTCAATCTATTTATTTCTGTGTATTTTCCATTTGTCAAAACCCCTCTTAAACACAGTTCTTTTTTATATTCTCCACATTCTCAAGATTTTGCCTTGAAATAATTTTTTTGTAATGAACCACAAATAGTCTCACTAGGTTACTACCCGGTGAATATAAATAGTTCTATCATTGCATTATTATATTATTCGACAAACCTGCCGATAAAAATGTATCAAGAATTGACAAGTTCCGTCTATTTATAACTTCCCAAGTTGATCAGCTGTGTATTTAAATTTCTAATTTAAAGAAAAAAAAAAAATTCCAGATTCAGTCTTCTTACTTTTATCCCCCCCCCTGTATTTGGTCACATCAATCGATCCTTTTAAACTAAGTTAAATAGAAAAACATGGTTGAAATATTATTTTTTCTTTCTCCGTTTAAAATTTGCATTCAGCAAGTGTCGAAAACTAGCAATTTCCAAATGCCAACAGCATTAATATCGCAGCTGTCTGAGAACAACACACACACACACACATATATTACAATAAATATTTTATCCTTACTTTTTTTTATCAGGGAAGGACACTTCCACTCTAATAGCAATCTACACAAGTAGACCTAGGTTAGTGAATTCGATTCTGAGGGGCCATACTTCCATCTTTGTACCAAGTTTATTAAGTGGAAACTAGGCACTTAAAGTGATGTAATAGTTAGCGAGCTAGACTAGCAGACCAGTGTTAGTACGTTCGAGTCTAACTGAATGCTCCATGCCGTATGCTAATCTGAGAAAACTCCATCATTATTATGTGAACAACTTGCTTATTGGTTATAATTACGTTTAAGTGGTTTATCAAAATAGATTATAAATGAAAAAGCTCATGTTCCCCAATAGTTCTCAAGCGAAACTAGTCGACCATTATATGAGAGTTTAATGCCCGCTGAGTGTTCAATACGTAGAATTGTATAGAATTATATGAGGCTGCAATTATCTGAAGTATTCGTTTACGCCGGGCACGTAACATGACAAAAAATGAATTCTAGATGCATCGGTTTTCGAAGTCAAAAATTGAGTGACAAACAGACCAGCAAAATATATAGTCTAACTATGACAATTTTGATAAGCAATAATTTTAAAAATCTGTGCTGTCAAAATAATTTACACAAGCTATATATATATATATATATATATATATTGTCATCCACAGACAGTCTGTTTCGTTCTATCAGAACTCTTCAGTGTGGCTAGACACGCAGGACGCTCGAAGCCGGGATCGAAACCCGTCTAACTTTTCGATAGATTAAGGTTTCAGACCACACAGCTACAAGCGGACTACGTTGGCAAAGGGAATTTTAAGGTATTTTATTTTTAGCAACAGCAGCAGCAGCCTTTGTTTACATTTTTTAATACCCTATCAGCTACCAGAGTGTTCAATTCTTACGAAGAGCTTTGCATTACGCTAGGGGCGGCCGACAATTCCTTCGCCAGAGAGAGAGAGAGAGAGAGAGAGAGAGAGAGAGAGAGAGAGAGAGAGAGAGATTAACTTTTATGACTTTCACCAAGAAGGAAAACGTTGATTTTCCGGAACAAACTAAACAAAGAAGTCTTCAATCTCAGTTGGATGTTGCTGGTATATAATCAAAACGGGTACTTAAAATAAACGTTTATATTCAACAAATTGTTACTAACAGTTTTAAGGGTATATGACAACTGGACATTTTTTATTCATCTCATAATCGTAGTCGGGTCTTTAAACTCTTAGAAGCCATCTTTGACATTCTAAAAAAAATTTTTTATAAATAGAGAAAGTGAAAGAGAGAGAGAAAGAGAGAGAGAGAGAGAGTGAGAGAGAGTGAGAGAGAAGATTAGAGACTACCTGGAATTATTAGTATTTTAGTGACTTATACATTTCACCAAAAAAATTGAAATGATCATCAGTTTTATTTGGCATTCAAAAATGCTGACATCTTAACAGAATCACACACACACACACACACACACACACACACACACACACACACACACACACACACATATATATATATATATATATATATATTAAAATATCACCAAATGATTTCAAATTTGGTATTTAATATTTTTTAATCCTTATCCCATATATGTATATATTTGTGTGACATGTGTGATAGAATCTAATACTCTTCAGACGATTGAATTGTTGGTTGGATGTTGTTGAATATTTATGTTGTAGTGGGAGGTTCCGAGATTGTTTTGTTCGATTCTGGTTGGCTCCAGGTTTAATGTGTCTGGCTGTCCAAAAGGATTTAATAGTCCGTGAAGATTTTTGGATATTTTAAAACAATAATTTTGCCTTTTTTCCTCCTTTTTACAATTTCATACATCTAGTCTATATAAATGCGTGCTTCTCTTGATAATGGGTTTATATGTATATATGCATCTATTCTATGTGAGTATGTGTGTTTTTATTTAAGGGTATCCAATGTGGGAATAATGTCTTAGAGTGATTTGCTAACTTCTGAATGTGAACACATATTAATATCTACTTAGGCATACTTATGTATACGTACACTCCTATACTTACATTTTCAAAGGTACTGAGTGTATTTAATGTGTGATAGTATTTTTATACCGATACATAGATGTTTTTAAAAGTTAGACAGTGTGTGTATATGTGTTCTTGTAAGTTTTTAATAAAAAATATGACTTTCTAATCAAATTTATTAAAAATCTCACATTTTTTTTTCAGATTACCAAAATTTGTCAAATCCGATGAAATTAAAATAGCTGCAGAAGCACAAAAATCAGAATGCATATGAATTCCAAATCTCTGTGACCTCAAATTTTGACCTTTATAGCCTGCCTCACTAAAGACTCAGCAAATAGATATTCTATGACAACCGTTCCTATGTAAAATAAAAATTTACATTAGAGATGACATACAATTTTAAACTCCGTACCACACAAAATTGCCTTAATATACTTATGGTTACATTTGATTTTACCAGCATATACTGTAATATATCCTCAATGAATGAGGTAAATAGACTTTCTCCTTTTGAATTAAAAAAAATTCGAAAGAACTTTTATACCCAACAATTGAACAAAATATTTATCACTGATGGTATGGAAATTTTCCTCAACTCATAACTGTTTCCTATTTGAGAACAAAAATATATCAAAACCTTTTAAACACTTATGGGAAAGAAAATGACACCAACCTTTGTCACTCTAACTTTAGCATATTTACAGGGAACTGCATGAAGTCAGAATACGTTAACATTATAAGAATGAATTGTATTAATTCATGGAAAATTTACTTTGATGACTTCTTCATGATGTCGAATTGCTCATAAGGCAAAACCAACGATATACTCAAATTACTCCCAAATCAACACCCTAAGATAGAATTCACGATAGAAAACAATTCTCATGAACTACCATATTTAGACACTAGACACTAAGTTCTTCAGTCTTGGTTAGGCAACTAGTCTAGGAGAAGGAAAACTGTGAATTCAAACCTGTTAAACTCCACTTAAAAATTGACCTTGTGTCATATCCAGCCCGAGCGGAGGGGTTGGTAAATAGGACCATATTTAGACACCCCAATTAAAAAAAACAAAGTAGACAAATTTTTACCACAGACCAACAGATACCAAAAATGACCTCAATTTCAAGAGCCATCAACCCAAAATATCCGACTGGTCTGTCTCGAACAACTACATGTAACCCTCCATCAGAAAGGATATCCCCGAATATTAATAAATAAGGGATTCGAATTAGCAGAAAAATAATCCAAAAAACAAAACAACGAATAATCCTTCGTAAATGTTTCAAAATACAATAGAAACAACCAAAAATTATGCGTAAAGAACGTAGATCGAACGAGATATATTAGATTCCAGAAAAATACTTAAAAGTAAAGAACAACTAAAAAAACTTACAATGCAGAAAAATCCCGTCTAAATTTAGGAAACACAAAACGCATGAAGTCTGAAAAGGAAAACAAAAAATAAACAATCTGATGTATATACTGTAAACATCCCAAAAAAATCGTATCGTTTTGAAAACCTCAAAATTATATTCATAATAGATAGAAATTGAGTTGTAATTCAAAAAACTTTATTGACATCAGCAAATGTAAATAAACAGAAAATGTTTGTATGAGTTAATGAATATAAAGTAGCTCCATACCTCTTTATCATTTGTCTAGACTACGTACTTCGAACATCGATTGACAAAATCAGAGAGAACGGCTTCGAGCTGACAAAGAAAAGAAGCAGAAGGTACCCCGCAAAAACAATTACCGACGCCGACTACGCCGATGACATAGCGATACTGGCAAATACACCCAAACAAGCCGAAACACTACTGAATAGTTTGGAATGAGCAGCCGCAGGCATAGGCCTCTATGTCAATGCACACAAAACGGAATATATGTGCTATAATCAAACGAGTGACATCTCCACTCTAGACGGAACCCCTCTTAAACTAGTTGACAAATTCACTTACCTAGGAAGTAGCGTCGCATTAACCGAAAAGGACATCGACACGAGGTTAACGAAAGCATGGACAGCTATCAATAGGCTATCGATTATATGGAAATCAGACCTAACCGATAAAATGAAACGCAGTTTCTTCCAGGCAACGGTCGCATCGATACTGCTATATGGATGCACTATATGGACTCTAACAAAACGGCAGGAGAAGAAGCTAGACAGCAACTACACAAGAATGCTGCGAGCAATCTTGAACAGGTCCTGGCGGCAACAGCCCACAAGACACCAACTGTACGGCCACCTGCCTCCTATCACGAAAATTATTCAAGTTAGACGAACCAGACATGCAGGACACTGCTGGAGAAGCAGGGACGAACTCATAAGTGATGTACTCTTGTGGACCCCCACACATGGCCGTACAAAAGCAGGACGACCAGCTCGAACATACATTCAGCAACTATGTGAGGATACGGGATGTTGTCCAGAAGACCTGTCTGAGGCGATGAACGATAGGGAAGGAGTGGCGAGAGAGGGTCAGGGATATCCGTGCTACCAGCACGACATGATGATGATGATGATATATATATATATATATATATACGTGCATACACACATGCACACCAGTTAACAAAACATACTGTATTACTAATAGTAAACACATCCATTGGATTCCTTCCAGCACACACACGAGGTACACACACACATATATATATATATATATATATATATATATATATATATAAGAACACTATTGTGACTAAAGATAATAATTTTCATAGACTAGACTAAAGAAAACGTAACAACAGAAGGGAAAAGCAAAAATATCATTAACAACGAAAAATCCTCGCTGAAAATTTGCTCCGATGGGACAGCCACAGATATTAAACCTGGAGTCAACCAGAATCGAATAATAAAATCCATGAATCTCCCTCTGCAATAAAGATATTCAACACGCAACCGAAAATTCAACCGCCTAAAAGAACTATATTGTCAGAAACATGGGTTGCACAAATATAATACACACACACACACACACACATATATATATATATATATATATATATATATATATATATATATATATATACAGAACATATAACTGTATCTACAAACACATTACTACATACAAGTATCTATAAACTATCTCTCTATATCACTCTCTCTATATGTTTTTTTCATTATAAACGTGTGAAAGCATGTGGGATACTCTGTCCTCATCAGCCACCAACCAGTGTGATAACACAGTTTCGGTAGCTCAAGGTGGTACTGCCACTCCTGGCGCTACCAAGCAGCTTTTGCCACCGGACAGGGTATCTAAAAGAAATATATATATATGTATATATATTTATATACGCCAGATCAACTAAAAGCAGACATTACATTGGACGTTCTTTCATTTTCATTTTAGTGCAGCTTGTGATTTAAAAAAGGAGATAATTTCGGCCGTTGATGTCATAGAAACCGTTTCTTGATGTTGCGTAATCACACAGGAATGGTAGTTCCGCGTGTATTTCATACATGTTGAAATCTTTTCTATTTACACTATATCACACTATATATATATATATATATATATATATATACCCATTTGCTAGCATATATCTTCATACATCTTCGCACGCATATATATTAGCGTATATACGTATTTATATACATGAGTATTCATAAATATTAATATATGCTTGAATCCTTCTGGATATGTAACGACAATTATATATTAGCAAGTTTATATATATATATATATATATGCGTAAATACAAAGAGGTGCTTTTGTATATATATATATATATATATATATATATATATATATATATATATCTGTGTGTGTGTGTGTGTGTGTGTGTACTCTACATTTATCTATATTAGTATATGCATATATATACGGATATCAGTCAGTGTATCTATGTATATACATATATGTATATATACAAATTAGTATATGCATATGTCTATCTTCCTATACTAGTATATACATATACTTATGTACATATGCAAGGTTTGAACATTATAATTGAAACCCTAGAATCCTTGTATCATAAATTCTTCTAAACCTCTTGTGAAACCATGAAATGTTTGTTATTTTTTATTACTTATTTTCCTCGTCTTATAGTATTAATCTTATTTTTTCTTTACTTATATCCTATGAAGAAATAAATCAGAATTCATTAAAGTGGCAGATCTATCAGAGTTTAAAAGAGGTCAAAATGTTGAGCACGTAAAGCAGGCGCTAGTCTAACAAAAAAACGCTGAATTACGTATTTTGTGTAACAAAGTGTAGTGTCGAAATTAACTAGAACATTTGAGAAAGAAGGAAAAACTTCCCCACCGAAGCAAAACTCTGAAAGAAAGTGAAAGCTGTCTGGTAAGGACTGTCGGACTCTTACGTGGATTGTTAGAAGGGATCAATAGAATACAGCTCCAAAAATTAAAGCAAAGAATGATGACCATCTTGAGAACCCATTTTCTACAAAAAAAAACTCTAAGAAAGAAGCTGCACAAAGTCGTATTTCACGGGAGGGCTACTAACAGAAAACCCAATTAAAATAAATTGGTTTAAAATTTCCTGGTGTTTCCATTATTCCAGGGGTGTACTCACTTTTGTGATATACTGTAATTTTATTCAATACTAATCATTTGTTTGCACACACTGAAGTGGTTACAAGTATTGCTATTTAACACTAATTATTCTATTCCTTATTACTCATTCATTTGCACACATTTAAATAGTGATACATAACAACACTTGGAACTTACAATTCAATTAAACACCAGTAATTCGCTTATACATAGTTAAATGATCAAACAGTTCTATTTCAAACAATTCAATGTAACATAATTCATTTGTTTGCACTCAGTTTAAATGCCAGTGTTCTATTTAACCGATAGATAAGACCCTATCAGATGCTACCACTCCGGGCCTGATTGGATCCGGGAGTGATGGCAATGAAAGGGTACTCCGCTTCCCCAAAGCTCCAGCATTACTGGAGCCACAACATCAGAGTGCTTAGTGTCGTATCCAAGACACTTTTTTCGGAGGTAAGGGCTTATGCCTCTACAGAGACGCAATCGGTATATTATACAATACTAGCCGACTGGATTGACATATATGTGTGTGTACATTTATGAAAATACATTCACATAATATCATATTCATAATTTGTATGTACTACTTATTCTATATGCATATATTTAAATGTATGTAGATTAGTATATAAAAATATTTGTATATACACAAATTAAAATAAATATATATATCTATATATACATCTTCATAAACGATTATTTATTTTTTAAAAAAGTCGTGTTCAAAAAACCCCTCCACGACAAATTAACCAAATTAGGGATACCAATCATACAAACCACATCACAAACCATTAAAACCTCACTAACATCTCGAAACGAACCAACAACGAAACCACTTCTCATGCAGGCATATATTCTATTCCATGCACAGACTAAAACAAATTATATTGGCCAAACCTAACGCCATCTGGAAAAGAGAATCTACGAACGCAAACGATCAATCAAAATAAATATGAACGAAATACCCTTTTCTCCCACATGATAGATCTCAAACACACATTTAATTTTTCCCAAACAACTCTAATCAAACCCATACATTGCAAAAAATTCCGCAGATTATTAGAATCTGCAGTCCTTTCCCAAACAAACCACATAAACAACGTTCAGGTTTCTAACTGATTTCATCCTACTTGGTGGACATTATACTACACGAAAGCAATATCAAAAGAAAGACCTGATAAAAAATCTCGCTAAATATTCAGCCAAAAAAAATTTTCACTCACTTTACCATACTAGTGAGGATTCTTTCCTTTTCATTTTCTTTTTCCATTTTTCTTTTCTTTTCTTCCTTTCCACTTAGACACTCCATTATAGTCAATGTCTTTGATGAAATTGAATATGCCTAAACCCTTCCACTCCACCTCCTCCCACTTTCCTTTCCCAATTTCCTTTAGCTCACTAAGATTAATTCCACTTCTACACGATCATAAATTTCTTATGAAACCTGATACATTTGACTTCATCACCATACAGTCACAGAAAAAAACAAAAAACAAACCACTATTACTTAAACCCACATCGACCTCTCTCTCTATTTCTTCCTTTACGTGTCTCTTTTCTTTTAACCCTCTCCCTCCCACTTTTATACCGTTATTTTCTCCGTTATTTGATCTATTCTTCTCATTTGCTTAAACGTAGAAAAACTATAAAAAAAGTGTTTAGTCTGAAGAAGTTCTGGGAATAAAAGAATGAAATATCACTGTGAGAAGTAATTTTTATTTATTGCGGACTTTTTTTCCTCATCTTGGTACTTTTTGTGTTGTTTCTTCTCCATGGCGCAGCGGATAGAGGCGTTGAGTCTCTACGGTTCCAGGTGAGCATTGTCAGAAGATAGCGGTTTCAAATTCTACCCAAGCCAGCCAGAGGTTTACTTGGTCAAAAACGTGGTGCGATAGACAACAACTATGGAAGGCAGTAATTACTGGGGATACGGTTACAAAACTCAGCATTCCTATCCGAGGTCGCGGTAAAAATCACCTGAAGAAGGCCCGAGGTGAAATTTGGCCGAAACGTAGTGAAAGAAGAAACAACAAAAAAAAACAAAAAACTACCAATATGAGGAAAAAAAGTCCGCAATAAATAAAAAAATTAATTCTCAGATTAAGAAGCCTCATCTCAAAATGATTCCAATTAAAGAGAAATATCACTGCTACTAAACTTTTGTAAGTGTTTGAGTTATCCATCTTTCCACATATTTTTAAAATCTTGTCAGATCCACCACAATCTATCATTTCGACATATATATATATATATATATATATATGTATGTGTGGTGTGGGGGGTGAGTATTTACATTTATCTATATACATATATGTTTATTAAAAAAGAAAAGAAAGCAAATTTTTCAGAGAATGTATTAATTTATGCTCTAATGATATGTCAATATTTATCGTTGCAATTTTAAATCACCTTGAGGACTATATATATATATATATATATATATATATATATGTGTGTGTGTGTGTGTGTGTGCGTGTGTTCTAACTTGTTTTTATATTATGCTTCTGTCTACTTATCTAGTTTTCAAAACAAAACTCATGGGGTTTTTTCACAAAATAATAAGTCTACAACAAACCTGATGTATTCATTAAAAGATTTCATATGGAACACCTACTCTTTGATTGGTCAAGCATTTCTTGTTTGGGATCTGATTACTTTATAAATAGGGACTGATATTCAACCACCACTCTAGTAGTTTTTTTGTAACATTTAAAAGATAAATGTATCTTAAGAATTGAATATGATAAGCCTATTCATACCATTGAACTTTACTTTTTCTAACACATTTTCTACGCTCGAGTCGACCAAAGAATTCGACCCGTCTGACTCACTCTGATCCCCATGACGAAATTCCGGGAAGCTATTTTCTTGGCTTGGCGCCAGGATTTTGACGAGCGCGGGAACATGACATCCGGGAACTACTGGTTTCTTCAATGTGGATCAAAATATCTTCTTGGATGATAACCACGCGATTACTTGCTCGGTCTAGTGGACGTGAAAGCGTACTAAGTGGTTATAGCTTTGAGATAAAGGGAAGAAGTTAATACCACTGTAATGTGGGTAACGGAGATTGATTGAAGAAGAATCAAGGAGAAGAAAAGGTGACCAGTAGGACTGCTTTCATTCGTTTGCCAGTAAATGAAGGATAGTATACTTCTTATCATAAACCAATTGGGAAAAGAAGATATTGTGCATGTGTTATTTCCCAACTGATAAACGACCGCTGGAAGGAAAATAATGAGATCAAACATTTAAATACACCCACACATATATATATATATATATATATATATATATATATATATATTTGTGTGTGCGTGTGTGTGTGTGTGTGTGTGTGTGTGTGATAGATTCACCAGACATTTAAAATTTTTGTTTCTGTGTCTATTATAAGGCAACTTGCATATGATAAAAGTGTAGCTCATGAGCAAATGTAAATCCACGCAGAGACTCATCTATATGTGTGTCTATTCCTCGTGTATATTAAAGGTTGGCAGGCTATTCTGGCCACCTTTTACTGGCGAGTTTGATTCTCATTAAATACTTTGAATTTCGAATCTTGTACCTCATCTGCGAACAACTCATAAAAATTTAATGACATAATTGAATCTAACCGTTTGAGAATATGAAATTGAAAGATTATCTCCCTTACTACGGGTAGATTCCTGTGATTTTTTTTTCTTATGGAATAATTAATGCAAACAGATTACGCAATTTCTATTGTATGACATGTTTCATACTATATTCATATTTTATATAAAATGATTACTCACCTCATCATGATTATAAGTTTTAAGTATTTGGTCAGATATACAATCTTCAGTTGAAAAACTACATGTTTCAGATTTCTCGGCATATCAACTTTTGGGGGTTATTTGATGCCAAAGCCATCCTTTTAAAAACTGTAGTGGTACTATTTACCTCACAGCTGGAATGATTAGGGGTTTCATACCCTTTTCCAAGATTAATTGCTCGAAAGGGAATCTAATAGCGTTACTGGAGTTCGAACTCGCTTACTATGATTCCGTAGTCCATCGCTTTAACAATTACGCCACCACGACATACGCCCTAAAAAATCTGCATTCCTCCTGAGTAGGAATATGAATGTAAAAATATTTTCTCTGAACATTGTTTTTTTTTTTTTTTTCCAAATACATGAAACTTCAAGACATAAAACTGACATGAGGCGGTGAATGAACGATTCGCTAATATTATTGTTTATCATGCTCTACGGATCGGTATTTGAACACTTATTTGGTTTAGAAAAAAAAAAGAACGTTTTCATTTCAATTAATATAGTTTCACATACGGTCGGATTTTATTCTACACCATTCCCAAGTTTAACATATTTCTTTGTTGCTTTGTATTCTTTTTAATTCTTCGAGAATAAAGCATATTGCAGTATAGTTTTTAAGAGTATAGTAATTTGATGTATCTTCGTCCGAACTGACCTTCATATCTCTCTCTCTCTCTCTCTCTCTCTCTCTCTCTCTCACCCTATCTCTCTCTCTATATATATATATATATATACTCAATAATGTTAGTCAAAAGTTTTGTATTATTTTTGTAACGTGAGACGCAATTCGGTAACTCTAGAAGCTTTTCCCTAAGATTGTGAAGGTAACAATGGATTCTGGTTTTAGACCTACCTGACTTTCCTGATCGTTGAGGTTCTTGCAGTCAGAATGAAATTTCTTCAACCACCTGGTTGCTCTACTATGATCACTCCACAAATATTTTCTGTTTCGTCTGCAGTGTTATAACACAGTTCAAACTCGAAAAGTATAATTTCCCGAATTAGATTAGATTACTCGTTCATGTGTGTAGATTACAAGTCATACATAACATGAAGCAATGTACAACATGTCAGCGCACAGACTACCACAATACTACAAACTAGAGAAGCCACCTTGAACTACTTTAGTCACGAGCACGTACAAAAATGTTGCAAAACGTTTGTCTAGCCCAACATATATGAGAGAATGTTTAAAGGTAAATGTAAAAACAAATCAGTTGTCATTTTCTCTCATCATCAGAAGGAATTTAGTGTCATAATTCGGACATTGTTTTCTGGGATGTTTATAAACGCTCTGCGGGGAATATAGTAAGTCTATACTAAGCACCACTGACGGAACAAGCGAAAATTTGTTTTGACATGCTTAAACTAAGTAAAAAGTTAAGCCCCCACCACAGGTGAAGATTGCAAGTTACTTTTAATTTCAATTTTCTCAGAGTTCTCTATAGTAATGATCTTGTGCCAAACTAAGCTAAGCTTACTTGATATTCCTTGTGTATACTTCTAGACTAAATTTTATCGCTAGATTCTAGCTATCTAAATAAGGGAAGCAAGCTTGCAGTCTTGTAGGTTAAAACCTCTCTCGGAGTGGCTCTTCGCGATGCGAATATCAGCTGCAGGGCGTCAACTTGTGTCTGTGACAGATGAATTCCAAAAGATTAATGGTACAGTCAGCTTGGTGGCATGCAGAGATGCCAGTGTGCTGGTTAACAGATGATATCACGAGATTAGTGAATTGTCAATGCTCGGTAGCTTCCTTATCGGATAAGTCTGATACACTCTTGTGCAACACTTCACAAGAGGATTTCGAAGCGTACAGAGACTATCATAGGGGGACACACGACATCGTCTGTCCTATTACTGAGCAAGGCGGGTTGAAAGAAGAATTTTTCGATGGTGTGAAATGAGGAGGAAGAAAATGTCAATCCAATACTGGGCCTTTGCCCTGTAAACGTGCCTGCATTAACTAAAATCTTAACACTACTCGCATTGAAATCAATAGACAAATGAAGATTATATATATATATATATATACTCATACACTCATATATATACTCATATATATATACACACTCATATATACATATACACACATACATATACATATATGCATACACACATACAGACATATATACCCATACATATATATGCATATCCACATACACACATACATATATAGATACACACACATACATATATATATATACATATACACACATACATACATATATATACATATACACACATACATGCATATATATGCATACACACATACATATATATACATACACATATATATATATATATTTATATATATATACATACACATACATATATATACACATACACATACATACATATATATATACACACACACAAGCACACACATACACACACACACACACATATATATATATACATATATATATATATATATATATATATATATATATATATATATATATATACGCGGCCATCAAATAAATCAGGATTTTTTAAAGAAATATATTTTTCATTTTTTTTTTCATAAAACTAAATTCAGTATAGTCTGACAAGTTCATAGCAAGAGTTCATATTATAATCTCTCAAAAATATTCATTTTGAGGACGATTCGAAATGAGGGAAAATAAACAAAGTTCTCCGTGCTTAAAAAAAGGTCAAATCCTCATATTTTTGGTGGCAGTAAAGTTAACGCAATCTAAAATTTACAGAAGAATGTGTGATGCGTATCGAGAAAAATCTCTAAAAACGGATTAAACTTGGGGTTTGCCATTACAAGTCATGGAATGGAAACACACTATCCAGTCAAGAAAAAAAATACCTAGTGCAGCGGTCAAAAAAGGTCATTAGGGGCATGAGATGTTCTATTACAATTGATTTCTTTTGAAAAAGATGCAGTTGTAAACATTGATTCCTATTAGCAGTTAATTAGGCAAAATTCGCCTATTTTATTGAATAACCTTTATAATTGCACGTCTCTGTCAGGAAAAAAAAAAGTCCCTTGGAACAAACGCACAGGGTCCCAGCAGAATGATCTCCTTGATTTAAAATTACTGTTTCGCAGGCGCTATAAAAGGTGAATGAGTCCGCGGTATGTCTTTGACTAGTTCTACGCTTGTTTTTTTTTTTTCAGTTTCCGTTATAGTGAGTAATGATGTATATTGTGATTACCCCACGTGTATCTCTGTGTCATTTACTTTCTCTGGGAAATGGCGAAATATTCAAATGAACGCTGCAAAGAACTGATGAACTGTAAGTTGTTATTCGACCTAAAAAAAAATTGCAGCAATAGCCAAGGTAAATGACAGGGTGAGCACTACAGAACTTCAATATTAAGTAAAGTAAGCAAAGTTGGCGACCGTCGTCGAGGGTAACCCGAAGGTTCCCTTTTCGATAGCTACTACACCGAGGTGTAGGGGGGGCGCTAATCCATTCCCTGGATTGCTCCACTTTACCCTTGATACGTACCTTATAATGCTGAGTGTTAAGCAAGATAGCATCAAGTCCATTTTTTGAGTCTTTGGTATGACTCGACCTGGGATTGAACCCAGATCTCCAGGGCCATTGGCGAACCCTCTAACCATTATGCCAATGTCCGCTTTCTTCAATATATATATATATATATATATATATATATATCATCATCATCATCATCATGTCGTGCTGGTAGCACGGATATCCCTGACCCTCTCTCGCCACTCCTCCCTATCGTTCATCGGCCTGGGCAGGTCTTCAAGACAACATCCCGTATCATCACATAGCTGCTGAATGTATGTTCGTGCTGGTCGTCCTGCCTTCGCACGGCCATGGGTGGGGGTCCATAAGAGTACATCTCTTATGAGTTCGTCCCTGCTTCTCCAGCAGTGTCCTGCATGTTTGGTTCGTCTAACTTGAATAGTTTTCGTGATAGGAGGCAGGTGGCCGTACAGTTGTTTTCTTGTGGGGTGTTGCCGCCAGGACTTGTTCAAGATTGCTCGCAGCATTCTTGTGTAATTACCGTCTAGCTTCTTCTATATATATATATAAAATCTCATCCTTATAAAATTATCCTTTGCATAAATAAAACTGCTAATATCTGGCAACCAGTAATTCAACATAATATAGTCAAATGCGGATTCAATCTGTGTAATAATTTAATATTTGGAAAACGTTTTATACATGTTCAATACTAGAGAAGAAAAACGACTTCAAATCAATTTTTCATAAGATATTTGAATATATTAAGGTCAAAATTACTAAGGAAGATTTGTATTTAGTATAACAGATAAAAACATTACGGCGCTTTACTTGTTTTCGTTAAAAGTAACAATTTTAGGATAAGAAATAAACAATTTTGTGTGGCCAATTTTTTTTAACTGGTAGTGTATATATTTCACACAAATATAAACACGTACACACACACACACATATAGACCCCCACAAGCATATTCCATCTGCTCCTCACAAATCATATATATATATATATATATATATATATGGCTGTGTGCTCTTGAGAGAGTTTCTATTTGTGTATGTGTGGATATGCAACGAAAAGTGATATTTTCTTTTTTCAGTAATATAAATAAATTCCGAAATATCTGAGTGAGATCTTTTTATAAGTTAGCCAGTCCGACATGCTAAATTTTACGTTTTGGCTCCCAAATTAGTGTCGCCTACCAATGGAGGTGCTCTGATATAACGATTATCCCGAAAAAGAAAAATACACAAAGTCAAGTTAATATCTTGCTATTGCTTTTAGGAAAGCCAGAAATCCTTATCTGATTCTCAACTCAACTATGCGTAACACTTTTTGGGTCTCCTTTAGAAAGCAACAATTCTAATAGGAAAGCTCTGAAATTAAAGAGCTCTTTGAGTTAAATAACTGATTGACTGAATCCATTGTTGGCATAGAGTGTAGATTAAGTTAAAAGATTTATACAGTTGAACCGAAAGCGGAAAATGTTAATATTAGATAAGTGTAATTGAGAGGCAATAACCCTTAGGAACAATTTCATAACTTGTCTATGATTAAATAATCTTAGTCGTGTAACCAAAATGTTCAAGAAGCTAGAAAAATAGATTTAAATTTAATTAGCCTAGAACCACCGAGAAGAACGGATATTCATTTCCATCTATGCTCCCAGCAACGTTCCATCGATTAGACTATGTAAGGAAAAACTTAAATGATGAATAAAGTTAAACATGGACAAAGAGCATGTTATCTTGTTTATTAATTCCAACCAAGAAAATCAAAGATTTTGGGACCACAAGAAAAGATGGCATCGAGAGGGCGACCACCGACCGAGTAGAACAAGAAAACTAAATTGCAATATATTATCACGTCACTGCATTAAGATCAATAAATTATAATTGGAATCAATTGAACCATAAGTTATATTTATTTGTTTGGTTTCTTTATTCAATATCATATCAACCTTCGTGGGTTATTTAATGTCAAAGCCATCCTTTAGAAGAATTATTTAACTTTTATTTGGGAGGTAGAAAGCAGTTCATACTTTACCCAAAAGCACTAGTCTGAAAATAAACCTCTGTGTTAAGGTTCATTCGTTTCAAGTCCTCACATTATAATTTGAATGTAGTAATTGATGCGAATCAATAAAACTTCATTAATATACTTAAATTTTCCTAAACCTGATTATTATCAAGCGAATTTATTTTCAATAAACCCTTTGATAATGTAAAAATAATTAACAGTGGAAATTACCGTCCTTTTGGCAATACTTGATAATTTATTTTCATGGCAAAAAACAATATTTATTCATTAAGATGATATCAAACAATATTCAAAACAAGCCGTTAATCCGTTGTTTAGTGGCACACATATATGTAGTGTTAGTTGTGTTTATAAGTTTTAATCACTTAACAATGTATATTGATTTTTAAATCCTCAATATTTAACTTCCTGGGTTCTAATTTAAACTTATCACTCCTGAGAATTACTTGTTTCTTTTTTTCACAAATATGGTTTCCAAAGAGAATCAAGTGCTTTTGTCTAATTTCATGCTAAACAAAAGAAATCATTAGTCAATTGTTTTGTTGTATTCACACATATAATATGGGCAGAACGCATAAATATTATCCAATTGACAAGTTTTTCTTTTTAAAATTCTCACGGAAATGTAGTTTTGAATTAAACTTGTATTTATTTCTACGATAAACTTTGATTGGAGTAATTGATGACTAATTCCCGTAATTTTCTGGAAAATTTGTCGTCATGGCAAAAACAAAATTTCTTTATAACTAAAATATAGAATAATATCTAAAACAAACCGTTAATCAACTGTTTTGCTATATATATATATATATAGTATGAGCTCATAAATGTTAATCAGTTGACAATGTTTACTAACGTATCAGTCTTTAGTATGTCTATATTAATTATACAATATAATTAATAATTATAACAGAGCTTCATCCTCATACCAACTTGGCTGGGGTACACTTTGTTCAGCCGTGTTCTCTGGTAAATTTTGTATGTCTTGGCTTTGGCGGTATTCGGTCTAGGCTGCCTTATACGGGTGCCGGGGAAGGCCAGCATTCGGGCTTCGCGTCTAAGACCGAAACTCCTGGACTCTCAGAGGACCGTCTTGCCAGGCTATTACTTGCTCAGGTTGGGCTCAGTTTATCGATTGATGCCTAAGGGGCCTCTTTTTAGGGAAATGTTGACGGTTTTGGAAACTGCTGGGCTTTGTCCGGCACCTTGCTTCCATGTTAAAAAAAGGGCTTGTGCAGAATTTAAGTATTCGTAGGGCACTAAATAGATAACTGTAGATACCCATAAGTTTCCAATATTTCACAACTATTACTGAGGATTAATTGCTAATACTTGTTCTAGGACTTGCTTTCTGAACAGAAACAAATGCTGTTTTCTAATTTCATCCAAAAGAACACAATTTTTTAAATCCATAATAGTATTCAACCATAAGTCAATTGTTTCGTTATATATATATATATATATATATATATATATATATATATAGTTTGAGCAGAGCACTTAACTTTAACCACTTGACTATGTTTATTAACTTATAAGTCCTCACAGAGAGTTAGTTTGGTTTGGTTTGGTTTCTTTGTTTAATGGCATATCAACCATTTTTAGGTTATTTAATACCAAAGCCATTCTTCTAGAAGAACAGTAGGGGTATTATTTAACCCATAGCTGGGAGGATAAGGAGGTTCATACCTTTCCCAAGGGTATTTGCCTGAAAGTAGACGTAATAGCGTGACTGGAGTGCGAACTCACTTACTACGATTCCGCAGTCCATCGCTTTCACAATTACACCACGAGGACACCCCCAGTTAGTTTTGAGATATATTTGTGTTCATTATTGCTGTAAAACTAGGTTGGATAATTTGATGAACAGTTTACATAACCTAATTGAAAAATTTTCATGCCAAAAACGATATTCATTTTTTTAAACAGTAACCAAAATAAAACTAATATGCAATTTTTAAAGTTGCAAACCTGAAACAGTCGTGAAATTTAAACAATATAAGTTCTTTATCTTTTATAAAACAGCTCACTGGAATTTGATTTGAAAATGTTGCTTTTCCAGTTTGTAAACTAAAGAGTAATGTCAAGAGCAAGTTCCAAAGCAAAGTAAAAATCTTTAATGAAACTATCAGATAGAAAGTGTTTCAAATGAAGGAATATTGACTCAAAAACAGATTTATCTTTACTCAGAAGGATAAACACATTCTAATTCCACTTAAAATATAAAAATTTTAATTAAAAATTCTAAACGAAATAAATAAGTTTGGTTTCGTTTGGTTTCGTTTGGTTTGGTTGCACATCAACCTTTGTAGGTTATTTAATGCCAAATCTATTTTATACATATAAAGAGTTCTACTTCAAACAATTCAGTTTAACATAAGTACAGTTTGGTTTTATTTGACCTATAGATAGGACCCTATCTGGTGCTACCACTCCAGGGCAGAATAGACCTAGGAGTGATGGCAATAAAGGGATACTCTGAATTCCCCAAAGCTTCAGCATTAGTGGAGCCTCAGCATCAGATTCTTTAGTGTCATATCCAGGACACTCGTTTGGGGAGTCTTACCCCTCTGAAGAGACGCAGTCGGTGTATTCTGCAGCTCCAGTAGACTTGGTCAATCGTTTAGGGAGTCTTACCCCTCGGCAGAGTGGCAGTCGGTGTATTCTGCAGCCTCAGTCGACTTGGCCACTCGTTTAAGGAGCCTTACCCCTCTGCAGAGAGGTAGTCGGTGTATCCTGCAACCTCAGACGACTTGGCCACGCGTTTAGGGAATTCTACCCCTCAGCAGAGAGGTAGTGAGTGTATTCCGCAGCCCCAGATGATTTGGTCACTCGTTTAGGGAGTCTTACCTCTCTGCAGAGCCGCAGGCGGTGTATTCTGTAGCCCCAGACGACTTAACCACTCGTTTTGCGAGTCTTAACTCTCTGCAGAGACGCAGTCGGTGTATTCTGCAGCCCCTGCCGACTGGGTCAAGAAGTGAATAAAGTAGCAAACATACTTCATAGTTATTTTGTTGAACAGTGATTGTTTTAGATTATTTCCAATATAAATTATTTGCAACTCATAACTTACTTCTGTCAGCAAATACATTAAAAGGAAAAGTTAAAATGGCAAGGTCATATCTGCCATTGAAGTCTATTTCTACCAAAGGGATTCAACCACTTCAACTCCTTTGGGAGAAGAATATACATCACCAGATGGACTAAGTTGGAAAATAAACCTCATTTATTAATATTCCATGATAGTATCTCAGTCACCCTATGAACTTTTCAGCAGATATATATATATATATATATATATATATATATATATATATATATATATATATGGAGTCCGTAAGCATAACGCCTTAAAATGTTTATTTTCTTAGAAGTTCTCATAGAAATATCGATGTGACTTATTTAACTTGAGTTCACATCGCTCTAATACCCTTTGTTAAGGCCCCAGTTAAAGTCTAACTAGTATCACAACTGTTCATTTACAAGGGTAGCTTTGACATTAAATAACCCACCAAGATTGAGATGGCATTAAACAGAGAAATCAAACTATTTCGACTGCAGCTATGCGTAAATAGTTTAGAACACTGGGATAATTAATCTTGGAAAGAAAACTCTGAAATCAAACCAGTTAAATTCTACCTAAAATTCACCTAGTCTCACCTCAACCACATGCAGAGAGTTTGGGTAAATACATATGCCTGTGATTGATATATTTTAACATATTGATTTTTTTATGCATATAGGTCGGAGAATCGCGTTCATAGTACATTTATATGCTTTCAATCGATAGATTTTGAATGAGAAATTGTTCATTGTAGCAAAGAACCCATAGGTCGATAAATAATATGAAACAATTACACTAATTCCCATCTCTGCTGACCCTCGCTGTATATCACTCACTAATTATGAGGAAACTTAAGACCCTTACAAATGAAAATGATCACTACTGGGGATGAAGCAATTTGCAAGCTTATTCATGGCATAAATCCAAAGTTTGTCGTTGTGAGTGGCCAACAAACTATTTGGTAGGAACTGCTAGCATAAATCAGATTAAAAAAAGTTGTTCAAGCTATTTAAAAAGAAAATGCCATTTCTCTCTTGGAATGGGGGAGTATACTACAGTGAAGTGAAATATTCATTGGTCGGTATTTGCTCGGCCAATGACAAATTCCTGTAATAATGGACAAAATATTCAGCCAAGATTTACAGAAAGTTCAAAATGTCGACTCTTATATCAAAACTTGAACAGCAATGAAATATTGATCTTTTTATCTTCTTTCTGTTTGGTCTTTCTATCTTTCGTGAGCATCCGTCACATTTTAATTGAAAATTTTGTGTTTATCAATATTTTATATCTCTACTTTCCAACCAAGTGCTGCCAAAAGATTACGGAAAAGAATGTGGTTAAATGAAATATACACGTCCAGTAAAGAAAAATGTGAGGACCATTCTGGTTATTTTTGGTTTAAATATTATACTGGGCATGCGCAGTATTATGGTATACTTAATGTGTCAGCCATTTGCAAAAAACAGTTGAGTTTAACAATTCTTTTTAAAAAATTGAAAAATATTGTCTAAATTTGATAAATTTATAGAGTATCAATTACAATGAAGTAAACTCCATCCATTTTATTTATAAAGTTTTTTTCTTAATCAAAGATACCGATATTTTATTATTACTTGAGAAACGTTATACAATGAAAACGGATACCATTAAGTCCTCAAAGTACAAAGTCAGCAGTTTACAAATAAAGAAGATATATTTTTATTTTGTAATAAAGTTGATTGATTGATTTTAATGACCCTTCCGGGGATTATTTTTGCCTAGAGGTTAGGGAATTGTGTACACTGTTCGTTTATTTTTACATTTTCGTGTTGTTTCTTTGGAGTCTTTCACTTATGGTTATACGATATCAAGTACTACTATCTCACAAAATAATTGCAAAATGATCTATTTGACCTACAGATCGGAACATAACATGGACTACTTCCGGGTCAAAGTAGGCATAAGAGTAATGCATCATTAATTCGTTAAACTCAACAAATTTTTTATAAAATCTTACAGTATCATTTATGATTAGGTAAATCTCGACCCCTAATCTTATAAAAATTAATTTTCATCTAAATCAAAGATACCGATATTTTTATTATTTCTCAAGGAATATTTATACAATATTTATAAAAACCAATACGATTAGGTATTATTTAAGGCCAAATTCTATATCACTGAAACTATAATAAAAAAAAACCTGAATATATAGCACTCGAAGAATAAGCACACTATTCATATATCATACTAGTTGCCAATTTATTGCATCTGTATTTTTCGTTACAGAATTTCAAATTTCTTCAGTTTAGTGCTAAACAAGAATGTTCGTTTGAATTTGACTTTAGAAATTATAAAATTCTGGTGTTTTTGTTTTAGAAGAAAAGCCAACTCTAAATATCACTAAGTCAGGGGTGTTTTAAAACATCATTTCTCCACTAAATCTTCCAATTTCAACATTATAATCGGTGTCATTTTAATCCATGGCACGTGTTCTATTGGGTGCCCCATTCATATGGCCTTGTGCCACATCTAAATAAAAAAAGCTTTGTAAATTACCACGTATTCTATTAGAAACGACGGTAATCTCAAAATAGATATTTTATGCAGTTATATAAAGTTTTTCGAATTAAAAAAAAATGGAGGGATTAATCATGATTGTTACAGTGAATCTTGAAAAAATTTAAATCTAAGTGACTATTCATATCATACCTAGTCTATAAAACATAATTTAAAAAAAGGTCGTACAAAATCTAAATATTTCCTTCAGATGATTCAACATTTGTTTTCCTTAGACTCAAACGGGTTCATGATGACAGTATCACCGATATATCAGTGGAATTCAATGGACATTTATGGAAGAATTTTTGGGTGAATATTTACTTAGATTATTATTATTCTTTATACATTGCGAACTGACCTACTTATCTTGGTTGCTATAATTACAGCGTTTCGGCCGCTCTAATCTCAGGCCTTCTTCAGGTATATTTTGCCGTTCAGACCCAAAACGTGTTTATAGAAAGATTCACATGGCACTCCACTGTCTTTAGAAAATAATAATCCTGACGTCTTATCTCAGAAGTATAGACAGATTCTTGGATTATTTAATAATTGACAATATGAGCTAAGAAAAAATCGTACATAGTAGTATTGAGTATTATCACATGGTTTGATGAAGACATTAGTTTTATGTCCCAAAACTTCACTTAGAGCTGAGCACATGGTGCAACGTTTATTGGTCTTTAGTTAAGAAGTGCTTTGAAGTGATATTAGCTGTAGGTTGCAGGTTCAATTCCAATAACAAAGAATATCTACTATTGTTTAACACTTGAACCCGTACGGAATGAGAACAATCTATATCAAACCTCGTCAACAAGGAAGGACTTAAATTACTTTGATTGTATCTCCAAAATTTATCATTTCTTTTTTACATGCCGTCTGTTCAACGATTTTTTTCAGAAACAAAGATTGTTGTATAAGTTTTTGAAATATTTCGCCCATGGTGCGGGAGACCTGGGTTCAATCCCAGGTCGCGTCATACCATAGACTTTATAAATTGTACTTTCTTGCTTAACACTCAACAATATAAGGTACGTATCAAGGATAAAGTGGAACAATCCAGGGAAAGGAGTAGTGCCCTCCCCTACACCTCGGTGCAGTAGCTATCAAAAAGAGAGCCTTCTGGTCGCCCTCGACTACGGTCGTCAACTTTATATACTTACAATTTGCAAAATTTAGCTATAAAATATTGCATTTAAAATCCTAATTTTACAAGTTCGTAACGGCTTTTAATTACATCTTCTCTTTAAAAAAACAGAATAAGTTAGACGTATTTGAAAATATTTTGAAATATGGGAATGAATATTAACGGAAAGCCAAAAATAAATAATCTTTTTTCCATTTACTTAATCTAAGTACATATACATACAAATACACGTGTTATTTTACTTTGTGTTCTAAAACGGCGGAAAGGAAAAAAACTTGCGTAATTATCCTTAGAGATCTATATTCAGGAATGCCATTATCCTCGAAATTTTGTAACCATTAAAACTAAGCATACAAGAAGGAAATAATGCTATTTTTTAAAATCTTCTGTTTCTTTCTTCTTTCTTTTTTACCTTGAATTGGAGAAGGAATTGTATAGAATTATTTCCAGCTTAATTTATTCGAGAACTTTTGTTCTCAGCCAGGTTTTAAATGGAACCCAATCAACAAGTTTATTAAAGAAACGCTTGCAAATGTTTTAATACTTTTTTTAAAAAAAAACTTTTATGTGTCATTTATCGTTTTTATTTGGAAAATATTTTATTTCGTTTTGGAGACTTTCAATTTCATTAGGTGTCATAATATGGCGTCACAATATCGCGTTCAAATGATAATTCTAAAAGGATAAGAGGATAGTTCATCTGAGAAATTCTTCAAACAATTGCATTTAATGTAACTGTTGAAGTACTCCAACGATTTCAGTCTTTTTTATTGATTTAGCGTTGCAGAGGAAAAGCCTATGTCATGCTGACCTCTATCTCAAACTATGGGTATTCAGAGGGGTTAAAATATCTCCCTTACTTCAGAAAATATACGAAATTATCATAAACTACAATCCATGGAAATTCAGTCAACTTGACATATATAATACAACGCACCAACAAGTTACTGTTCATCATTTTATTATATTTGGCATATTACAGAATATTTAATTGTTCTTTCTGACAGTCTGAAATTAATATGAATTCCTTACGTTAGGGATTTTTTCAGAATATCCAATTTTATTATGACAAATATGCTTCAATCGTCTGATATCTTTTATATAATGTTTCCAAAGCATTTCACCTCGTAGGATGCGCCAACTAGATTAGCACACTAGTGAGTTCCATTATTTTCTGTGTGCCCACTACGTCTAGAATTGTGTAACTTCTAAGCTTTGTTTGCGAAATAACAATGGTCAGATAATGAGGTTCTGTTCGCGTATTTTCTTTGATAAAGCTTATGGTATGGTTATACAATCTATTTTTCTAATTCATTTGCACTGATGTATATCCTTTCATCGTTATCGTTAATTGCGTTGTTTTTGACGGTGGCCCAATATATCATGTTATTGATCAAATAATTCCCCTTCAAAGGGCATCTTTCTCTATCCCTGCAGTTGCATCTATCATTCTGGTTGTTATATTTTTCATTTAATATTTCATAATTATAGAAACGGATGATCTATTAGATATTGTTCATGCAGCAATAACTGATTTTTTAAATTGCTTTTGTTAAACAATTTGATGTAGTTTAGAGATATTTCGAAATATTCCCTTTTTAATTGTTTGGTTTCTTTGTTTAATGACATATCCACCTTCGTGGGTTACTTGTTAGAAAGTGCGACTGGAGTTCGAACTCACATATTACGATATCGTAGTTCATCCCTGTTGCCATCAACCACCTTAATTTTTTGAAAATATTATTCCACCTTTTTTTTTTACCTTTTCGACTGCAGTGGAAGTAAACCATTTAATATTTCTCCTTTTTGCATTTATTGTTAATGTTGTTTTCTGTATATTCTGCCGTATTTTAGAACTGCTTAGTATTTCATTTTATCTTTCTCTAAAATTGCTAGAATTCGTTGTTTGGTTTTCTTTTTGGTAGCCATTATTTACATCGAATGCAATGTCTAGAAATTGAGCACTATTTAAATTCAGTCACATTGAGATTTAAGAAATGGTTCTTAAATATCTTTATCAATTGGTTCCTGGCTCTATAAAAGTTTCTTCAATTATAATTTTTCTAACAGTGCAAACTTTATTTAAGGTATAATCTAGTATATTGTTCATCGAATTTGTAAGCGGTTTTCCACAGTAACAAACTACCTTCTATTTTTCAAGTTCCAGAACTGCAAATACTCCCCATACAATTAAACTTCATAGCTTTTATTTGTCCAAATTAGGTTATTTATGGAATAGAAAAGTATTCAGACATGATTTTGATTATTTCATTGTAGATATCACTGAAGTGTTCAGCTAATACTTCGCTAAATCGTTATTAAGTGTTCATTTTATATCTAATTGAATGAATACACACCTTTTATTAACTATCTGATAAAAATCATTTTCTTACAGGTTTTGTATTTCTCCATGGGTTAAAATTTTGAGTACTCCACAAAGCTATTACATATATGTTCCAAGATCTTCTGGGCACTTCTTCCAACTTAATTTTTCTTGGGTTAAAGTAATCTACATACTGGGTGTTTGAAAATTAATGGTCCTTGGTTTTAATAACAGTCGGCTTTAAAATTATATTTTATTAACGTGGTTGACTATACTAAATCTTGCTAAGATGTTACTTAATGTCCTGTTTAATTCGTTTTCCCAACTATTATGTTCTTTTTGGTAATGTTTCCTAACCGAATTGTTCATTAGTTTTTCGTATTTCCTTTTATAAATTATTATATTTACCAGCTTTCTAGTATAACCTTTTTGTTTTTTCTTTTAAATTTTTTGATTAATTCAACAAATTTTAACTTAGAATAAAGAGCATATATTTTGCAAACAGTATCAAATGAAGAGGTTTGGGTTGTTTTTTTTTCGTTTTAAAATCGTAGGAGTTGGTTGTTTTGTTATTATCATCGCATGTCGAGTTGTAAATTTTCCACTGCATGCGTTTAATTCGATTTTGTGTATTGTCCATTCCTACGACTGATCAGATTTTGGCATGCTTTTATTGAAGAGTACCAAATAGTCACTTTCATAATGGTGTTTAACGAACTTTTTTAAAAAAGAGTTCGACGATGTAATTTGGTACTACTTTTTATTATTACAATTATTTATAGTATCAACAACAACATTATAATAAAGATATGATACTGATAACGATAAAATTCAAATAAAAAAAAAGAGTTTAAAATTATGTTCATTATCTGAATAATTTAGTTTAGCGACTTGCTCAGCCAAAGTTCTATCGTGAACATTTTTATGCTAAATTTATGCAGAAGATATTTCTCATATCTCAAAATTATTTTGTAAAAATGTGTGAAAAGACGGACTCATATGACGACAAGGAAGTTACTCATTTCGTTAGCAGGGAGTCCTCACTGGCTGATATGTTGCAATGGGATTGCGTAGTGAGTTCGAACACAAGTCATGGTTATACGATATCAAGTATCATAAAATAATTACAAAACGATCTATTTGACCTACAGATCGGAACATAACATGTACTACTTCCGGGTCAAAGCAGGCATAATAGTTATGCATAATTAATTCGTTAAACTCAATTAAGTTTAATAAAATCTTACAATACTATTTATAATTTTTGGACAACTATTTTTGGGGAAGGTAATATACTTCCTTATTCCCAACTCCGGCTAAATGGTTAAATAATACGACGACTATTTTTTCTACAAAGATGTCTATGACATTAACCAACTTACAAAGGTTGCTATGTCATTAAACAAATAAGTCAAACCAAAGCTCACCTAATGAGCTAAAATTGGTAATAGAGAAACAATATCAGGAAATAAAAATTACCATAATTTAGAGTTTATCCAAATAATTATGAGCAGTGCAGAAGATAAAAAGCAAATAGAGAATGACCGATAAATTTGCATTCTTAACACAATTTCCACTCATCTTTTATTTCAGTTTTAAACCTAGAACCCAGAAACGGCAAATGAAAATGAATGTATCATTATTTTATTGTTATTGCTCCCAGGTCCACTCTGACCCAGAGTGGTAGCACCTGATAGAGTCCTATCCATAGGTCAAATAGAACAAACTGTGTGCGAACAAACGGCGGATCTCAAATTGTAGCTGTTATATATCAATTCTTGAAACCATTAAACTGTGTGCAAAAAAGAGCTCAAGCACTTTTAAGAAGCTTATCTACAAAATGTGTTTAGAAATCACACACACACACACACACACACATATATATATATATATATATATATGTGTGTGTGTGTGTGTGTGCGTGTGTGTAAAGAGTATTTGGCTTGAATAAACCTACTATAGTTGATATGCCATAAAAGCCAATCAAACCAAACCAAGCCAGTTCCTCTAGTCTCTTTTCCAGACCTTTGAAGCAAGTTCCATGGACACCAAATAAAATGGTATCACCCCCACCTTCATTCTTAATAGCTTTTCCGGGTCTGTGGCAGGGTATGATCGTCACCTTCATACTTAACAGCTTTTTCGGCTCTGTGGCAGGGTATCACTGTCACCTGCATTTCGCCCCTACGGCAGGGTATCTCCGTCACGTTCATTTCGGCCCTGCGGCAGGGTATCACTGTCACCTGCATTTCGGTTCTGCGGCAGGGTATCACTGTCACGTTCATTTCGGCCCTGTGGCAAAATATCTTATTCTTCTTTCGTTTTCTTTATTATTCACTCAGTTTTTCGCAGGTAAAATCCACTTGATAAGTTTTTTCTTCTTTTTTTTTTCATTGATCCTAGGTCAGGTTTTCTGGGCAGGATTGTATGTTACGTTTCGAACTCAAAATCGTAGAGTATTTTATGTGTATCATTCTCTTGTAAAGATTTGGCTTGTGCATTTACTATAGGTCATAATGGTCATGTTCCAATCATTTGCACAATTTTCAGTGGATCACCATTCCCATCCAGTCATGCGTAGTCTTGTATTCTTTTTGTGTAGGTTTCCTGCATTTGTTTCTTATGAGATTAACCGTTTCATCCCTGACATCTCATAACCTATAAGTTCTACCTCTCTTTGTATTATTAACGTTAGATTATCAGTCCTTATCATTAGACTTACGCCAAAAGTACCGAACAGCTTTCTCTGAACATTAAGTGAAAGCAATTATCCTCCGCTTGTCAGAACGCTTCATTATTCCTGCCAATTTAAACAGTTCCGTTGTTTGGATATTATTATTATCATTATTTACTCTTTTAGGGTTTTTCACATCAGTGTGAACTGATGGTTTTTCACTGGAGTTTGAGGGACAGCAAATCTCCTCAAGTCTCCAGGACTCGTCTCAGGATTTGGGCCGTTCTTAGCAATGCTGTCGTTTAGATAGTCTCTACCGTCCGCCAACTTCCATGTCCTCCAGGCTTTTTAATAATCCTTTAGTTATTGTACCTAACGCACCAATCACAATTGGCACAATCATTACTTTCATGTCGCACAGCTTTTTTAATTCTCTAGCAAGGTCGAGGTACTTATCCTTCTTTTCACTTTCCTTCAGATTTATTCTGTGGTTTGCCGGGAGAGCAAAGTCGACAGTTTTGCAAATTACCTTTTTTTTATTATTATTATAAGGTCTAGTCTTCTGGCCGGGATTAGTTGATCCGTTTGTATGTTAAAGTCCCATAGGAGTTTATGGGTGTCATTTTCTAGGACAGTTTCTGGGTTGTGCATATACCATTTGTTTGTATGGTCGAATTGAAATTTTCTGCATATTGCCCAGTGGATCACCTTGCCGACCCAGTCGTGTCTCGCCTTATACTCCTTCTGTGCTAATTTGCTGTGTTCGCTTATTATGTGATTAATCGTTTCGTCTCTGTCACCGCATAGCCTACATTTACTGTTTTGTTGCGTCTTATCTATTCTCGCTTTGAGATGATTGGCTCCTATGGCGTTGTCCTGTGCTGCTATTAGGAGGGATTCCGTTTCTCTCTTAAGGTTTCCTTTTCTTAGCCAGGTCCAGGTTTTCTGGTGTGAGATGTTGTTTAATAGACGTTTAAAACGGCCATAGAGTTGTTTTTCCTCCCATTTTGTTTCCTAGTTGTTGTCATTCTTTTGTCTATCGTGTTGGCCGTATCGTTTGTGATGGTTGTAATTAGTCCCCGTTCGTGTTTTTCTATGTAGTCTTCGAGCCGTTGTATGGATGCGTCAACGCTATCTTCGATGCTGGCAAGTCCTCTTGCTCCCTCTTTTCTAGATACATATAGTCTGTCAACGTCGTCTCTGGGGTGTAATGACTTATGCATGGTCATTAGTTCTCTTGTTCTTTGGTCCATTTGTTTAAGTTCCTCTCAGGTTCCCTTGAGAAAGGGTCCCGAATATCTGACTAGGGGCACAGCCCAGGTATTTATTCTTTTCATGAGGTTTCTGCTGGAGAATTTTGTCTCGAGTAGTTTTCTCGTTCTCCTGAGATATTCTTTTCGGATCGTGTCTTTCATTTGCACTTGCTTGATCGTGTCAGCCTTCAAGATACCCAAGTATCTGTAGGTTTCATTTACTTTGAGCGTTCTAATGTTGTCGTGATTTGGTAGTTCCTTATTATTATTATTATTATTATTATTATTATTATAGTTACGCCGTGAGGTTGTTTTTACATCAGTGTTAGCTGATGGTCTTTCACTGAGGTTTGAATGACAGTAAGTTTTCTCAAGTTTCCAGGACTCTTTTCAGTATTCTAGCCGGTCACAGTAATGCAGTAGTTTGGATGGTCTCCACTTGTCCTGATATTTCCAAGTCCTCTCAGTCGCTGTATCAATCCTTTTATTGCTGAACCAAGAGCAATAATTACGATTGATAAAATCGTCCCCTTCATGTTCCTCAGGTTTTCTCCATTCCCAAGCAAGGTGGACGTACTTATCCTTCTTTTAACTTTTTTTCAATATTCTCTGTGGTCAGCGAGGATAGCAAAGTCCACAATAATGCAAGTTGTCTTTTGTTTTTGTTGATTATTATAAGTTCTGGTCGTCTGGCCGGGATTAAGTGATCTATTTGCATTATTATTATTGTTATACTCCTTTAAAGTTTTTCACATCAGTGTCAGCTGATGGTCTTTCACTGGAGTTTGAGGGACAGCAAGTCTCCTCAAGTCTCCAGGACTCGTCTTAGGATTTTGGCCGTTCTTAGCAGTGCTGTCGTTTGGATAGTCTCTACTCGTCCGCCAACTTCCATGTCCTCCAGGCCTTTTAATAATCCTTTTGTTATTGTGCCTAACACACCAATCACAATTGGCACAATCGTTACTCTCATGTTCCTCGATCAAGTTTTTATACCAGCGTTGGCTGATGGTATTTCCCTGAAATCTGGGTGACTGCAAGTTTCCTCAGGTCTCCGCGACTATTCCCAGTATTCTGGCAGATTTTAACAATGATGTAGTTTATAATTATTGATAATCACGCTTTAGGAGTTTTTCACTGAACTATTAACCAATGATTTTTCTTAATATACGAGTCAGAGCATATCTCCTTGATTCTCCAGAATTCTTGGGGATCATAACAGTGTTGCGATCAAAAAACTCTCGATTATGCCTTTGATACAGTTGCACCTATCTTTTTTCTATTTTATTCGGGACATATCCAAGTTCTCCAAACATGACTGTTATCGCCGTCTCCGTCATGTTTGATAACTTCTTCAATTCTCTAGAAAGATCAAAGTAACTTCATAGTACTTATTCCTATTTTAACTTTCTTTTATTATCGCTGCGGTCCGCGAAGACGGTAAGAAAACACAACACCTAATAACACCGCAAAACAAACGTAAACCTCAAGACAAAATAAATGTTGCGTTAATAAAGAAAATTATGACTGAAAAGAAGACTACATTACCATCTCTCTGGAACCAGGCCAGAAAAAAAACTCCAAGTTGAAATTAAAAAGATAAATTATTTTTATTATCATTTATCTTATTATAAAAGGAATGATCAATTAAAAGAACGAATAAGGAAAAGCCACGATAAAATTTGTGTATTTGTTGTATGTTGTGGCTTTAATCCCTCCTGGTTTAGTCTATATCCCCAAGATATCTGAGTATAATCCATCCGCTTTTATTTTGAGGCCTCACAAAATTGAGGTTAGGAATATGATCGTCATGATTTAATTAGATTTCATCATTGTGAAATGAAACATTACGTCTCGTCTCTCATCAGCAAAGTACGCTTCATGGTTTGTTTACGTGCAAATAATTCTCCTGAGAGATCAGAGGCAAAATCATATAGTCTATTAAATAATTTCTCAGTTGAATTAGTAGCTATTACACAATAATTTGTCTCAGTCATGACTAAATTTGGAAAGACAAAGTTATATCCAAGTTTCTTAATGACATTAACAAAACAACAGGAAAATTCGTCTCTCTTCATGTGTTTTGCTGAAGTCGACTCTACATCTAGACTGAAATAACTTTTTCAATAAGACACGGTAAGTCTAATAGCATCAAGTGTGCATTTACGCTGAGTCAAGACAGGAATTTCAGATACCCAAGAGACTACTAAACAGATTTCAAAGAATCCTATTTATTTTCATTCATGTCAGCAGGTTTTAAAACACACTGATTGTATACCCACCACCTCCAGAAGAGTTAGACCTACCATCATCATCCCACCCCAAAAAAGAGGCTGTTCTGAGTATGACAATAAACAGCATCTAATGGTCAGGTTCTACTTCAGAAGATCTGCAAATCTGATGTACCATTTCATTATCCTGACCTCCTGATCTAATCCTACCCGAAGTGGAAGTACACGTTAGGGTTACATCCCTGAGTCAAATAGACCGGTTTCAAAATTATTTGATATGTGAATCATGTGAAAATCTGATCTCTCTGATAAAATAAGACGTGAATTCTTCCAAGTGGTAGCTGTGTAGGTACTACTGTATGGGTTCACCTCTTGAACGCTAATGAAACGCATGGAGAAGAATACACGAGATCTGTTTAAAAGTTTCTAAGCTTCACACAGATTTTAGATTTGTCGTGCACTTTCTCATCTGCACAGAAATGGATAAAGAAATCTGAATAAGCTTTTTTTGTTTTGTTTTAGGAGTGGTATTTTGTTGCCGTAACAAAAATCTTCCGCTATGGTTCCTTTTTGTGGGTGAGGCAAAGGACATTCTGTTATGTAATATTTCTTTTACGTTGTTTATTTATTTATTTTTTGTTTGTTTGTTTCTTTGTTTGTTTTTAGTATTCTCAACTTTTGTCGGTCTTAGGTCATAGTTAGGAGAAAAATTATGGTGTAAAAATGTTTTTTTTCAAATTAAAGTATATATATATATATATATATATATATATATATATATATATATATATATATATAATAAGAAATAGAAATTGGAAACCTGAAGTTTTTTTAAAAGTTATTTCATTTCTTATGCAACATTTTGCTTTCATAATACGAGCATTTACAAACAGAACTGTAAAGTTTTTGAAATACTTTAGTATTATTATTATTACAAACATTATAATTATTTGAATGACTTCTGACATAAATATGAATGTGTTGAGATATTAAGATTTTTAGTTTGGTTTTTCTTTCGTGTTTTTGTTCAATGGTTTATAAAAGGACAAAGTCATCCTTATAAGAAAAGAACTGTACTTTTATTTAACCAATAGTTTTACAAAACGAGAAAACACATACCTTTCCCAAGCATATTAGTGAACGTAGTAGTGCCAGTGGAGTTTGAATTCACAAAGATATCACATCCTGCGTACTAGCCACTCAACCACCGTAACTCTCTCTCTCTCTCTCTCTCTCTCTCTCTCTCTCTCTCTCTCTCTCTCTCTCTCTCTCTCTTAAAAGTTTTAAAAAGTTCTTTATTAACTAAAATATCTTAAACTGTTTTTTTTTTCATTGTCTCATGAAGTTTATTTGATTGTCTTTTTTTCTATTTATCCTGCACTGTGTATGTGATTGTATAGATAAAATTTTAACGTTTTCCATAACATTTTGAAACTGAAAAATTTTTTCAACTGAAGTTTTCAAACTAAAATTTCCGACATCATGAAATCTATTTTGGTATATCAATAAATACAAAAGTTAAATATTATTAAATTATCAACCTTATACCTAGCGTGAATTTATTTTGTTTTTGTACAATTTTGCCACATAAACTAATATATCACAGAAACCTGGTCTTTGTTCCTTGGTATTAAAATGAGAGATGACAGTTGATTCCATTAATGTTCTAGTTTATTTTTATATAATGTTTATATAATAATATCTAAGATATTTAATATTGAAAAAAAACATCTTTATCGAGGATTCAAAAATTTACACACACACATATATATATATATATATACATTCTTCGCATAGCCAACCAGGTCAAAGAATACACTGACTGTATTCCCTGCAGATAGGAGTGTCCTGGGTATAATACTTCAGGTCTGATCTGACACAAATACTATTCTCTGAGTCAAATGAATATGTTTAAAAAATATTCGTGTCAAACAGAGATAGCATATAATTGTAAATTATTTCTATTAAGCACCGTTACTTGAAGCGACAATTGTTTTATAAAGATATTTATTAGTCACTTGAAACTATATCACTGTATTCAAACACATGTCAATTATTAAACAGAATTAATTATTTCAAACTATATAATACTGTATAAATTATTAATATAAGATACTTATATATATGGTCTTAACTTTTTGTGTGGTATTTATTTGTATAAGATTAGCTTACTTTGTTTAATAGTATATCTATATTCCTGAGTTTGTCAATGCCAAAATCATCCTTGTAGAAGAACAGCTGAGGGTCTATCTAACCGATAGATGGTGACATAACCCTCTTATTAGTTTATA
This sequence comes from Sepioteuthis lessoniana, assembly GCA_963585895.1. Lineage (NCBI taxonomy): Eukaryota > Metazoa > Mollusca > Cephalopoda > Myopsida > Loliginidae > Sepioteuthis > Sepioteuthis lessoniana. The sequence continues at coordinate 4,152,576 of OY757938.1, forward strand.
CCTTTCCCAAGGAGATTAATCCGAAAATGGACGTAATACCGTTACTGGGGTTCGAACCCACTCTCTACGATGTTACAGTCAAGGAAATTTGTCACTAGGACTCGGGAACTGTGCCGTATTAGATGGGAATAATGGATATCACATGAGTTTGTGAAGAAAATTCTTAAGAAATAACAATACAAAATATGAATACATAAGCGTAAAATGAACGCAATTTCCTAACCTCTAGGTTTTATGGCATACCAAACTTTATAGGTTATCTAATGCCAAATCCATTTTCAATCAAATAATCTGTTCCATTTCAAACAATTCAGTTTAGCATGATTACACAGTTTAGTTGTCAATACTATTTCTAGTTTAAGCTATTCAATTTAGTCAAACAGTTCTAATTCCAACAATTCAGTTTAGTATAAGTATACAATCTAGTTCTATTTAAGCCATATATAGGGCCCTATCAAGTGCTACCATTCTGGGCCAGAGTGGACCTGCAAGCAATAGCAATGAAGGGGTGGTCAACATTCCCCAAAGCTCCAGCATCAGTGGAACCTCATCATCAGATTATTTAATGTCATATCCAGGGCACTCATATATGGGGGTTCTTACCCCTCTGCAGAGGTGCAGTCGGTATATTCTACAGCCCCAATCGATTGGGCAATTCACAGAGTAAATGTCAAAAAAGTTTTATTTCAGATAATTCAGTTTAACATAAGTACATAGTTTAGATTACCAAACAGTTAATTTCGAGCAATTTAGTTTAGCATAAGGTCCCAGTTTAAATGCAAAAATCAGTAAAGTCAATAAACAACGGTTTAGTTCTATTCAACCTATGATAGAACCCTTATCAGTCGCTACCACTGCGGGACAGAGTAGACCTAGGAGAGATGGCAATGAAGGGGTACTCTGCATTCCCCAAAGCTCCATCATTACTGGAACCTCACCATTAGATTGTTTAGTGGCATAATCAGGACACTCATTGGGGGGGTCTTACTCCTCGGTAGAGAAGCAGTCGGTGTATTCTACAGCCCCAACCGAATGGGCAATTGACCAGTTGATATGCCGTTAAAATCAATCTTTTCATAGTGTCTGAAACAAGAACAGCAAATATGCCAACGAACAATCAGATAGGAAACAATTAAGTGGCCTGATAAGTGCTGTTTGTACTTCAGTGATATCATCCACGCTCTCGTAACTAAGTTTGTAACTCAATTAGTAAATAAAATCAAGCTTCCCAGGAGCAGCGGAAAAGGACGTGTTCGAATCTCCCCGGAAGCTTCTTCCTTATTATTATTTCCAATTCACACTATTTCTCGCTGTCACAGAACTGGAACCCTAAGAGCGTTGCCATACAAGAAAGCGATCTAGAAATTGGAAAATAAGGGTTAACACTTGTCAAAATTCTTAATTATATAATATCGGAAGCAAAAATTTCTTTGAACGCATAAGAAATGCTCATCTGATAAGCAAATAGTAAATATATGCCATTCGTATTCAATGGTTACGAGAAGTATTTATTTGTTTAACCCTTTCACTCGAACAGGATGCGACACAAGGTCATTTTCTAAGTGGAGTGTTCCTGGTTTGAACTGAGAGTTTTCCTTCTCCTTGACTGGTTGCCATAACAATGTTAAAAGCCCAGTCTGCCTTATGATTTATTGTAGGGAAAGAATAATTGAATTCTTAACTTTTCTGTGGCTATTAGTTCGATGTGAAATGTGCATAGTCTCATCGAATATTTGAGCTCGGGTCGCCATGTCCATTTCCTAAGACGATAACGTTTACACTACGAGCGCAATTCCTGTTCTGGGTTGACAGTAAGCAGCATCTAAGAGGGGGAATATCTCTTCATTTCAATTACTTACAAGTCCATTCTGACATTCTGTGTGGCAGTACCTGTTAGTGTCTATCTTATGAGTCAAAGATATTTGCTTGTAAATAATTAGTGCTTGACATGTTTTGATCATATAGAAAGGACGATTAGTCGATTGGTTGGTTGTTTCGTTTTACGGAGTATCAACCCTTTTTAGGGTCATTAAATGCCAAATTAAGTGATTTCGATAAAAGGTTCAAACAATTCGGTTTAGTATAAGTATAATCTTTGAAATACACACTGTTAAATGTCAAAACAGTTCTATTTCTAACTGTCCAGTTAGTATGCAAAAACAGTTTAATTTCAAATAATTCTGTTTTGCATTAGTACAAACTTTAGTTCTATTGGATCCATATATATATATATATATATATATATATATATATGGCGAAGGAATTGCCGGCCGCCGCTAGCGTAATGCAAAGCTCTTCGAAAGAATTGAGCACTCAGGTAGCCGATAGGGTAAAAAAAAATGTAAACAAAGGCTGCTGCTGCTGTTTCTAAAAATAGAAATACCTTAAAATTCCCTTAGCCAACGTGGTCCGCTTGGTGGACGAGTGGTCTGACACATTGTCTAACGTAAAGTTGGACGGGTTTCGAGCGTCCTGTGTGTCTAACCACACTGAAGAGTTCTGATAGAACGAAACAGTCTGTCTGTGGATGAGTATATATATATATATATATATATATATATGAACCTATCAGGTACTACCACTCCAGTACAAAGTTGACCAGGGAATGATCGCAATAAAGGGGTACTCCGCATTCCCCAAAGCTCCAGCATTAATTTAGTCTCCCCATCAGATTGTTTAGTGTCATATCCAGGACACTGGTTGGGGGAGTCTTACCTCTCTGCAGAGATGCAATCGGTGTATTCTGCAGCCGACTGGGCTATAGAAAGGATAGTATAGGAAAACATGAAAACTTATAAGTGCAATAATTTTTATTAGATAGAAATACTTGCAATCACAAAACTATGTAAATTATTTGTATTTGAGCATTTGATACTTTAAAATTATGCGAACAAATGATTATTGTCGATGAATCAATTTTGTCATTAAATAAACCATAAGAAGTTGCAATGTCGTTAAATAAAGAAACAAGCGCCTTCGTTGTGTAGGACACGTAATTAAATCAAAGATCTAGAAGGCACCGCAAAAATATTCTCACAATCAAACAATTGCAAGGTGTCCTGGCAAGGGGATTTCACCGAAGGAACACTGGATTGCCTTATCAACAAAAGAAATGTAAAAAGAGAAGAAACTTGCCAAATTTGACGAATCCATTTAGTGGCAAAAAAACAAGTAACTCAAAGATCAAAAGATTAATTTGTCTCTTATTTATTGAAAGCGAGACAAAGAGACTCTTATTCCATTAACAATTTAATATCACGCAAATCAATAATTCCAATTGGCCTATTCTATTAATTTCATTACCTTCATAGCAAATAAGTTGCGTGGGGAAAAGATTACAGGATGATAAAATCTGTCATTAAATTTGTCTTTTCACCCAGAAAAATTTATCTTCAATGATTGGTTTCTTTTGTTTAATAGCATATCAACTCTTTTTAGGTTATTTAATGCCGAAGCCATTCTCCTAGAAGAACAGTAGGGATACTATTTAACTCATAGCTGGGAGGACACGGGAGTTCATACCTTTACCAAGGGTATTTGGCCGAAAGTGAACATAATAGCGCGACTGCAATTCGAACTCGCATACTACGACTTCGCAGACCATCGCTTTAACCATCACACCACGAGGACACGACGCATCGGAAATGAGAAAATTTCCAATTTGTGGGATGATTTCTTTAACGGGTTGAATTTTTCATTCGATTTGTAATTCTTAATATTTATATACTAGCATTGATTAATTAGAGCCAAAAAATCAAAATAACGGGAAACCAAATGATCTTATCTGAGTGGAGTAGAAACAACTGGTTATTTTTAAAATTTAAGATCAAAACTAAATAGAGCAATAGTTTCAGATTACACTTCTCTCTCTCTCTCTCCCATTCTCTCTCTCTCTCTGTATATATATATACATATATATATATATATATAGAGAGAGAGAGAGAAAGAGGGGGGGGAGAGAGAGAGAGAGAAAGAAATATAGTCATTACATTTTGCTGTCTACCTGAGAATCCAAATATGTGAAACTTAAATCTAGAATTAGCTAAAATATTGCCATATACAAATATAGTTTTACTTTGCTCTGATTTAGTTTCTTTGTTTAATAGCATATCAACCTTCGTGGGTTATTTTATTCCAAATCCATCCTTGAAATTTAGAGGAGTTAGGGGAATAGTTGGTAGAGTTTTCGCCAATGGTCTGGAAGACCTGTGTTCAATCCCAGGTCGCGTCATACAAATGACTTTTAAAATGGTACTTGATACCGCCTTGCTTAACACTCAGGAATATAAGGGTACGTATCAAGGGTAAAGAGGAGTAATCCAGGGAAAGGAGTAGCGCCCTCCCCTACATCTCTGTGTAGTAGCTATTGAAAAGGGAGCCTTCTGGTCGTTCTCGACTACGTGTGCCAACATTACTTTATTAGTTTGAAACCATCCAAATAAGATTAACGAGATATGCGGGACACTGCTAGAGAATCAAGGACGAACAGAATAAGTGACGTTCTTCTATGAACCCCTTCACACGGCCAGGCAAGTATTGGCCGACTAACAAGAACTTATCAACAACAATTCTGTACGGAAACAATGTGTAGTCTAGAAGACCTGCTGGAAGCGATAGTTATCAACTGCTTGCGAGAGAGAAATTCGTGGGCGACATGATGATGATGATGATGATGATGATTAGAAAGAAAGGGGAGAAAATAACGTGACTAAAATTCGAACTCACTCAGTCAGTGTCTTACAATTTACCACTACGAAACGGACACTCAACAACCCGCTATATATATATATATATGAGAGGGTGAGTGTCCGTTATATATATATATATATATATATATATATATATATATATATATATATATATATATATATATATATATATATATATATATATATATATATATATATATATATATATATATATATATATATATATATATATATATATATATATATATATATATATATATATATATATATATATATATATATATATATATATATATATATATATATATATATATATATATATATATATATATATATATATATGAGGGGGTGAGTGTCCGTTATATACATATATATATATATGTATATACATATATATATATATATATATATATATGAGGGGGTGAGTGTCCGTTATATATATATATATATATATATATATATATATATATGAGGGGGTGAGTGTCCGTTATATATATATATATATATATATATATATATATATATATATATGGGGGGTGAGTGTCCGTTTCGTTGTGAGTTCGAATTTTAGTCACGTTATTTTCTCCCCTTCCTTTATAAATATATCCAACTAATATCTATCAATCTATCTATCTATCTTTATATATATATAAAACAATAAAGTATTAGAAAGATTAAGGAACCAGAAAAATGGTGTTCCTGTAAATTAATTCTAATTTGAACATATTCTAGATTTTCTGTAGTGGGTGGAATTTTTTTTATTAATGTAAGCTTGTAACTTTCTCCTAAATTTTAAAAACATTTTTAAAATTCGGCAGCCACTAGGTACTTTTACTTAACCCCAAAAATTGTCAAGGGGAATAAACTACTCCAGAAATTTAAATTTTGAAGTGATATCTCAATTTCCGCGAATCTTTTCCTCTGCAAAAATCTCCCCGTCATATAATATTATTAGATACTGAAATAATTGTTAATATTTCCAATAAAAATCATCCAGCATCACTATCCCTGCTATTGTCTAGAGTTGGAACTTCAGTGGCCTCCAGGGAGGGTAATTTAGCTTTTTCTTTCTTTATTTATTTCCCATACACATATAGACAATAATCCATATTTGCTTTTTTTCAGCCTCAAATTAAATATGTGCAGACATTCGATGAGACGGAGGGTATAATTATAGTCTCCGTCATAATAAATTTATTATGACAATTTAACCAGGTTTGAGTTTTCTTCTACTTGCGCTATATATATATATATATATATATATATATATATATATATATATATATATATAGTTGTATGAGTTAGTGGCTCATATCATATACACTAAAAGGTAAAGGTTTAGGGCCAGCCAGTAATCTTTAAAAACACCATACAATGACGTATTTTATATTTTTTTAAATAAAAGATAAGATTTCAATATTTGTTTTTGTCTTTCTGTTTTCGAGTTTTCCTCTCACATACACTGTCCTTTAAAAATCAAATTTTCAAATTTGGACTTGTCTGTCTACAATACATGTTGTTGATAACAGATGTTTTGTATGAGAAATATTATACTTTATTTACACGATCATCGCCTCAGTCGACCTTTAGAGATTACATTTTCAACTTTGCTAAACTTAACCCAGGTCTTAAATATAAGCACATTACAAACTAATGTTATAACTCTGGTTGCTACTTAAAAAGAATGATCCTTTGGTCAAAACAGTTATCTGAAGAAAAAATGTGACGTTACGACACTATTTTCGTTGATTTCGTTATTATTATAAAGTAATCAACACAAAAGGCAAAATCAAAGCATCTATGCATTAAGTTGGTTACAAATTGAAATTTTATTCAAAGAAGGCCACATCCAAAGAAAAATTTCTCAGAACTTGGAAATTTCTTCACATTAGCGGCAATATTTATTACAAAGAATTTGGTGCCATTGTTGAGAGAAAAAGAGCTGGAGCAACGATGAGATCATTACAGCTAAAGATACTTAGACCAAAATATATAGAATGAAAACTGATCCAGGGTTGACAGTTGAACTTTTCTCTCTCGAGTAACTAGTATTTCTCTCAGCAAGGACAAATCATCTTATATAAGTGGAGCTCTGCGGGTGCATTGCCATCAAGAAACTCTGGTTGCAGAAGGTCGATAAGCAAAAAAGACTATTAGGGGCAAAATCATAATAAGCTGCATTTTTAAAAGTGGCACAATGTATTGTTTACAAATTCATTTGAATATGAACATTTTGTTTGTAAGAGAAGAGAGAAAGACTAAATAATGAATGTATGCTTCCAGCTGTTAAACGTGGTGGTTTTTCTGTTACGGTGTCAAGAATTTGGAAAGTTACGGTCTCTGCACAATCGAATCTTTTCATATCTTCGGTGAATCAAATATTGAAAATATTAAAAAAAAAACAAAACAAAATTCAGTTCTTGACCAACCAGAAGCTTTCCTGCTTTTTTAACAACGTACGACTGAGGTAAAGATTTAGCATAATTATCGTACGGACGCCAGTCGGTCTATTATGTTTCCTTTTGGACAAATTCTAATGGAAAAGTTTTAAATCTTTTTATCCATCGTAGCGTAATGGATAAGTACTGGACTGCAGCCTCGAAATGAGCGAGTTCGAACTCAGTCGCCCCATTACTTCACATTTTGAATAATACCATTGAGAAAAGTATCCATGTCTTTATCCTCCCAGATATGGGTTAAATTATCTCATTGCTGTTTTTCTACAAGGATGGCTTTGACATTAAATAACCCACAGAGATTGATATGCCCTTAAACAAAGATAGGAATGTTAAAATGTGAGGTTGGAAACCAAAAAATAAAAATGGTTGCTTTTAATCTAGAGATTCTTCTAGAGACACTGAGAGAAAGAATCCATTTTGGTTCAAAAATAGACCCACATACATTAATGGGATGTACGGATGGGTAAAGTTGGGAATAGGGAAAATTATTCGACAAGGTTCACAAATATTATTTCAATCTGTAAATTAGTTATCTAAAAATAATTCGAATTGGATGAAATAACCCACCGCTAAAAAAAACACAAAAAAAACAAAAAAAAAAACAAAAAAAACTCGCAACTAATTCTTAAAAAAATAAAATATGATCATACACTAAATGTGACTCCTTCCTCTCATCATATTAAAAAAAACAAAATGGGGTGACACTTGAAAAATTAACAAATACTCAGCTGAGATAGATCTTACTTAGATTTTATGATTGCTTCCTAAAAATTTATTATTAGTTACTTGAAATCATGTAGCGTAGTGGCCAAGGAATTTCGTTCCATTAACACCTGCATCAATGTTTGCACCCAACCAACCCACGCGCCTAGCCGAAAGGCTCTCAGCCCAACCAAACACGGGCGCGCGCGGGCGAACGAAGGTTTCACTCAGTCCGAGACGAAACGGGTGACGGGGTGCGAGTGACGTCACGCACCGGAAGCGCGCAGAGGTTTGTGAAAAATTTAAAGAAAGGGAGTTGAGTACTAGACGCCAAACGAGGAGGTTCGACTTTTGGAGCTCGCAGACGCGAGGCGAACTTGCGCCCTATGGGGGCCGCTTGAGATGGGGGACAAATGAATAAGACAGCTAGAAGATTGTGTCTCCCCTCCTTATGTCGAAACCTTTAACTCAAAGTTTATAAAAAGGTTTCGTACCCGAATAACAAGTCGTTACGTGTTTTCGAATTTCGAGATTCCTATGTTCTTTATATGTTCGATGTATATGTGTTACCAATATCCCATGTCTATTTCGCACATGGCGTTAATGGTTGCAATGTAACAATCATACACCTCTGAACAATCAAACGATTGTTAATAAATATAGATAATTACTTGATTTTATATATTGATTATTATTAGAAAGGTATAATTGAAATCAGACAACTCTGTGCAACTTATGTGTATGAGAAAATAATATTTGATATAAATGCGGGTAAAAAAAAAAAAAACACTCCAGAAAGTACTGCATAAAATATGCAAATCTAAATACAAAATGGAAGTGATTCCTTCACCTCGAGGCATAAAATAACCGTAGACAGGCTGACATGTGGTTAAAATCAATCGATCACTCTTTGGTCATTGGAAACAGAGGCAATTACAGATAGCCAAGAAAGAAATAGAGAAAAAAATGTTAAAAAAAAAAAGAAAGTATGAAAGTAAACTGGTAGAAAAAGTATTTACTGATAATCCTGGTGAAAGAAAAAAGAGAAAGAATGAAGATCGAAAAGAAGAGAAAAAAGAAAGGAAACCTTATTATTTCCTCTTCATTTGTTATTTGTGTGCCAAACTTCTACAAAGATATTTTGTCGGTTACAGTTTAGAGTAAAGGGACAAAATTCAGCCAATCGAACTCAGACGCTGAGCATCATTCCCCATTAGTTATCCGGCGTATATAAAGGACTGTTGACCTCTGACTGAAAGGGCATCGAAGTGGCCACCAAAAAGAAAATACAGCAGCAAAATCCAGAGAATGGCATTTTCACTGACCTTAAATAATCTCCTGTGGGCTTAACTTGAATAAAATGTGTATTGCAGGAGATAAAAAAGACATTTTGATTTCATCTAAAGTTCTATAAGATCTCGGACTTTAAGTAAATAAATAAATTACTGTTCAATGTTTAGAAAACAATATTTACGCAATATATTAACATGTTCCACAAGTTGATATACATATCTATCTATCTCTCTCTCTATATATATTCATTTATTTTCCACCCCTCTGTACGGGCAGGATATGACAAAAAGTCAAATTTTATGAGGAGTTCACAGGTTTTAATTCAAAGTTTTCTTTCTCCTAGACTGGTTGCCTAATTAATGCTAGAGAACTCACTCTACCTTACCTTTTGCTCAAAGGGGGAGGGAGATTAATTGGATTCTGCTTTTCCAAAGGATATTAATGCTACGTGAAATGCAATGAGCCTTGCCAAGAATTTGAACTTGTGCTGCCGTGTCCATTTCCTACGACGATAACCATTATACTATATATATATATACTCGTGGTGTGTTGGTTAACGCTGTAGGAAATGGACACAGTGACGCAAATTCGGATCCTGGAGGAACTGTTTACGCAAATACCTGTGGGGATTGTATGAATCCAACTCTTCTTTATGTGGCCAGTCAGCCGGGGCTGTAGAATACGCTGACTGTATCTCTGCAGGGGTTAATACTAGGTTCTTTAACCCTGGTAAGGTAACCGGTCAAGGAAAAGGTAAATCTGAATGCAAACGTGCTAAAATCCGGTAAAAATTCACCTTGTTTCATTGTGCAGAGGGGTCGGTTTTATATATATATATATATATATATATATATATATATATCATCATCATCATCTCGTGCCGCCAGCACGGGTATCCCTGACCCTCTCTCGCCACTTCTCCCTATCATTCATCGCCTCCGGCAGGTCTTCTGGGTTACATCCCGTGTCCTCACATAGCTCCTGTATGTAAGTTCGGGCTGGTCGTCCTGCTTTTGCTGGGCCATATGTGGGGGTCCATAGGAGTACGTCACTTACGAGCTCGTCCTTGCTTCTCCAGTCGTGTCCGGCGTGTCTGGCTCGTCTAAACTGTAAAGTTTTCGTGATGGGAGGCAAGTGGCCGTACAGTTGGCGTCTCGTGGGGTGTTGTCGCCAGGACTTGTTCAATATTGCTCTCAACATTCTTGTGTAGTTGCCGTCAAGTTTCTTCTCCAGCCGTTTAGTTAGCGTCCATGTAGTGCATCCATATAGCAGTATCAATACAACCGCTGCCTGGAAGAAACTGAGGAAATCAGACCTGACCGATGAAATGAAGCGTATATATATATATATATATGAGTACTTTGCATTTCGCAGTAAGGTTTAAGTTCTTATGCGTTGTATCGTAGAGATAATCCTTTCATTGCCATTTCTCCTAAGTTCCGGAAAAGTAGAACTGGTTTTCAACGATGTGTAATATAATGGCGGAGGGATTTCGTTTTATATATCTTGCCTTTCGGTTTAGTTAGGCTGAGAGCCTTTCGCTTAGCGCATGGGTTAGTTAGGTGCAACATTAACGCAGGTATTCACGCACGCGCGGAAAGGATGTGTCATTCAGAGATGTCAAAATAAATATCCCAGATAGGAATTGCGCCAGGGATGTAGGTGACGTCACGTACCGGAAGTGTGGGCTGAGATTTGAGAAAAAGCAGTTAGTTGAGTTCCTGCCTCGGAAGAAGAAGGTTGGCTTTCAGTGCTGGGCGAGGCCAGACGACTTTGTGCGCTACGGGCACCGCGCGTTGGTTGGGTTGAGAGCTGACGATGTAAAAGCACTCAGCATAGAAAGACTGTGTCTAACTTTCCTCACGTCGAAAAACCTTTAAACTCAAAAAGGTGAATAAAAGTTTCGTAACTGAACCAATTTCGTAAAGTTTCGTGTTTTTAGATTCCCTATGTCTGTTTCACATATCCATGTATCATGGGGTATGTTACAAATAGAGAGCAGTTAGAATGGTTCAGTAGTTAGAATGTTTGATTGTGATATCGGAGTTAGCGATTTCAAACTCCAGTCGCGCTATGACGATCTCTTTCTGACGAATACTATTGGATAAGGAATGAAACCCCTTTTATACTCTGTTTAGGTTAAATAGTAACGCTTCTTTTAAAAGAATGATGATCCATTAAAACACGAAGTTTGATATGCCCAAAACCCAAAACCAACAAATTATTATTAAATAGGAATTGTTTCTTGAAAGTCTCATATTGTATAAATAATCAACATTTAATAAAAATGCTTAATAGTGTCGACCTGTGTACAAATGAATTAGTTTAATATATCAAAGCGTAAATTAAAATATAATTTCGATGGAATGTTAAAAAATATTTGTAGTTATAATCATAATTACACATTTAGAAATTTATTACAAATCTAATATTGAATTTCCCGATGGTCTGATGAATACATAGACGAGAAACTGACTGTTAACAAGCACCGCTTAATATACGGTCTCCTCAACACCCCACAAGACACCAACTGTACGGCCACCTGCCCCCTATCACGAAAACTATTCAAGTTAGGCGAACCAGACATGCAGGACATTGCTGGAGAAGCAGAGATGAACTCATAAGAGATGTACTCTTATGGATCCCCACACACGGCCGCGCAAAAGCAGGACGACCAGCACGAACGTACATTCAGCAGCTATGTGAGGATACAGGTTGTTGTCCTGAAGACCTGCCTAGGGCGATGAACGATAGGGAGGAGTGGCGAGAGAGGGTCAGGGATATCCGTGCTGCCAGCACGATATGATGATGATGATCAATGATACTATTTACCAACCCCTCCGCTCGGGCAGGATATGACACAAGGTCAATTTTTCAGAGGAGTTTAACAGGTTTGAATTCAGAGTTTTCCTTCTCCTAGACTAGTTACCTAAACAAGGCTGAAGAACCTTGTCTGTCCTACTATTTACCCATAGCTGGAGGGAGAATAATTGGATTCATACCTTTCCCAAGGGTATTAGTGCTATGTGATATGCAATCAGTCTCGTCCAGGATTTGAACTCGTATCACCGTGTTCATTTCCTACGGCGATAACGACTACACCACGAGCACCTCCATCTACACCACGAGCACCTCCATGATTGTTAGTACAGTTTATTCTTTATTAAAGCAAACTATATATATATATGTATATATATATATGAGATTAGAGTGAGAGAGAGGTGAGGTATACAAGTCTCCTCAAAAAATGATCAGGCGTAGAGTATCTTTTCAACAGTTTGTATCGTCAAAGTAAGTAAAGCGTACTTGCAGGAAACTAATTCGGCAAAGATTAATCTGAGTTTTGGTTTGTGTACTTATCTAAAAGAATAAAAACATTTGATGGGTCATTTCATGCCAACATTCGAAGCATTTGCAAAACTTTTTTGTAATATAAACTATATTTTCTATGCTCTATCGCAATTTTTTTCAAATTAAACTTTTCTTATTTGGTTTCTTTGTTTTATGACATATCAACATTTTGTGGTTATTTAAAGCTAAACCCACCCCTTAAGAAGAACGAGGGGAATTCCAGTTCCGTCGTGATTGACGTGCTGTAATTCAACATCCTTGTAAACGGGTGCGAAATCCCCTCACGGTATTGACCTGGTAAAAGACATGACTCCCCTCATCACCACGGCTATAAGTTACATAGAGCAACTATCTTTCTACACAGATGGCTTTGGCATTAAATTACCCAAGAAAATTGACACAAGGACACTAAACCAAACATCTAAAAGTAGTACTATGTAATACAGATCAGGGAGGATTAGGGGCCAAAACATTTCTCTAAGATTTTAGTTCGAATGCTAACGCAATTGGGGGACTTAATTTCAATCTAATTTACAATGCAATCACAGCTCAGTTCATTAGCCACGATGCCACAGGGATTCCTCTTTAATTATTCGTCGGCAATCATTTGTTTCACACAGATATATGATATCAAGTAATAATATTTAGTACCAACATATTTCAAACATATAACTTTAATAGATAAATTGAACCCTTAAAGGTTGATACGAAAGTAATATCATAAAAAGAGTACTCTAAACTCCCTAGATTTCAAGAGTCAGAGCCTCACTTCCAGATAGAGTTTACGTTTATAAAGTTTATTTTTTGAGGGACTGAACCTTGCCTCTCAGCAATAGATGTAATCGATTATTCTGAGCCCGAAAACGACATTGACACACGGCTAACGAAAGCATGGATAGGCTCTCGATCATATGGAAATCAAATCTGACCGATAAAATGAAACGCAGTTTCTTCCAGGCAGCGGTCGTATCGATACTGCTATATGCACTACTTGGACGCTAATAAAACGGCTGAAGAAGTAGCTAAACGGCACCTACACAAGAATGCTGCGAGCAATATTGAACAAGTCCTGGAGGCAATACCCCACAAAGTTCCAACTATACGGCCACCTACCTCCCATCAGGAGAACTATCCAAGTTAGACGAACCAGACACGCAGGACACTGCTGGAGAAGCAAGGACGAGCTCATGAGTGATGTACTCCTATGGACCCCCGCATATGGCCAAGCAAAAGCAGGACGACCAGCTCGAACATACGTACAGCAGCTATGTGAGGATACGAGATGTAGCCCTGAAAACCTGCCAGAAGTGATGAATGATAGGGAGAAGTGGCGAGAGAGGGTCAGGGATATCCGTGCTGGTGGCACAACATGATATATATATACATATATATATATATATAATGGACTGAGTTATAAATATTTCTGTTATTTAAAAGTAAGTTGTGTCTACGCATTTTAAATTCCCACCATTTTAAGTGCAATCGGAAATTCCATGATAACAAAGGGCCTATATCGGTCATTCTAATTTCAGTAATATAGAATGCACATCATAATGTATTCCATGAATTCCTTAAATGGTGGAAGGGAAAGATCGATATTACATGTAATGTATGGCTAGAAGTGATTTAGAATAATTGCCATTTCAGTAATCATTATATATATATATATATATATATATATATATATATATATATATATATATATATATAAAACATTAAAATGTATGTGTGTATAGATAGACAGATAGATAGATACACAAGAACACACATACACACACATATATATATATATATATATATATACAAACACTGACATATACATATCTAAAAACTCACACACACACACACACACACACACACACATATATATATATATATATATATATATATATATATGCATATCTATAGACACTCAAATCTTTGTAAACACATATATACATATGTACAAATTATTACATATATATATGTGTGTGTGTTGTGTGTGTGTGTGTGTGTGTGACGGTACAATTTTATGCCTCAATATTTTAATCAACGCTCTATGCTGATTATTTATTATATATATATATATATATATAGTTAGCCAATTCCCCACCCCCATGCATATATACAGTGGTTTTACTCAAGACAATACCACTGAAAGTTTAAATAATTTTCTTCGGTAAACTTGTAATCTTTCATACAAGATTATGAATTACTTACTTTTGGGTGTGTAAAATATTTCCATGCTGATCATTCCTTGATCATTTCCATTATGATTGGGTGGGTTATTTGGTTTAATAGCATATCAACCACAGTAAGTACACGTCTATTATTGATCACATATAGAGATATATAATGATTTGTAAGCGAATAGAACGTAATATTGTTCACATATAGAGATATATAAGGATTTGTAAGCGAATGGAATGTAATATTGTTCACATATAGAGATATATAAAGATTTGTAAGCATATAGATTGTAATATTGTTCACATATAGAGATATATAAGGATTTTTTTGCACGCAGTTAAATGGTTCAAGGATTGCTATTTACCACAATTAATTCAATTTAATGTTAATCATTTGTTTGCAAACAGTTTAAATATTTCAAGTATTGTTTTCTTAACGCAACTGACCCTCAACCACCGGCTTTTAAGATGTTTAAGATACTCTAGGCTTAGGTAATAATTTGCCACAAGAGAGATTTGAAGAATACGGTTGGGACAATCACATAGGCATAAGAGCTTGTCATGATGGGATACGTCCACATTGATCGTCCGTCTAATCTAGCTAAGGTCAAACTAGAGAGTTGCAGGTCATGTGACCACTTCGGTTGCTGAATCATGGACTCCTCATTTTCTAAAATAGCGTCTTAAAAAATTACCAACGCAGGAGGTTTGTCTTAGCCCCCGACACAAATCCAATCGGCATATTCGACTACCAAACGACAGGCGGGACTTTCCAACATTATTGTACTATACATTGTGATGCTTTCTTTCTCTTCTCTCCCTCTCAGTTATATATATATATATATATATATATATATATATATATATATATATATATATATATATTTATATATGTATGTATGTATGTATGTATATATGTATGTATTTGAATAAACTGAATAGCTTGAAATAGAAATGTTTTTGACAATCAAACAGTGTAATCATACTAAAAATAATTGTTTACAATAGGACTATTTGCATAAAAATGGATTTGACGTAAAATAACCTACAAATGTTGATATACCATAAAAACCTACCAACCTTATATATATATATATATATATATATATATATATATATATATATATATATATATATATATGTATATATGAGCTGTGTTTCCATTCATATGTCTATGGATATATAAGAAAGTTCATTAGGATTTCGTTAATGGCATTAAACAATGCATGTGCCAACATTTTGCCAGTTAGTCTATATCAATTAGGGAATACTGGAAATTTTTAAAATTTATATTTGCAAAAAGTGCCTAGAAAGATATTCTATCATAACTTTTAAGGCAAATGATTTCAACATTTTAGGATTTGGTAATGCTGGGCAAACTCAGCATACACAATATGTAGAAATAAAAATCAAAGAAAAATAAATTTTAAAAAATCAAGAAAGAAAAACTACAAAACAATAAAACAAAATCTCCTTCCAAATTAGGAGATATTACCATATTCGTTTTTTTGTCTCTTTTTTATCTCTTTCTCTAAAAAGCCTTCATTTTATCACAGTCTCTATCTCTCTCTAAATGACTTTTTTCTGTTTTCTTCATTCACTTCTTTCGTTTCTATTATTATCTATCATTCACACCCTTTCAATATTATATAAATCATCCTCTCTCTCTCTCTCTCTCTCTCTCTCTCTCTCTCTCTCTCTCTCTCTCTCTCTCTCTCTCACAGTCCTTCTATCACCTTTTCTCTGTCTGCTCTATTCCAGTACACTTTACAAACAATTTTTTTTTCTATCACCTTCCTCAATCGTATCATATCGCTCTTCGTTCCCAATAACCTCCTTCTTATCATCTTTTCCCAATCACTTGCATTTTATCTCCCTCCATTTATAACCCCTTTTGTACTGCCTTCTCTTTCTGTCTGTTTGTCTTTATTTCAATAATTTTCCTATAGCTCTCTCTCTCTCTCTCTCTCTCTCTCTCTCTCTCTCTCTCAATAATCTTCTTTATATAAACCTTCCTTGATAAATTTCCCTGAGCATTACTCTTGTTCCATCTCTCTCTCTCTCTCTCTCTCTCTCTCTCTCTCTCTCTCTCTCTCTCACACACACACACACATACACACACACACACACATACACACACACACACACACACACAAATACACACCTGAAAACACTGTTGTTATTTTTTCTTTAATCAATACGTAATTTAATTCAAAGTAACATAATGTATTTACTTAGCAACTTTCTACTGAATTACATACATCTTCGGAAATAGATTAATATTATTGATTGGTAAAACGTGACGGGAATTTTTCTCTGATATGGAACGAACAAAGATCTTAACAACACGCAAAGGGAGCAGGTGTTTTATCGGCTGTACTGAAATTACGTGTCTAACTGATTACTATCAATCCAAATTATCCACAAGATTTTAGAAAACATATTCTTTCAGTTATTCAATTTCTCAATAAAGTTTCTCGATGTAATTTGCAAATAGAACTCAAAATATTTCAATACTTTAAAATTCTTTGTTATGTAATGTCATGTTATTTAGTTTAATGGCGTGTCAATCGTTATTGGTTATTTAATGCTAAATTTTTTTATACAAATATATGGATTTTTAGTGCATAGTTTGCAGGTAACATTATTTTACAAACTGGCTACAGTTCATTTGTTCGCACACTAATAATCGCTTTCAAGTTCAAATCCTGGACGAGAATGATTACATTTCACATAACACTAATACCCTTGGGAAAGGTATGAATCCAATTATTCTCCGTCCAGCTATGGGTAAATAGTAGGGCAGACTGTGTTCTTCAGCCTTGGTGAGGCAACTTGTCTAGGAGAAGGAAAACTCTGAACTCAAACCTGTTAAACTCCGCTTAAAAATTGACCTCATGTCATATCCTGCTCGAGCGGAGGGGACTATTTGTCGCTGCCTCCCACCAGACAGGACTTGACACAAGGTCAAAAGCCCGAAGGCCGATTAAAGTGGGGATAAAGGGGAGGGGAAGGTCGGGAACGAGGAGAAAGTCCGCGGGGAATCGCTTTCAAGTATTGGTAACTAAAAACAAAAAAAAGTCTCAAGTATTGCAAATTAACAATAATTGTTCCATTTTCATACAAATGGTTTCAAGCCTTTCTGACACAAATAGTTCTATTTAAACACAGTTAAATTTTTTAAAGTATTGCTAATGCAGATATTTCTATCTAAACTCTGTTGAATGGTTTCAAGTATTGCTACCAAACACTAATAATTATATTTGATATTAATCACTTGTTTGCACAGAGTTAGACGGTTTCAAGTATGGCTAACGCTAAGAGTTATATTTAAACACAGTTAAATGATTTCAAGTATCACCATTTAGCACTAATAATTCTATTTGACCAATAGATAGGACACTTACAGGTATTGTCATTCCGGGTCAATATGGACCTGGGAATAATGGTAATAAAAGGGTACGTCACATTCTCCTGAACTTCAAAATTGTAGCCTCACCACCAGATGCAGTTGACAGTCATATCCAGGAGACTTTTTCGTAGATATTACCCTTCTGTAGAGATCCAGCCGACATATTCTACAGCTCCAACCGACTAGGCTGAAATATTTAGGAGAAAATTTCATATTTATCACTTTTTTAGTAGTATATTCATTTTAGTATAATATAAGTATGATGACTTTTGCAGAACTTTCTGACTTATTTTCTTTCCGAAAAAATATCTCTATTCTACTATAATTATTCATGACTCGAGTGTTTCAGTAAATCTATTTTAAAAAAGCCAAAGAAAACACGAGTGTTAGAATTTTCAAAACTAACTTTTACTTATTTTGCTGCCAAAAGCGAGTGTGTCTGAAATTCCCCAAATCCACTTCCAATTCAGTATCAGTCTTGTAGTAAAAGAGGACAAGAAAAACCATTACATGGCGATAACCAATTTTTTTGCTGTAAAGAACTTCAGGAAAAACTCACAATAAGCAATTAAAATGAACACTATAAATATCCATCTTCATTGTAAATATATAAAAATTGATACTCACAAAAAATGTCCTTTGTGAATAATTGATTATTGCCAAAATAATACATTAAAAGCTAACGTTCATTCAACTCAACCTCACTTTATTGGTTTTATGTCGGCTTATTTCGTTTTTAATTCGTTTCATCATTAACCCGTTCATCACAGTTTCTCGGAAGACTCTTCTCTGTTACAATATTAAGATAGATTTTATCATAAGCTCGTTACGCACAATTTTTTTTCACGCTACCCTCGAAACACAATATAGCATTTCTTTTTCCACGCCTTTACTATTTCAAGTTTTCTTATCTACAGTTTCCCACTATTATTATCTTGTTTGTGGCTAAATAATGGTAGAGAATAGGCATTTCATAAATTTACTATTGATGTAAAAAATCACCACACAATTAATTAATAGACCATTAGTGTCATATGAGAAAATTGAAAATTTATGGTGGACATTTTTATGGTCTATGAGAAGGTTACATCAACCAAAGAAGGTTACATCAACCAAAGAAGATTACATCAATCAAAGAAGGTTACATCAACCAAAGAAGATCAATAAACTAACATTTGGGAAATCTGAAACCATTTTGATTAAATATATATATGGCTTTGAATTAATGAAATACATGCCTGCAAGAATTATGGCAGTCATAAAAGTTCGAGCAACGGGAACTTAGTATTAGTTCTAATTTTGTATCAATGATTTCTTCATTTTTCTCAGTGTTGACTTATATATCCTTTGAATAGTTTGGAAAACAATATACAGTTATACATATTTTTTTTTTTGTGAATTGAATTACCATGACCAGAAAATCCGCCGAACACTTACACACGGGAATACAGGACAGCTGTTTCGACCTTATTAGGTCTCATCAGCAGTGTATACTGTAATCTCCAACACCGGAGATCGAACCAGCGACCATAGATAGCAGTGCTGAAACTCTACAACTGAGCCACCAGTTCATATCGCACTCAAATGACGCCAATTCAACTAGTCATGGTAATTGCGCGGCCAAATAACCTAAATGTGTCTTGCAAGTTACATCCGCACTCTTTCCAATTCACAATATACAGTTAGTTTACATGTATTAAACTATTTTATTTTAGTATATTTTATGAAACTAGAAGGTGTATCTCTTAAACGAAAATCTAACGTCCAATTTGTTATTAGCTTATTTACTGCTAAATAAACAAAATTTAAAAAAATAATTAAAAAACAAAAAAACAAAAACAAAAAAAATCGAGTGAAAATTTTCTAAGTGAGCTAATTCTATAATCTAAACGATCTCACAAAAACAGCGTGTGCAGCTTCAAACATTTTGGGGTTAAATTTAGTGCGGAGGTTTTCTTGTGATTCAACACAGTTCATCTTTTCTTAATTGAAGAAGTGACTTATCGTCCAGCCAAGATGAATGAAACGTTCACTGTTAGAAAAAACTGAGTTTAACAGCGATGTGCTTCTTCAGTACGACTTAATCACAGATACATTCAATTGTTTGAAATAGAACTATTTATTCCTATAAAAAATGGATTTGGCAGAAAATAACCTACAAAGGTTGATATGCCATAAAACCAAAACAAAGAAACAAACAAACTTGTAAACAGATCATTCTTAGTATCAATATAAAATGTTCTGTCTTGTTTGAAATCATTTTAAACATAAACTCAAACAAATATCTTTGACCCATAATAGGGACACAAGTAGGCGTTATTATTCCTGGTTACCATACAGCAGAAAACAATGGCAACAGAGGTTTCACTCCAGCCCCCAGGACTAAATACTCAACACCAGATGCTATTTACGATAACAGATGGGACATCCATTTTTAAGTTTAAATTGCCTCTCAGTGGCAGGTTCAATGGGTAAACCTTATTCACATGATCATTTTATAGAATGCATTAAATTATGGAAATAATTGATAAACCTCATAAAATTCTGAGAAAGTTTCATATCTAATACAAATAATTACAACACAATTATTGGTGACATGTAGTTGCAATGCCGGTGTATAAATTTAAGTCTTTTAAACAATTAAACACTTCGTATTTAGTTAAAAGGTTAATCTTTAAAGTACCAATGTATTAATATATTTCAAATTCCTATTAAAAATTATCTAATTGCCATTACTTCCAGGTCCACTCTTATCACAGAATGATAGACGTAATGGCCCCCATGTATGCAACAAATGGTTCTGTTTGAAAGTTTTTTTGTACTAGATAAAAATAATATAACTGTATAAACGCTCACAAATTATTTGTTTTTGATAGGAATAGCTGAAACCATATACATATTTGCGTATTATTTGTATTAAGAATAGTTATTCGATGCAGGAACTGATTAGAAATGATTTCTAATAGTAACTTAACACAAATACTTGCTTGCAAAACAAAAAAAAAAGTGTGTTCGTCATTATATTACAAAATATATGTTAATGTGCCCATTAAATAAAACAATCCTTTCAAAAAGGTTAATTTTTTTAATTGCAACAATTAACAAAGATCGTTGCAGTTAGCCATCAACAATGCAGTTGGAGTTCTTTGCGTTCGATTCTTTCTCTTTCACACATCTTACAGACAAGAAATATAAATAATGGTCCTGGATCTTTAGAGAGATATTTATTCACCAAATATTTCTGGGAAATATGACAAGCATTAAGAGAAGAATATATATGACTATGGTGAGCCATAAAGTTTATTTTGAAGAAGAAACTACGTAAAAAACAACAAAAAAAAAACAATGAAAAGTATAAATCAAATAAGAAAAACTATTCGCTTCAGACTTCATTATTATTATTATTATTATTATTATTATTATTATTATTATTATTATTATTATTATTATTATTCACGATTTTTTCATATCAGTAGTTATTGATGGTTTTCATGTCTCCTCAGCAAATCGAAGATTCTTCTAACTATTCTTGCTGATCTTAGTAGTGTGGTGTCTGTTTAGTCTCACTTATTCCTGTGATATCCAGTTGTAGTAGCAGTAGCAGTAGTTGTTATTGTTATTATTATAACTATTATCATTTCTCACGCCAGGTTTAAGGTTTGATATATAATAATAATTAGAAGAATATTATCAAATTTAATCAATTATTGATAATATTCTAAAATTAATCGATATTTTTTAAAGATTTCATAAATAATAAATATCATAGTTTGCAAAATAATCGATAAATAGCAGTAGCAATAATAATAATAATAATAATAATAATAATAATAATAAGAAGAAGAAGAAGAAGAAGAAGAAGAAGGAGAAGAAGAAGAAGAAGAAGATGATGTAGTAGTAGTAGTAGTAGTAGTAGTAGTCTGGCAATACAACAGGAAAAATAGATTAAAAGATATAAGCAAAAGAAGGCAAACTTAAAAGATACTAGAACAGAGTAGAGCAATATAAACAAATCAGGACCTTCCAAAATAACCAAAGAAAAGTTTTCAAGCAACTCGGTGACGAGTACATAAGAATAAATCAACAAAACGGATCCAAGGGACAAAAAAAAATATTTTGGTGTAAAATATGAGAATGCAAAGAAAATAACAGAAACTTGTCGGGAAAATAGTAGCAGGGCGATACTTAAAGTGCAGGCAGCAATTCTGGGTTGCAAAAAAGAATTGCTTTTTAAGCGACCCGCCCAACAAGGTCTGGTAACAGGATTATCCCAATTTCTGGAGTAGAAAAATAACAGTCTGGTCTCTTTGGTAACACGATTTAGAATGACGAGGAAGAGGTGACTGAACCTGAATATATAGGTTGTAATCACCTTTCACTCTCACCCCTCCTACTCTCAACTCTGACCATAAATATCAGAAGCTGATTGACATTCATGTCTGCCAATATATCCCCCGAAACGGAGCCCGCAAGACGTAAGTAACACTCTAACTCATTTCTTTTTCCACAAACTCCGATGAATAAATTACATGAAAAAAAGAATTCCAAGGTCTTAAAAAAAGACCCGTTGTCGAACATAGAACCGGGCTCACTTACGATAACACATAAGAAAATACTAGATTGGAAAACTCCGAGTCATGTTTAAATACAGGTATTCTAGTTTTTAAAAAAAAAATAACGTCTATCGATGACGGATTGGCTAAGCAAAGGAATAAATGCTTTACATACCCCCGAATGGATAACAAAGGGAAGATTCAGAAAGATTCTCAAGAAATAACCATCCTGATTTAACTAGAGACCTATCCTATGTTTACTTATGTTTTGGAAAATCCTAAAAGCACTGAACAGAGAAGAAATATATTATTCACTTTCATATCACTGATTATTTCCTGAGGAACAGAAGGGTGCGGGAGGGTGTCCTCGTGGTGTAATGGTTAAAGCAATGGACGGCGGAATTGTAGTAAGCGAATTCGTATTCCAGTCGCGCCATTACGTTCACTTTCGGGCAAATGCCCTTGGGAAAGGTGTGAATCCCTTTATCCTCCCAGCTATGGGTTAAATAGTACTACTACTATTCTTCTAAGAGAATAGCTTTGGCATTAAATAACCTACAAAGGTTGATATGCCATTAAAACAAAGAAACCAAATCAAAGAAGAAACAGAAGAGTGCCGCGAAGAAAGAAGAGGAAGCGATGATCAACTCATCCACAAGGAGGGTAGCCTAGTCAGCTGGGGATGTAGAATACGCCGATTGCATCTCTTTAGTGTGTGTGTGTGGGGGGGGGGGTAATCTAACCCCAATGAGTGTCCTTGTTGCGACACAAAACACTCTTTAATTGTTATTAGTTCCAGGTTCACGATGACTCGGAACCCTTTTGAGGCCCTATCTATGAATATATGGATCAAATTGTACTGTTTACCCATCTAATTGTGGGGGGAAAATTGATGTTAAATCGAATTGTTAGTGTAAAATAATATTTAAGCACAGTAGTCAAACGAAGGAGAAGTGTTGAATAGAATTATTCGTGTTGAATTGCAATACTAGAAACCATTTAAGTATGTACAAATAAAACCCATAATACAAAATTTCATTTACTCTTAGTGCAAGATAGCTTTTTGAATTATTACGGATAAACTATTCGTAAACAATTCATATATTTCCTCGATGTATAAACAGGATTTGCCGTTAAATAGGAGCTTAAAACAAAACGGAAAATGTAAACATCACATTGATTGACTGGAAAATACTCATGATATGGTCCCGTCAGATTGGATAAAAAAGCATCTAAAATGTGTAAAAAAATCTGATAAAGTCATAAACTTCTTAACGAAGGTCATGAAAAATAGAAAAGAATAATTTACAGAAGGAGAACGAATCCCAGCAGAGATGAAAATACAAACAGGTATCTCCAAGGTAAATTCAATTCTGCCAATGATATTTATTACAGCAATGATACCACTCAGTCATATACTTAACAAATGCAACGGGCTACAACATTACAAAATCACAGGAAAAAATAAACCACTTTATTTACATGAGGGATATCAAGATAGATGCCAAAATGTAGACATGTTGATCGTTATACTTACAATGATGACATACAGCTAAGAATTTGGCTTGAAAAATGCTGGTAATGAAAGAAAGGAAAAGAAAAACGATGGAAGGATCAGAACTTCCACACCAGTCAGTGATCTGATCGCTTGGAGAAAAGAAAAATAACGAGTACTTGGGAAAACCGGAAGCGGATACCATCAAACAAGCAGAAGTAAAAGAAAAAAAAATAAGAAAGGAGTACCTCCGAAGAACGAGAAACCACTTCAAAACCATTCTCTGCAGAAGAAATCTCATCAAAAGAATAAACATTTGTGCAAGAGGCTTCGTTAGATACTCTGGACTCTTCTTAAAATGGAAAAGAAAGAATCTCAGACGAATTGACTGGGGAGGGAGTCATCGTAGCGTTAAGGCTAAAGTGCTTCACTGCAGCCTCGACGTAAGTGAGTTCCAAATCCAGTCGTTCACTTTCGAACTAATACCTTTCGAAAAGGTATGAACGTTCTTATCTCGCAAGCTATGGGCTGAATAAAATCACTTATTTCCTTTTAAACGGATGGCATTGGTATGAAATACCGACGAAGATTAATACGCTATTAAATCAAGAAACAAAACAAAACGAAACCCAAATGAACCCAAGAACAAGGAAACTAACGACTAGGCTCAAGGCTTTGTGCCTGGTGCCTAGTCATCAGGAAATGACAAAGACAAATGATATGTATCAAGAGAAAAAGGAGGAAGAGTACCCGCCAGTATTGCAGATTGCGTAGATGCATCAATGCAAGGAGTCGAGGTCTGAATTAAAAAAAAAAGGAATGAAAGACTAATTACAGCAACCATTAACTGCAATGGCAATATAAGAACACATAGAAAAATAGCAAAAAATGGAAGATAAAACCGGAAGAAAAACAACATTATAACGAAAAACAGACGAGATTATACACGAGAACACCTAGAAAAAAGAGAATCCCAAGAGAAAAACGAAACCTTATCTTATAACAGCGCAAAATACTTGCATAAGGACCAATGATGTTAAAGCAAAAATCGATAATTTGAAACAGAATCGCAAATGGGGGTTAGGTGGTTATGAAATGGTTAATCACATAATATGTGAATTCAGCTAACTAGCACAAAAGGAGTACCAGAATAATTCCTACAGGGTAGGGAAGTTGATCGTCTGAGAATTAAGAAAGAGATTAAAATCTAACAATAATCCCGAATAGTATATGCATAATCAAGAATCCAGCCCTAAGAATGTGATTTTGACACACAATCTCACGGATTTTAGTCTTCAGTGCAATGCTTTATCTTTCTTCACGCCCTCTCATTCTTCAAGTATATTCTTTTCAACTCCAGAATAAAATAAAAACAGCTTCCCATACAGACCATTCAGAAACTGACATCTTTTCTAACCTAGATATAATATTGTCCACATCGTAAATTTCCATTCGATCGATGTAGACGTTACTTTATTTCATTTTTACTTATTTGTTTTCAAATAAGAAAGTCGATTCGAAAGTCTACATGACGACGAACATAACCATAATATTTTTAGAAGTGCGCTATAAAAGCTAAAAACACACCTGCGTCTTTCGTTGCGACCGTCACGTCACGTCAGAACGAATATAATGGGTAAAAAATTCAGCACGTCACACACTGATAGATATCTGCGCCAATGCTGCAATCAACATGTGATGCTGTGTCACTTTTTTAAAACTCTGAATTATAAACTTAGCTGACGAAACTAAGTCTTATATGAAACACACTGACCCCCAAAACGCCTGAGTAACTTTCAAGTAAAGCTGAAAGAATTGTTTCAAAAGATAATCACAGATCAACCCACGGCACTGTAAGCTCTTCTCTCCTTAGATGCATATATTTAGGTGCAAGAATAAATATGTTTGTAAGAGAGAACATGTCTATATGTATACGTATTGGTGTAGCGTATATGCAAGTATATAATTGTCAAGGTGGGTGTATCTGTACGGGTGTGTAGGGGCATATGTAGCGTAGGTGAATATACATGGATGTGTGTACTGTAGTATCAAAAAGCCAGTCCTACAATTTTGCGGTGTCGGTCGATTTTACTGGACGATATAACATAAAGAGAATTATTTCCTGGCGAGAATAAAATGGTTAATTTTTAATGTGCATAATAAATTAAAGTCTTCGGCCTTAGCACGGTCAGAGGTCAAAAATCAAGGATATAATTTTCTAATTTAGTTTAGTTCTGAGAGGAGGAAACAAGAAGGAGGTTCTTTGCCGGAAGCCAGGACCCCATACATTCAAAGAAGCAATAAGTAAATCAGATAAATTGCGAGATGAGTGGCAACACGACCAGGAATGGTATGGGTGAACGTTCGGCTGACGTTTTTCCCCGGCCACTGTCCACACTGGTAGCAAAATGAGGACTGGCGAGTGGTAGGCCTGGGTAGGTGATGGTTGTTCTCTTAAACCGCCAACCATAATCACAAGAATATTGACATCAGAGTTAGAAGCTGGTCATTAGAATATGATTGGAAACTGAAAACGTAACCGTCCGTTGTCCGTGTCTTGATAGTAAGAGGCCAGCCGCTATGTCCAAATTGCAAAGCATCACACACCCTTTTCCAAACAGGATGAACCAGAAGAGAAGTTCTCATCAATAAAGATTTTCTTACGTGTGTATTCTGAAATCCATTTTTGCATCTATTTTAGTGGAGCTGACCCATGACTTGAACAGTTTTGACCAAACCTTGTTAACGAAAGTTTTTTTTTCTTCTTTTGGATACAATCACAATGTTGGCAGAGAGTCATCAGCCGACAGACAAGACTGGATAAGCAACGTCAATAACTGCTGGTAGCCTGTTCAGTTATAAAATGATTGATTTGGTTTGGTTTTATGGCATAATAAATATTGGTGGTTATTTAATGCCAAGTCTTGTTTTTACATATATTTTAGATATATGATTTATAAACTTATTCTCAAGATATGCAATGTTAAATGATCAAACAGTTCTATTTCTAACAATTAAATTTAGCATAAGTCAACAAATTCACAAGGTTCCAAGTATTGTTGATAATAACTAACAATTCAATTAAACCTAAGTTATTTTTAGTTAAATGATGAAACAGTTCTATTTGAAACGATTCAATTTAGCACGAGTCATGTGTTTGAAAACAGTTTAAATGTCAAACAGTTCTATTTGATCCATAGATAAGAACTTCTCAGGTGATACCACTCAGGGCCAGAAATGACTCATCATTCCCCAAAGCTCGAGCATTACCGGAGCCTCACCATCAGATTGTTTAATGTCATATCCAGCACACTCATTGAGGGAGTTTTACTCCTCTGCAGAAATGCTGTCTGTGTATTCTACAGCCTCAGGCGACTATGCTTCATTATTAAATGAATAACAACTATCAACAGATAATAACATTGTATAAGATTGGAATACTTTAAACAATATAAATATTTGGAAACCTGTCGTAATAAGAATAGATTCCTGAATGTATGAGAGTCTACAAATAATTACCCATTCCTACTTAACCGTATAATTGCTTGTAAAATAACACTGACTTCATGCATTAGATGACTAGACAAGAACGATAATTTCTTCTTCTGCAATACAACAGTTTGCAGTAATTGTAGCAGTTGTTTAGTTAGTATTGAGCAATGCAGTTGGCCGTCTTTTCGTCCGACTTTTTACTCTTTCATATGTCTTACCAAGAATGAATATAAATAATTAGTCTTTATAGGATCCTTCATTCCTCAAATATTCCTATGAAATAAGACAAGCCTAAAGAGAATACACAACCATGGCGAGCAAATAAGTTTATTTTGTTGGGAAAAAACTCCGTAAATGTCACCAAAATGTAAATATAGGATAAATACTACGACTCAATTCAGACTTGATTATTTATTTTTCCTTTTTATTTGATGAGAATTTTTAATTCCACTTTAAATGGGGAGTTTTTCACTCTAGTTTGAGTGACAGTAAGTCTCCTCTGATCTCCAGGACTCTTGTAAGTATTCTATCCAACTTTAACTCTGCTGCTGTCTGGATGGATTCGGTTATTTTTGTAATATCCAGTTCCTCTTGTCTCTTTTCCAAGTTCCACACATTCTAGCTGTGATTGTTATCAGTCATATTAATATTCCTTTTTTTTTCAGTTCACTAACAATTCTTAGCTTTTTTGTCCAGCTTTTTGACTTCCATCACTTTTATTCGGAGGTCTGCTGGAATGAAAAAATAAAGTAGATAAAAATGTTATGTCTTCTTAATTAAAACTGAGATTGATCTTTCATTTAAATCTCATCGAATTTTATACATCTCTCTCTTTTATGATTGATTCTAGTCGGTGCAGATACCATTTGCCAGCATTTCCAAATTTAATCTGGACAATTCCCCTTGAATCACTTTCACCCTATCATACCTACTCTATTTTGTGCCATGAATGTATTCTCTACAAGTTTTTCACGCCAGTTGTAACTTGTAGTTTTTATTAACATCTGATTCTCAGTCTCCACAGCTCTTCCAAGTTTTCTAGTCTATCTATAATACACAATGGCTTCAAAATACGAAACTGCATGACATACAGTGAAATCAAACTGAAAGCGCCGTTTTATGAATTAAACAGAGATGAGCATGTTCAGATGTTATAAGGCATTATTTTATACCAAACTCTACAGCTTTGAAACTGAAACCAAAAATAGAATTGCATAAAAATATATGTAAAGGGTTCTTATACTTTGACTGCTAAATATTCATATTTTTGTTCAGCTTGTGTCAATACTGTAAAGTTTGGTGATTAATAATATCTAAGAATATCCGTTTTGATTGTATACTGTTCATCTAGAATAAATGAAATATTTGCATCTTTGATTTAGAAAAAAAAGGTTTCATTTACAAAAATGTTAGTGTGTGTACTTATATATATATATATATATACATATATATATATACCCTACTTCTCTTTCTCTCTCTGCAAATAATAGTAAGTAACTGCAACTGAACTTAATATATAATAATGAAGACAATAAGTGACTGATTTATGAGAATCAGTTTTTTTGTCTTTTTTTTAGTTATTTATCGCGGACTTTATGTCCTCATCTTGGTAGTTTTTGTGTTGTTTCTTCTTCATTAAGTTTCGGCCAAATTTCACCTCTGGCCTTCTTCAGGTGATAAACCGCGACCTTGGATAGGAATGCTGAGTCTTGTAACTGTATCCCCAGAAATTACTGCCTTCCATAGTTGTTGTCTGTCGCACAAAAAAAAAAAAAATCAATTCTCAGATTAAGAAACCTCATCTCAAAATGATTCCAGTTAAAGACAATGACTGATTTACATTTTAGAATTTTTATAGAAATAATAAAAAAAATGTGTGGACTCTTAGAAATGATTTAATGAATGAATGCAAAGTTTCTAAATATTAACAAGATTATAATAATATACACAAATAACTTATTAGAATATATCATTATAGCCAAATTCATATTCTCATCTTTCTTTCGAAGCGAACATATTCATGAATTAATATGCTATGTGTGCGTTTTCATTAACATGATTGAAATTGCTTCTCATTTTAATTTGTTGGGAAAAAAAAGCCAAATGAAAACATTTTCATTGCCTCCGATATTAAAGCGTGCAGTGGGAAGTCGTAGCATAATAGGTTACGTGGTACCCTGCCAACAGCGACATCGTAGTTGTAAGCGTGATCGAACTCCAGTCACGCAATTGTATTATCTTTCGAACTAATACCCTTGGAAAGTGTATGATCCCCACCCCTATATCTTCCTTGCTATGGTTTAAAAATTAATATTACTATCCTTCTAAAAGAATAGCTTTGGGATTTAATAACCTACGAAGACTGATATGCAAATAAATTAAGCCAAAGATTAAATAATGAAAATTACACTTCAAAAATATACCAGAGAAGTCCCCGTGGCGTAACCGCTTATGTGCTGGACTACGACATTAGAGTAAGTGAGTTCGAACTCTACTCACGGTATTACGTTCAATTTCGGACAAATATCCTTTGGAAATGTATGTAAACGCATTCTACGGTTCTTCTACAAGGATTTGGCACTAAATGATCGATAACGTTTCCATTAACCAAACCCAAAATCAACCAGCATGAAATTTAGGCTTAGTCTATATAATCGAGCCACACTGAGTGAAACTGTTATTCTCTCGTCAAGAAAAGGTTGGAACAACTAAAAAAAGAACAGCATTAATGTTTTCTAACAAGAATACAATTGTTAATAGAATATTTGATTTCTAAATATGGTAAGGAAAGTAGGAACTAATAGCAAATAATTTTATGATAATGAAATCAATTCTAAATTAGATTTTGATATATTGCTTTTAATTGCATTTTTATATTTCATATCTTTACACCTTCAGTAGCAGATGATGCAATATATTTATTGTTTAAGGCCGCTGGAGCAGACAAACTACTTTCGCAGTTAAGTTAACGCTACACTCGGAGAAGGTTATAATCGCAATCCTTCACATCTAACTAATGCTCATACGACTTGATTTGAACTTTGAGTGATATTTCACCTCTACAGAGGGATACGATCCCCGAAACGAGTGTCCTGGATATGACTCTAATCTGATGGTGAGGTTCTAGTTGTGCTAGAGCTTTGGGAAATGCGGAGTATCCCTTCATTGTCATCGCTCCCAGCTCCACTCTGAACCGGAGTGGTAGCACCTGATAGGGTCCTATCTATGGGTTAAATAGAACTAAACTGCGTAATTATGCATTTATGTACTGAATTACTTGAAATAGAACTGTTTTGACGTGTAAACTGCGTACTTATGCTAAACTGAATTCTTGGAAATACAAATTTTTTAACAAGGAAACTGTACTTACCTTAAACTGAATTGTGTGAAATACAACTGATTATTTGCATAAAAATGGATTTGGCATTAAATAACCTACAAAGGTTAGTATGTTATGAAACTCTAACAACCAACCAACCAACCAACCAATAAAAGTGTACTTTAACTTTCCCATATCTCCAATACTAACTATCCGATATAGTTTGGTGTCATACCCAGGACTCTCGAAAGATTGTTTTGCTCCTCTTCAGGGTATACAGTCAGCTTATTCTAAGCATGGTCAACAGAGCGGAAAGATATTAAAATTCTTGGAATATATATTTTTTTACACAAAGTTATATTGAGTCATTTTGAAGATGATGGCAGATAAGTTTATATTGTTTGATCAAGAATTAATGTCATATTTCTATTACAGGAATCTTTACTAAGTTCATTTTTCTTTGGGTTGCATTTTAAATTATATAAGTTAATTTCATATCTACAAACTTGTTTGCAGACCTTATGATCCTTGCTTTATACTAAATAAAACATATCTTCTCTAAATTGTTTGCCTCACCTCGATTCCACAAAGACACATATTGCATGAGCAACATATTTACTGTTTGAGTCGTTCGGTTTATCGTTATGCAGATGGTTATGGTCTCCAATTATATATAATAAAAATGTACCTTCATTGTCATTTCCTGCACTTAGACACTTATGATATATATATATATATATATATATATATATATATATATATATATATATGAAGGTAGCAGGAAAAAATATAATCCAAATAGGTGAATATATCATGATGTAAAGTCGACGTTAACGTTTTCGTATCAGTAACCATCATCAGGACTTGGATATGAAATAGTTCACATATCGATGGGTGCTTGCTGAGATGAGAGGAGCAAATGAGAAATATACAACGAAAAGATAGATAAACATGCACATAGCGTTCAAAATTCAAAAGTCATCAGAACGTGTTTGGCACGTGGAAAAATATTTGAAAATGTTGGATTTTTCAAAGAAACGAGACAAAACCTCCCGTTTATTGAGAAATACGCAACAAATAGGTTTTCATATGTATAGATCGTTAGGAATCATCCATGTTAAATGTTATGTAAGAATGTATTTGGTATTTGTTTTTTCCGAAAAGACAGTATGAAAGTAAATATGGATAAAATCCGACAGTATGAAGGTAGCAGGAAAAAATATAAACCAAATAGGTGAATATATCATGATGTAAAGTCGACGTTTTCCTGCTACCTTCATACTGTCGGATTTTATCCATATTTACTTTCATATATATATATATGTGTATATTGATGCATATTTATTGGACTTATCACCCAGTTATTTTTTACTTGCAATCATTTTATATTAGAGGGTTATGCACAACTCGAAACCCATGCGTAGCTATAACAAAACCTGTCTGTTCACATCAGCATTCTCCTTTTGTGGTGCATGAAGCGCCGAGCAATAAAGCCAGTCCCGCGTAGAAGGTATTGTCTTGGGAGAAGGCCTCCTGAAACCTGATAATTGTTTTTTTTCTTTCACCCACCTGGCAGGATTTTTTCTACAAAGGTATGCATGTTCGTATGTGTGTATGTGAGTTAATAACCACATAGCCATGACAATATTTGTAATATTTTGGGCTATTTGATAACTGTTCTTTATACAAATAAGCTACACACGATTATGTAATTCAATAATAATCACTTTTTGCATACACTTAAGTAGTTTCAAGTATTCTTGTCTGATACTAATAATCTAACACATTTATATTGTTTCAAGTAACGAATAATCTAATTATTCTGCTTGTATTTCGTCCGCTTTTACATTACACTAATCTTCATAGCCTCCCTGCTGCCAAATGGAATATTTTTAAACATAGATGTTGTTTCTTCTGATCAAAAATCTGTATCAACTCCGATGGAATTGCCTTTTGCTAACTTCATCTATCTCCACAAAGTAGAATAGTAAATAAAATATTTTTTATATCGGTTTTCTGAAGTTCTGTTAAGCTCAAACAATGTGCTGTCGAAATCTGAAAAAGAAAAACAGCTTCAAAGATTCCTTGGAACCAGCAATATCCACAAATATAATATGTAATGATACTTTGATCTTGTAGTTTCGGTAGAATTAAATACTTACAAAAGATATGTATAATGTATATTAAATATCATATAGGTTGTAATTAAAAATTTTTACACTGTTCATTGCAAAGGCAACAATTAGAATTATAAGTAATAAAATTACCAATTATCCTTACAAGAAGAGAATTTCTACGGGTCTTGCAAGAAATTTAGACCGTAATTGTCTATAGAGCGTTGACTGAATGAGCCTTTTTGAAAATCTCCAACGCTCGAGTGAGATTATCTCTTGCACCTACCGAGAGAGTCCTCATGATATATCATACTTTGTCAGCGGGAGACGGCTACTATATTGCGCTTAGAGTGACACTTAATGCTGATCGAAACAATTAATTGAATCTGCGATCTGAGTTCAAATCCAGGACGAGACTGTTGGCATTTCAATTCACTCTTATGCACTTAGCAAAGGCCAACATAGAAAACCAACTATATTCTCCGCACTTACGGTTGAATTATATGGCAGTTTAAAGTCTGGTCATGATAATCGATTTAAGAGACTGAAGGTTGATTTAAAACCAACTGCACTCCACTTAAAATAGCCTTGTATTACATCCTACCTGCACTGGAGGCAATGTGTAAATAAGTATGTTCCATTGCGCCGACAGGCAGGACTCTTATGTATATTATACTGAAATTAGTAAAATTATTCAGGAAACATTCTTCCTGAAATCGCATCAATTATTTACTTAAGCGACCAATTTATTCGAACCCTTTAAGGAATATCTTTACATAAACTCTAATTAAGAACAAATAATTAAAGTGTCCCTTACAGCAGTTTCCAATTCAAAAGAGGATATCGTTATGACCGTTTTAGTTTAGCAACTCCCGACGTAAATTGCTTTTCCAGAATGTGTTTATTTATCGCAGCTGTTGAGCTGCCTTCTATTATTGTAGGAAGAGTTGCAGGAGACACAACTTCCAAGAACTCTTGGCAGATCAATATTTTGATGCCAAAGTCTCTCTGAAACTTTATTGATCAAGAAAGTTTTATTCGTACAGACTTCCGGCAATAATGCCATTTCAGTGAGGTCACTCTTGAGCAACAGGAATATATGATTATTCACAAGACAATATTTCCTTCCTGTTAAACAGGCAGGTTAGACACTATAAGTTTAAATACACATGCCAACATATCGGTACTGACAGTGAATTGAGAAGTTCTCTCTAGTAAAGCTTAAAATCATAAGTTTCTTCGTGGATCGGTCAATCTGTGTTCATTGATATAGTATCGCTGGTGCTTAAAATAAGTTATCTGAATCCCTTGCTGAGGTGTAAGACCCACCAAAAAGGATATTCTTGATTAGTAATTAAAGTGCATTTGATAGACAGGCTTCAGTACTGGAGATATGGCGACTGTGAGTTACCTCTTTATTGCCATTACAACTAGATCAATTTTGTCTGCGAGTGTTAGTACCAGCAAATGTATTTGACCCATCTATGGGCCGAATAGAGCAGTTCAAAAATTATTTATATTCGATTTGGTTGTGTGCAAAAACATCCTCTAAAACTGACAACAGATGTAAATATGAACGTGCAATGAACGTGATTCCCTAAACTATTAGCATAAAATTATCCTAAACGGATTGAAATACCGTTAAAATAAATCAGGTTCATTGTTCTATAATCATTGATATGAAGATCTATTTGTACTTATTCAACCCCTCGGCATTAGCTAAATGTGATACAAGGTTAATTATTTAAGCTGAGTTTAATTAGTTTCAATACAGTTTTCCTTCTCTTATACTGATTTCTATACCAAGGTTAAAGAGCCCAGCCTGTCAGATTATTCATCTAGAGTCGGAGGGAGAATAATGGGATTGAAACTTTTCCCCAAGAGTATTAGCGCTATATAAAATGCAATCAGCCTCATTCAGGATTTGAACTTGGGATACAGTTTTCATTTTTTACGCTGATAACTATTAGACCGTGAGTTTTTCCTTTATAAAAGCTTATAATGTATTTACATCCAAGTAATACGGCTCTTATTACGTACCGTTATATTTTATGAAACTTTGTACTGGCGGAATCAGTCGAGTTTTAATTAGAAAACCATCCTGATATCAGAAGTAAAATGCTGTCTCGTTTAGGATTTCAGATTTGGTTTGTCAAGTTCATCTACGCCAGTTATAGTTGTTACGGCAAACATGATTCTTAATCCTATCCTAAATTTGATTTGATTTCTTTGTGTTGTATCGTGGTAAGGAAGAGATACACAGAGAAATAAAGAGTTAATTATTTATTAACTGAAGTGGTACAGTCCAACAAATATCATTAGTCTCGCGTTGTGGGTTTTACGTCCGAAGTTTGTCTTACTACTAACCGACGTCTTACAGTAGCTTCGTGCTTGAGAAACAAGACGTCTTTTATACATCCGCCATACCGGAAGTCATCAGGTACGAGCCACTATGCAACACTTTGTCAAATGGCATATCAACTTTCGAGGGTTATTCACCGCCAAAGTCATGTTTGTAGGAGAACAGTAGTGGTACTATTGGACCCAAATCCTGGGGATAAGGGAGTTCATACTTTTACTAAGGGACATTAGTCCGAAAGTGAACGTGATAGCGCGTCTGGAGTTCGAACTCGGTTACTATGGTGTCGCAGTCCGAAATGTTAGCCACTGCGCCATGACGACTCATTTATATTGAAATAGCTGTACACAATGTTACTGATGCTATATATTCAGGGAGAAAACAATTTTCGTTAGCCTTTCAAACAAATCTAAGTTGTTATCCGTCCAGTCGGTGAAGCTAATATTAAGCTGACTGCAGAGGGGTTAGACCCCCCAACTCCAAAGGGGTATCATGGGAATGATGCAAAAATGTATCTGGTGGAAAACCTCCGGTTCTAGAGATCTGGGGAGTGCGAAGTACTCCTTTATTGCCATTACCCTTTAGTCCACACTGTTTCGGAGTGGAAGTACCTGTAAGAGTTCTATCAATTGTTCAGATCAATCTGTGGGCAAATTATTTGAATTAAATAGGAATACTTGATATCATATAACCAAGCGCAAAAGAAAATGCTTTCAAGAAATAACACAGAAAATGTCAATATATATGAATAATGTAGACAATGCTCTCGCATCTAAACACAAAATTATCCGAGACGGGTTGATATAAAGTTAAAATAAATAAATCAAGCAAACAACAAACGTGTAGATAACATTTTGGTAATATACTCTTAATACTATTTACCCCAGTTGGTCGGGGCTGTAGAACACATCAACTATTTCTTTGCAGAGGGATAAGACTTCCCCAATGAGTGTCCTGTATATGACACTAAACAATCTGATGGTGAGGCGCCAGTAATGCTGAACTTTTCAGGAATGCGGAGCATCCCTTCACTGACAGTGCTCCCAGGTCCACCTGTGCCTATAGTGGTAGCACCTAATAGCATCCGATGTATTGGCCAAATAAAATTAAACTGGGTACTTATACTGAACTGAATTGTTTGAAATAGAACTGTTTATATTTATAAAAATTGATTTGGCATTAAATAATATACAATAGTTGATATGCCAAAAAACCTAACCAAACCAATCTTAACACTATTCATGTCTAAATCAATAATAACAAATATTCGAGTCAATCAGAAGTTTGAATGGATTAACTCGTATTATAATTATTTGTTGGTTATAATTCCTCGGGCTTCTCCAGTTTTTATTATCTTCTCACATAAACAAGAAAAAAAAAACTTGGCACAGAACATACACTCAAATTATCTTTCTTACTATTATTCCTAAAATCATCCAATTCAATCTTAATTTTTTAGACTATTGCTATTTTTGATCCTATTAGACAATTTCCTAAAAAAAACTGTTATTCTATTGGTAAAAAAAATCAACTTAGTTTTTGAAATTTGCCTTGAGAATTAAAATCCAATTTGAGGAGAAAGATCTAAAAAAATATCTACCATTTTTTTGAAATTCCATTTATTATTTTCAATAATTAAATTAGATTACCTCTCATTCTTCTTTCTAGTAAAGAAGATAATCTTAATATTTCGAATCTTTCCCTGAAACTGAAAGACTTTACTCTTTTTATTATTAAGTAGAAATAGTTACTTAAATTACTTGAAAAGAATACTATCGGTTGACATTCTGTAAAACCAACAAATCTATCGATATCTTATATAGAAGTGCACGTAAATTTTCAATACATAATTGGAATAAATGAAAGAGTTTAACTTTATGCTAGTAAATAATTACAATTATTAAATAGGAACAGTTACTTGGAACCAAATATTTATGTATAATTATTTGTATTAGATAGAAATACTTGAAACCATACAGCTGAGTGCCAATCATTTCTGTAGGTAATATCTGGAACCATAATATTCCTTGAATGATTAGTTTTGCGTCTTTGTTTTCAGTGGAAAACCAACACCTCGTGGGCTATCTAATGCTAAAGCTATTCTTACTGAAGAATAGAATTACCTTTTAACCTGAAGCTGAGGGTGGGATTTTAAAAATATTTCCCTAGGATTTAGATCTGAAAGTCAATGTTTTCGAGCAATTTCGTTTTTCCGGTATTGCAGTACTTAAGCCACTACAACATGGTGACTTCCTCGGGGAGTTCTGACAATCAGTCTGTTGTATCCCGAGTTTAGATGCTCTATAAAAATGTTTGATTATTTATGCAAGATTCCTTTACAATGATCATCAAGGGCCCTCATCAATAGACGCCATCTTTAAAGATGAGTTGCAATAGTTTCCTTAATGAAGGTTTGGTTTGGTTCGGTTCGTTAGGTTTCATGGTATAGCAACCTTTTAGGGATTTTAATGCCAAATCCATTTTTATACAAATAATCAGTTCTATTTCAAACAATTCAGTTCTGCATAAGTACACAGTTTAATTGTCATAAACATTTCTATTTCAAGCTATTCAAATGTAATTCTAACAATTTAGTTTGGTATGAGCATACTTTTTTCAAAGATATTTCTGTTTCAAGCTTTCCTTACTGAACTATTTGATCCCAACCGTTGCATCTTGAAGTTCATTCACCCAACATTTGGTGAAGTTAGTCAGTGACCAAACATTGGGCTCATCTACCTTGCTTCATATCCTCCTTAATTCATCCCATATTTTCCATTCTTATGATAGCCATTTCATAACTGTGTGATGTCAACGTGAGATAAAAAAAAACATGAAAGGTAAAATGTTAAAGATGAATATCACTTTAGCAAATGTCATAGAACTTGAATAATCAGGGATCGTCATAGCTTCCTGCATCAATAACTGACACATGATTGTCAAATATTGGTTTGATTTGATTTCTTTATTCAATGGCATTTCAACCTTCGTGGGTTATTTAATTCCAAAATCACTCCTGTAGAAGAACAGTAGTAGTATTACTTAAGGTTTCTTTGTTTAATGGCATATCAACATTCCAGGGTTATTTAATGTCAAAGCCATCTTTGAATAAGAACAGTAGATGTACTAATTAAGTTTTCTTTGTTTAATGGTAAATCAACCTTTGTGGGTTATTTATGCCAAATCTATCTTTGTAAAAGAGTAGTATGGATACTATTTAAGATTTCTTTGTTTAATGGTAAATCAACCTTTGTGGGTTAATCATGCTAAATCCCTCTTGGTAGAAGAACACTATTGTTACTATTTAACCCTATAATATGGAACAGTTTAGTAAAAGAAACTACAGAAGCAGTCGTAGTCTTGTTGTGGTGTGTTATCAAGATAATCTTTATATATCAACCAAACCTCACCATCACCGACTTGATGTGAGGGTGAAAAGCGAACTATGACTGATTTGAATTCAGAATTTTCCATCTGTTATATCGGCTGCCCCCCCCCCCCAATCTAAAGTACTAGACTATATTATTATTTACTCATAGCTGGGAGGAACAGAAGGATTGATGCTTTTCGGAAAGTTATTTGTAAAAAGTAAAACACAATCTACTTCTAGGATTTGAACACGCGTCACCGATTCCTACGAGTATAGCCGTTCCGCTTAGTGTGCTTTCTAAGAAAATTTAGTCGATCAAAAATATTAAGTTTGTTCCTCTCTAGGTTCTTAATGAACCAAACCAGAGAAGAAAATTATCAAATTCTGAACAATAATCAAAGAAAGCTGTGTTTTGTTGAAATAATAAGAAGAAAAGACTGAGCCCGGCGTCGTTTGGTGCCAAATTTGTAAAATGCATATGTATATCTGACAATATTTACAGGAGTATAGTCAGGTTGCTGACAGGGAGTTGGCACAATTCGACAAAACTGATGGTATCTTAGTGGCAAGCAAGAAAATGATGTGTTGCTCGAGAAAATTTCCTGTGTAAGATCGCCAAGTCTGGTGCCAACTAGTGGATATATATATATATATATATATATATATATATAGGGTGGAACGATAAAATTGTCGTCCAAAAGAAAACAACACTACAGCTTTATTTTAAAACTTTTACTGAAAAAATCAATTCAGGTAACTTGATTATATAGTAGAGTTGACATCTATTTAATGTAGCCACCTTCAGCCTCAATCACCGCTTCGATACGGATCCGGAACTTGGACCATGCCTTTTCCACAAGCGCAGGCAGGAGCTTGGCGAATACTCGGCGAATACTCGGCGGACGGCGACGATCAGGCTGACTTTGGTGTTGTGGGAGGTCATGTTGGTGATGTTCTCGACCAAACGAAGTAGTCTAGCGGGTTCAGGTCGCAGGAGGAGGTGGCCAGTGAGAGAAGGGTACAAAGTCGTACTACTCCTTCTGAAGCCAAGCCTTGGTCTCTTTGGGCTTGTAGGACGGCACCGAGTCCTGCTGCCACACCCAGGGTCTGCCACCGGCCACCTGATTGCACCAGGGGATCACCACACTCTTCAGCACATCCAGGTACACTTTGGTGTTGACTTTCAATCCGACTTCGAAGATGTGAGGTGGCATGATGTGGCCCTCACTTGAAACCACACCAAAGACTATAAACGTAACCGGAAACTGTTTTCATCGCGTTCCTGTTATTCGTGGCAATCCAGATTTGCATTTTGAGCGTGCTGGCAATGGTCCTATTGTCATAACTTGGATCAGTAAAGAGCATGAGTTGTACAACGGCGCATCTTCCATCTCACTCGTTGAACATTGTGTCACTTTCTGACAGGATAGAAGGCTCCTATCGCTCTTGGGATTTGTACACAACTGGTTAACTAGAAGATGGTCTGCAACAAAAAAAGAAAACAGTTTTCATTAAACGGAAATGGAATCATGTCGTCTTTTCTAGGGCGACAATTTTATCGTTCCACCCTCTCTCTCACTCTCTCTCTCTCTCTCTCTCTATATATATATATATATATATATATCGACGTTAAGCGTAGTGTTTTCTGTCATCCGAAATTTGTTTCCTAAAAATTATAATCAAAAGTTAAGCACTTTGATGTTAATGATTTGTGATGTTATGAATAATTTTAAATACATTTCAATATAATTATTTTTATTCATTTCTCTTTAAACGGTTTAACAGGTATTAATTATTTAATTAATATCATTGGTTCAGATAAGAATATGAGTAACCATGACATTGTATGCTACTTATCAGAATTATGAATGGTTTCTTGAATCTCTAAGAGACTACACATGACAATAAATACTTATCTATTGATATAGTTATCTTAAAAAGGATTTCGTTATTAACCGGTACGTATTCTAGTTGTTTAGTTAGTCACTGTTTGGTGGCATATCGATCTTGTTTGTTTGTTTGTTTGTGTTTTATGGTATATCAATCTTTGTTCTTTATTTGATACCAAATTCATTTTTATACAAATAATCAATTCTATTTCAAACAATTCACTTTAGCATAAATCTGATTGTTTGGGTTAATGGCATAGCAACCTATGTAGGGATTTTAATGCCAAATCCATTTTTGTACAAATAATTAGTTCTATTTCAAACAATTCTTTTTAGTATGAGTACACAGTTTAATTGTCAAAAACATTTCAATTTCAAGCAATTCAGTTTAGTCAAACAGTTCTGATTAAAACAATTCAGTTTAGTGTAAGTATAGATTTTTCCACAAACAGTTAAATGCCAAAATAGTTCTATTTCAAGTAATTCAGTTTAGCATAAGTACGCAGTTTAGTTCTATTTAACTCATAGATAGGAGCCTATCAGGTGGGCCAGTGTAGACCAGGGAGCGATGACAATGAAGAAGTACTGCGCATTCCTCAAGGCTCCAGCATTACTAGAAACTCACCGTCGGATTGTTTAGTTTCCTATCCAGGACACTCGTTGGTGGAGGTCTTATCCCTCTTAAGAGGTGCAGTCGTTGTTTTCTACAGCCTCAGCGTACCAAACTTGTGGTTTATTTTATGCCATGTCTTGTTTTATATATCTATATGATTTGAAAGTGAATAGTTTGTAGGTAATGTTACATTTAAACGAATTGTAAGATCTCGTTTGTTTGCGCACAGTTAAATAATTTCAAGTATTCCTATCAAACATTATTAATTCAATTGAATATTAATCATTTGCTTAACACAATTAAGTGGTTTCAAGTATTATTGGAGTTGCCTGTGGTGTAATGGTTATCGTCGTAGGAAATGGACCCGGCAACACGAGTTCAAATCCTGGCCGAGACTGATTGCATTTCACATTGCACTAATAGCCTTGGGAAAGGTATGAATCCAATTATTCTCCCTCCATCTTTGGGTAAATAGTGGGGCAGACTAGGTTCTTCAACCTTAGTGACGCAACTAGTCTAGGAGAAGGAAAACTCTGAATTCAAACCTGTTAAACACCGCTTTGAAATTGACCTTGTGTCATATCCTGCCCGAGTGGAGGGGTTGGTAAATATGATTATTGTTTAACATAGGTAGTTCATTTTATCAAGTATTCCTATGTAATATAACTGATTTGCACAGAACTGCATTGTTTAAGAAAATATACTAATACTAAATAAATGATAAAACATTTCTGTGTGAGTCAAAGATAAGACCCCCCCTAACAGGTGCGACTAGTCTGCGTCACTCTGACTCAGAATAGTAGCACCTGTTAAGGTCTCATTTATGGATCAAATCAAACTGTACCAAGGAACTATGTACATGTATTCTAAATTCCATGAAGCTCTTGGATTAGAGCCTCACTGTCATTTCTGGAGCGGGGCTCCCCATTTTTGGAGCGGGGCTCCCAATTTGCAGAAGTACTACCGGCGTATTCTGGAAGTGTATTCTGGAATTCTGTCTGGTTTTTGTTTTTTTTAATTTCTTTTGTGAAAAAAACTTGTGATGTAGGATTTGGGCCCAAATCCGCAGTTGACTAATTTTGCAGACGAGACTGGGCAAGCCAAGACCAAAATCGCCACAATTTAACATTTTTACAATATGTCACAAATGGCAGTCGGAAGAGGGTTAAGCAATATTTTTTCTCTTGTGATAATTATTCTAAGCTGAACTGATTTTTCGTACATATATCTTTTGTAGAGTCTGTAGAAATTCAATTATATCCAGCAGTTCAGAAATAGAACGTAAATAATTTCGTATCTTTAAAACAATGTAAAAAAAAGTATTTAGTTTGTAATGATATTAGGTAATCTAATTATGATTTTAATTTGATAAAGTTTCTTTTATAAACACGTAGATTGTTAATGCAAGATGAAATCACACACACACACATACACACACACACATATATATATATATATATATATATATATATATGTGTGTGTGCGTGTGTGTGTGCGTAAATATATCTATATCTATACATATATATATATATAGAAAGAGAGAGAGAGAGAGAGAGAAAGAGAGAGCGTGTATCTATATTCAAAATTTAAGTAATAATAATTAGTTTATACATATAACTTTTTCTTTCTCTCCATATATATATATATATATATATATATATATATATATATATATATATA
Source organism: Sepioteuthis lessoniana (assembly GCA_963585895.1). NCBI lineage: Eukaryota > Metazoa > Mollusca > Cephalopoda > Myopsida > Loliginidae > Sepioteuthis > Sepioteuthis lessoniana. The sequence continues at coordinate 4,195,554 of OY757938.1, forward strand.
TTATCTGCATTTATAAAAAGCTAAATGAAAATAGCAAAGAAAAAAGGCATGAATAATCAAAAATTGACCAGGAGTCTGAGGCAATTAGAAATTGGAGGAAGAATTGAGACTATACAGCCCACAGATTTATTACGATCGGCTACTATACTTTAAAATGTCATAGTGACCTGAAGATACTTGCTATCACCGTGATTTAAATGAAAGACCACTGTCTAACACTGCTGTGAAAAACGTGGAAAGGCCGATATAATAAATAAATAAAGAAAACCAAAATTCGATACTTTACATTACTTGGAACAATTTAACGTAGTTGACTTATGCTAAATTGAGTCGTTTGAAATAGAACTTCTTGATTATTTAACTATGTACTATATCTAGATGGCTCATTGGCCTAATGAGTAGAGTGTTCAATAATGGTCCGGGAGACCAGGGTTCAATCCCCGGTCGCGTCATACCAAAGACTCAAAAATTGGTACTTGAAGCCGTCTTGCTTAACACTCAGCATTATAATGTAAGGATCAAGGGGCAATCCAGGTTATGAAGTAGCGCCCTCCCCTACACCTTGGTGTAGTAGCTTTTGAAAAGGAAGCCTTCGGGTCACCCTCGACTATGGTCGCCAACTTTACTTACTTTAGTTTATATCGAGATAATATATTTACAAATCATATAACTTATATATATATGTGTAAAAACCGGATTCGGTATTAAATAATTTACGGCGGATAATGTGTCATAAAACCAAACCTAACCTAACCAGCTCTCTCTCTCTCTCTCTCTCTCTCACACACACACACACACACAAACACACATATATATATATATATAATTGCGAAATTGATAAATAAAAGGAGAAAAATATTTTTTTCTACGGGTGATATTTAGCCGACTGGTTTGATAATAGTCTTTATTTTAACGGGTGATATTTTATATGACTGCCGCTCCCTAAGATCAGTGTAACATAAAGAAGTAAAGGGCACAGGAAACTTTATCATGTTTACCGAGAGACATATTTAAAGCTGTTTTATTCCTTATCTTTTATTCAATTCCATCCACCCTCCCCATACCGGGAAAGAAGGTAGTTTTAATAGGCTTATAATTTTGGATCTTTCGTGAATGTTATCATCTACCGCTTTAAGTACGTTAGAACTGGTTTGAAAATTAATTCTATTAAGTGCTGGTTGCAGGTTTCTAATATATAGTGCTTGGAGAATCTGAAGTTTTTGTTTATTATTTTGATGTTCGAGTATTGTTGTGTTGTCGGTGAGAATTTTTCGTAGTTGTGTTGTTGGGCATGAATGTTTTTTTAAATGCTTTAAATGCTTTAAATGTCTTTAGCTACTGGCACTATTTACAGAATTACATTTAAAAGCAAGCGCCATAATCTCCAACAGCAAAGACGTCCTTACACAGTAGTAATTTGCTAAAACAAAAGTTACATCACTTTTGTAACTGATTCTCCCCTGATGATGGCCCAAAGTCGGGCAGAAAGTACTAGGGATACATAAAACTATGGACAATACCTAAATCAATTCCCCCCGAATACGATAAAAGTAATACGGGAATTCGAACGGATCCAAAAGAAAATATGTAGGCATAAAATGTCTATTATGTTTAATGAAATTTGCATATATATATATATATATATATATATATATATATATATACTTTATGCATACGTGTGTCTATATATATGTGTGTGTGTGTATGTGTGTACATATATATATATATACACTTATATATGTATACATGTCTGTATATATATATATATATATATATATATATATATATACGTCAATAGATAAAACAAAACTTTCACTTTAAAAAAATACATCATGTTATCGACATCCTGCACAGACTATGGCAGACATATACTTCGCAGTTAATGTAACGCTTCTCCTAAATGAACCTGCCCAAACTGATTCCCTGCTGTATATCCTGTGGCAAGCAACTGGCGCTATTAGCCTCTACTTGAACGCTAATAGAGAGTTCATGTTTCAAGCAGAGGAGCCGTTTCCACGTTTTGTGTCAAGCGTTTGAAACGAGTCGACAAGTTCATATACCTCGGCAGCAATATCATATCTACTGAAAGTGTTGTCAATCAACTCCTAGTAATGGACAGGAATGTGATGGACAGGTTATCCATCATATGGCAATCTGATTTCCATGATTCAATTAAACTGGACTTCTTGCAAGGTATTTTTTTGTCAATTCTACTGTATGTATGCATCATCTAGACGCATATATGAATGCATGGATTATAAATTAGATGGAATCAACAAAGGAATTCCATGTGTCTTTAAAAAAACTTTTGAATTAACATTCTACATAACTGCAGCTTTACGGCCACTTCCTTCCCATCGCACAAACTATTCAACTAAGACTTGCTGGGCAATGTTGGATAAGTAAGGTCAAATTCATAAGCGATGTTCTACTGAACAAGACTTTACATATATATATATATATATATATATATATATATATGTCTGTGTGTATGTGTGTCTGTGTCTGTGTAGCGGCAAAGTGAGTAAATGATTAAACAAAACATCATTCTGTAAACTTTGTATAATCTATATGTTTGATTTTTCAGCTTGAATGTAAGTTTGCTGATAAGCCAAAAAAGTTGCAATGTCTTTTTTTCTATTCTATTCTAGAAAAATAAAGAAACAAAATTGGAGAAGAAATAGAAATGAAACTACATCAACTGAATGTTTATTTTATTGTTTAATTTTTAAGTTTTATATAAAAAGAGGATTGATTTATTATTCTAATTGGGTAAAAATGAATTTTTAAAAATGCAAGTAAGAAAATATTTCTTCAATGATGTTGAGTTTTGATAAAAGTTGTGTCCAAATCGAATCAGCCGACTGGTCAACAAAATACAATATTGCTAATGCAAAAATTACAGCTTCTCCAGCCTATTTGTGCACAAAACTTAATTTTTTTCAAATAGAGAAGAGTTAATTTTATATTTTGGTAGGACGCATGACAAATAGTGGAAATATGCTAAGTAGTCACCATTAGCAGTGGTTACCTTCTTCACGCAGTCTTCTTTCCGTTCTTTACAATTATTCCATCGACGTTGCCCTGCTGCGAACCCGCTGATCAAAATAATCATCTGCTGTAGATATAAAGTTATATGAACATTTCAGCCCAACCTCGTAACGGCGATTAAGTGTCTGTAACCCTAACTACTACGAAATCGCCCACTACATTAAAGTTTCAGGGCTAATTTTCGAGTTATTCGTATAGTACTTTATTATTCATCTAAGCTAACAATAAACACCATTGGTCATATAAACACAAATGACTGTAGACGTAAAGGATACGTTCCTGCTGATGTTGAGTTGCGATAACAACGGATCTCTGCTGACGTCACTGTATCAAGATGTTCGGAAAATACTGTTCGATTTTTGCATCAACTGCGTAAATTCTGTTCTAACATATTCTAATTGTAACTGTATAAAAAAAATCACATTCCTAAAGATTACAGCGTTCTCTTTGTTGATTTTTTTGTCTCTTCTTTCAGAATTTAAATCTGAAGTTTATTGCCCCTATAATCATAAAATAAAAATGATACGTTTGCTTTTTTGCTTAATTTGAAATTGTTTTATGACAATGCTCGATCACATATTTCCAGGATAACTCGACAAGAGCTGATTGAATTGGGATATGAGACTATATTTACCATACATACGTGATCTCTTGGTTAGCTCCTTGTAGCGTAATTGCTAAAGTATTGGACTGCTGCCTCGAAGTAAGTTTGATCGAACTCCAGTCGCACTATGACGATTAATTCCAGACTAATACCTTTAGAAAACGGGTTAAACCGTCTTATAACCATCAACTATGGCTTAAATAAATTCAATGTTGTTCTTCTATTCAAATGGCTTTGGTAGTAAATAACCCATAAACGTTAATATCTCATTAAATAAGTAACAAAATCAACCTGATCTCTATCCTATCGACAACCATTTTCCCAAGTATTTAAACACTTCTTAACACCAAAGATAATCCACTTCAAAAGGAGAAGTAGAAACAGCATCTAAATATTTATTGGCATGAAAACCTTTCGAGTTTTATCGTTCAGGCATAAATAACTTTGGTAAAATATGATAGAAATGCATAGATTATGAGGGGATACATATTTTGAAAGATTAAAACACTGTTTTGATCAATTCATTCAAGAATAAAAGTTTATTTTAAAATCGGATATTATTTTCCGAATACGCTCATATGTTAGCACGTTTATATATATCGATTGTTGTGGATTTTTTAAAATTAAACTCAGTTTACATTGCGTGCAAAAGTTTTTTTCAAAATTTCGTAAAAGGAAGAGAAATTTCTTGAAATATATTTTTTCTAATATCCATATACTAACAAAGGCATAAACGAATTATAGGATTTTTTTAAAAATTTTGATTTTACTTTATATCGGAACTCGAGTCTGTTGCAGCTCAAAACATGGTAGGGCATTTTATTCTATCTTACACTCAACAGTATAATTTTGCATAACCATTCTACTCTAATCAAATAATTATTTTTATATATAAAATTATTTTATCATTATTTCAGATGTTTAACTTTTATGTGGTTGTGTATATATATATAAACAACGGTTGATAGGTAAACGTTATTGTATTAGCAGAAAAAGGAAGTCATACAAGGGAAGTGCTAGCCGTTCTCGGCTTGCAGTCTATCTGTCAAATGTCTCGTAAGGAATGAGAAGTTTTCTCTCTTTATTCCTGTAAATAGGATACAGGAAGGCACAAGGCCTTAAGTTTTGGGAGGAAGGGGAAGGGTGCGGTCTTGCATTGACTATGTTTTACTAAGGGGACATAGCTAGCCACATTCGCCGACCCATTCAACAATACAATATATAACCATTCATCCATCGCCATGCGCGCTGCTACCACCAAAATACCACATTTGCTCCATGAAGAAAGACCTACCTAAAACCCCGATTTTATTTACAATCTTGTGATATTTTTACTATGAATTTATATGCTGGGGATGGGAGAAAAACCCCGAAATATGTACAAAACGAAAACCAAGGAAATGAGAAGTTTTCTCTCCCGAGCGAGCTAAGCTCGAAGAATATGTTTAGATTGGACGAGTCCATCTTTGGGGGTATGGTAGGATATGTCCCCATAACAGATAGCGATGATTAAAACCCTTTAACCCATCACAAATAAAACTATTCGTGTTTGCCATACTTGAAACGATTTAAGTTTGAAGAAACAAATGATTAATGCTAAAATAGAATAATTCGAATTAAATATGAACACTTGAAACCATTTAGGTGCTAAAAATCAATTATTAGTATTAAATAGCAATACTTGAAGTTATTTAACTGAGTACAAATAAAACTATTAGTGTGTGCAATACTTGAAATCACTTCCCCGTGTGCAAACAAAGGATTATATCAAATAGAATTGTTAGTGTTAGATAGTAATACTTGAAACCATTTAACTGTGTGCAAACAATAGCAATACTTAATTGTGTACAAACAAATTAACTCTAACTCCTTTAAAAATAAAGAAAGATATTCTCGTGGTGTAATGGTTAAAGCGCTGGACTGCGGAATCGTTATAAGCAAGTTCAAACTCCAGTTGCGCTATTACGTTCACTTTCGGACAAATACCCTTGAGGGGAAAGGCGTGAACCCACTTATCCTCCCAGCTATTGGTTAAATAGCATCACTGCTGTTCGACTAGAAGGATGAATTTGGCATTAAATAACCAATGAAGGTTGATATGCTATTAAACAAAGAAACCAAACCTTTAAAAGTAAGATTACTTACAAAGTTTTCCCTTTCAAATCATAGATGTATGACCATTTTAACGTGTGCAAACAAATGAGCTCAGGCTTGTTTAAAAATGTTGACTATAAACAAATCCTATATACAGTTTATCAGTGGCGAGACAATGTCAGGGATATCCGTGCTAGCGGCACGACATGATGATGATGATGATGATGATGATCACTGCGTCTAAAAAATGAGTCGAGTGTTTAATCTCGACAAAGAGAAAAAAAATGTCGTTGGGACAAAGAGAACAGACCTAGAGTTATCTTTCACGTTTTCCATGGTTGTTCTAACACGTGCTTCCTCGTGAGTCCCGTTTTTACAGGTTCGCGTCTGGGTGTGAGTCCCCTTTCTAGAGCTCACCCCAAAATGGGAGTCGCAACTTTTGGCTGTCTTCACATCGTCATGGCCGGTCTTCAACTACTGTCTTCACATAATCACCAGTCAACTAAATCTTTTCCTGTTTTTTACCTGGTCTTTTTGTTTGAGTTCCTTTCAACCAATTAGAACTTGTTACTGATGTGCCGCTTGTATGTTTCTATTTTAAACAAGGGTGCCTGCTATTATGATGAGTTGAATTTTGGGAATCTACTATTCTCCCTCTCATTCATTTCTCCTTTTTCATATATATTCCTTTCTTTTCCACCTACTTATGGTGGATCAGAAAACCTCACTAAGAAACAACTAACAATCAGCCGGAGTTCCTAATTATTTTACAGCCTGTTATTTACAAAACGCGACTTAGATAGGATACACTGGCCTCAGGTTGATAACAGAATCTGTTGTTGCTTATGTGGTCACACATCTAAGAATTAAACAGGTTTATCAATTAGTGAGACTAAGAGTTGTAGTAAAAAAAAGGTTATCTATTTCTTAACTTATGAAGTTATACTGTTGCGCACCCAACATTGATTGAGGTATCAGTTTTGCACACTCAACATTGAATGAGGTGACAGCTTTGCACACTCAACATTGAATGAGGTAACAGTTTTGCACACCCAACATTGAATGAGATGACAGTTTTGCGCCTCAGACATTGAATAAGGTAACAGTTTTGCACACCCAACATTGATTGAGGTAACAGTTTTGCGTATCCAACATTGATTGAGATAGCAGTTTTGCACACCCAACATTGAATGAGGTGACAGTTTTGCGCACTCAACATTGAATGAGGTAACAGTTTTGCACACACAACATTGAACAAGGGAACAGTTTTGCATACACAACATTGAATGAGCAAACAGTTTTGCACACCCAACATTGAATGAGGTGTCAGTTTTGCACACCCAACATGGAATGAGGTAACAGTTTTGTACACTTAACATTGAATAAGGTAACAATTTTGCGCCGTTGATTAACAATAAGAAGACCCTTGATTGTATCGTTTTAAATGGTGCTCACTACGCTTTCTGTTACCAAAATCTAAAGCCTATTGTTCAGCCATAGGGGTGCCAAATTTCAGGAAATGCTTCATGTGAACTCATCTAAGTATCTGCACGAGATTAATATAGAAATTCTTGATTTGCATATTATTCAAACGTTAAAAATATTTACAACTGATACTGACTTCGGTTGTACATCCTCATACGCAAACTACAATCCGATAATTTCTAATTTAGTACTTTAACCGGAATGTGAGATCTCAGTTTTTTAAATTGCTTTATCATTAGCGGGCGACTGTCAAAAGGTGATTTATTTGGATGATCCAGGGAGAATTCAATAAATTGATAGCAGACCTTGTGCACTCAAGTATCAGGGCCCATAGTCAGTTCAGTTTGCGATGTGACATAGTGGCTAATGTGCTGAGGAGTGGCGTAATCGCTAACACGCTGGCCTGTGACATCATCATAAGCGACTTCTAACTCCAGTCTCGCAATTACGTTCTCTTTCGGACAAATACTACAAGGAAAGATATGAACCCCTTTATCCGCCTCTTGCTCTAGATTAAATATCGCCACTGTTACTGTTCTATGTGGATGGCTTTAGCATTGATTAATCCATGAAGGCTGATATTCCATTAAGTAAAACAAGTAAATAAACAGTTCAATTTCATATAGATTTTAAACTTAGGACATACTCTGACACTTTCTTGAGAGAAAAGTTTAGAAGATGCTTCTAGATAAAAAAAAATTTCTTAAAAAGTTTAATTTCCTGAAAAATCATATACATCCGATACTAAATAAACTACAAATTTAATTTTACGTGTTTGTGAGAGTTTTATATATTTATTTTCTTTATTCATAGGAAATCAACTGATTTCCATACTAAAAAAAGAAGTGTTAATTTTTGTGCCCCAAGAAAGAGTTAATTTCTGTAACCCCAAAAGTGTTATTTTTGTGTCTCCAAAAAGTATTATTTTTGTGTCCCCAAAAAATACGTTAATTTTTGTGCCCAAAATATACGTTAATTTTTGCGCTCAAAATATACGTTAATTTTTGTGCCTAAAATATACGTAAATTTTTGTGCCCCCAAAATACGTTAATTTTTGCGCCCAAAATCGGTTCGAGAAATTTTTGATTGTGCATTTTTTGTATTTTATGACCAACCAGCGTCTATGCACTCGTTTTAATTTTTTCTTTTATTTTTTTTGTTTTGTTTTGAGAATCCCCGGAAGACAATATTTTTACGTGTAGCCAAAAAATTTGAAAGATCAAACCCCAAAATAATATAAGAAATCTTTTCAGTCCTAGATTTTTTAAAATATATTTTAAACAGTTAGAATCAATGATACATAATCAACTTTTTCAATCTAATTTCGGGCCAACCTCAATCTTATAAATAAGTGAAAAGAGAACTATTTCTCCTGTTCGTACGGAATTTTTATATACCTCCTCTACATCGTTTGCTTTATTTCTTTTAAGAGAAAATCTACCTTTTTATCCTTGAAGACGGCATTTAATTTCCAAATCGCTTAATTATCTTAAATTGAACGATTATGTTATCGTTACATAGACCTATTAGTACTGATATTAATTATGGTGCATAGATTTATTAGTACTGTTATTGCAAACCTCTCAAATTGCAAAGGAATATTTTGAACTTTAGCCCTATACATGCTAACGCCAAATTGTACTTTCCCACAACATGGTAACTATTACACACATAAATTTTACGCACTCAAAATATATCCATTTTGATTAAGGCTTTCCAAAGCGGCTAAATTTCATACACGAATTATTACAAGGTCTGTTTCAATATTTACGCTTTGATTGATCCATTGATTTGCAGATTGATGTTTTAGTCTATAATTTACACACACACACACACACACACACACACACACACATATATATATATATATATATATATATATATATATATATATATATATGAATTTTTGCATGTCTGATCTAGAAAACGAAATAATCGATGGCATAAAAACCTTTTATGGACGCTATGTTGATAATATCCTAATTCTAGAATATAATATTGAGGAAACTAAATAATTGCAAGAAACATTTTAAAATAACTGTCAACAAATTTATTTATGAACTAAATATAAATACTAAAATTCCTTTTTTTGATGTACTAATTCATGCAAGCAATGACAATTTTAACATCGCTGAGTATTAAAAAAATACTTTTAAAAATTCATGTATTCTAAATTATAAAAAAAAATTACAGAATTGCTATCATAAAAAATCTGTTAAATAACGCAAAACAAATCTCTTCATGTAATAAAATATTTTATAATGAATGAAAAAATATCAAACAAATCCTTATCAACAACAGTTTTTGTAGACAACAAAATTAAACTAATGATTAACAATAAGAATAAAATAAAAGATAAAAGTTATGTTAGATAAAATAGTTTTAGTCATATGAATTTATTTTATTGTAAATCAAATGCATCTGAATTTTAGATTAGATGAAAAAAGTGTATAATGTATAGATATACATCCCCTATAGAAATAAGTAAGTAAAGTTGTCTCCCTTTAGTCAATGGCGACCAGAAGGCTCCCTTTTCAATAGCTACTACACCGAGGTATAGGGAAGGGCGCGACTCCTTCCCCTAGATTGCTCCACTTTACCCTTGATATTACCCTTTATTGCTGAGTGTTAAACAAGGAGATATAAAGTACCATTTTTAAGACTTTCGTATGATGGAACCTGGGATAGAACCCAGGTCTCCCAGACCATTGGCGTACACTCCACCCACTAGACCAATAATATAATTTACTATAAAAGATTTAAAATATTAAATTTAGTCGTTAATTAAAATTTTTCCTTTCGCAATTATAATGAAAAAAAAACAATGTTATTTATCAATTTAACTGTCCATTGGGATAATGTATCTCCGAAAATAAAAAAAAACGATCAGTTATATTGGCCACACCACAACAAAATAATCAAGGAGATTCACTTTATACCTATCAGATTCTAGCTCCCTATGTTAACATTTAAATAAGCATAATTGTCTCACAGCATCATATAGAAATATTTTAGTTGATAATAACAAAATACTTAATACAGACTATAATATCAAAACATTAGAAATCTTAGAAGCTTCGTATATAGAATTTAGACAATCCACTATTAATAGAATAAACTTTGACATTTTTTATAATATTCTAATTTTTTTCAAATGGATACATAGAACAATCTATTTTCCAAAATTCTTATGAAGGATTCATGGCACTTTTATTATTTAGGAAAACATTTTAAAACGATGTGTTCATTTCACTATATATATATATATAGTTATCCACAGACAGATCTGTTTCGTTCTATTCGAACTCACCAGGGTGGCTAGACAGTAGCTACCCATAGCTGGGATTGAAACCCAGTTTGACCAAAACGCCAAGTCGAAGCCTCTAACCATTCAGCCACGAGCAGCTATTAGATGCGAAGAAAATTTGAAACGGTTATGAATCACAATCACTATTGTTTACATACATCTGTTCAACGGCTGCCGAGACCTCAATTCATCTACGAAGAGGCTTGCAATGAACGCTAATGGCAACACGGTTACTTCTTCGCCAGAGAACTCAACCCTACGGGGTTAGGGGAGTATATATATATATATCTATAGTCATCCACAGACAGATCTGTTTCGTTCTATCAGAACTCTTCAGTGTGGCTAGACAGTAGCTACCCATAGCTGGGATCGAAACCCAGTTTGATTCAAACGCCATATATATATATATATATATATATACATATATATATATATTATTTTGTTAGAATTAAAAAAAAGAAATATTTCTATATCTTTGGAATAAAAATTTCCTACACCAAAAGTATATAGGATAAGTTGGACATGTTTTACGCAAAGAAGTAATTCATTCAATTGTGTGTGTGTGTGTGTGTGTGTGTGTGTGTGTGTGTGTGTGTGTGTGTGTGTGTGTGATGACAGCGGTAGTTGATATACGGAAATTAATCTGTCCATCGCTGCAGGTAAGTGAGAAGACAGCATCAAAGATCATAGAGTGCCAACTCTATCAAAATTTTATCATTGGAAAATGTCTCAACTGAAAGATTAGCAGAAAAATATTCATAACGAAATGTTTACTTGTAAACAGTAATTTAGAAATATTAAAAACATCGAAAACAAGTAACTGATTTTACGCCTCCGTATTTTTGTAAGAAAACTACTGTATTGTTGTTGAAATTGTTTATGGCTTTATGAGAATTTCGAAGGAGGAAATATGAAGAGTAATTAACAGGGAATAATTTGAAAATTAAGAATCTAACTGAATAAAAAATTGTAATTCTGTGCTTTTTGAAACAAGTTATGATAAGTACTAAAAATTTTGAGAATTAACCATTCGTGGGTGAAAAAGAAGACGAATACTTTAGTGAAAGAGAACGATGTATAGCGTAGATTTTTAATCCTAAGTTGAAGGAAGATGTCTACTAGACGTCCACAATAAACTTCACAGGTTACAAACCAGCTTTTTCAATCTATTCGGCAACACTTTGCAACTACAGAGAATGTCTCAGATTCATCCATCCTGCGAGACTAAACTATCTAAAAAATGTTCTCCTAATTTACAATTATTATTTTTTTTATAATTCATTCATTTTATATAAGAATTTAAGATTTGGTATTTAAATGAATGCATTTACTTTATCTCTATCCTTAAAAATTGACTTTCTTCTCGTGGCAAAGAAAGCTGATATGAATTAAAAGTTTTCTTTCCAAATATAACTGAAATGGGTAAAAATATATGTCTCAAGTATTTGTTTCATTTTTTTAATGAAATCTGGGGTGCTATTTTGTGTATGGAAGACTGTTTGCATAATTATTCTTTTAAAAGGCAATAAGACTCTGATAAGATGTGTTTATCGCCTGCTTCTAAAAAATTATCGGTGTACCTTTCTTTGTAAATTTATTCGACTAATTTATTTTTTCACTCTTTTATTTATTTTTAACAAGAAATATTTTCCTTCTAGCTATTATTAATTTAGCAGTTATACAATTTAAAAGCCATAATCCTCAAACAAAAGAGGTTGCTCAGTCGGCTGGGGCTGTAGAATACACCGACTGCTTCTCTGCAGAGGGGTAAGACCCCCCCCGCCAACGAGTGTCCTGTATATGACACTAAACAATATGATGGTGAGGTTCCAGCAATGCTGGAGTTCTGGGGAATGCGGAGTACCCCTTCATTGCCATCGCTCCCAGGTCCATTCTGTCCCGAAGTGGTAGCACCTGATAAGGGCCCTATCTATGGGTTAAATAGAACTTAACTGTGCTTCTTTCACTATACTGATTTTTGCATTTATACAGCATATCTATGCTAAACTGAATTGTTTAAAATAGATCTGTTTTGACATTGGAACTGCGTAATAGTGCTGAACTGAATTGCTCGAAATAGAACTGTTTTTGACGTCTAAACTGTGTACTTATGCTGAACTGAATTATCTGAAATTAAACTGTTTGACAGTTAACTCTTTTGTAATTCATGTTTTTAATATAAGGTGTCGATATTCGTGTATAAAGGGCATCAAAAAGAAAAGTTGGTTAAAAAGAAGAAAAACAGTTCATGTCAGCGTTTGTTGGGGATGAAGACTTTCTGGTTATTTTTGTATATGTTGTTAAAATTACAAAATTTAGCAAATTTGAAGGCATTTTATTTTATCTTTGTTTCTAAATTTTGTTTGTAGAAATAATTTAGCTTTCTCTGTAAGCATTCCTCTTCCCTTGCTCGAAAATTTTGATCATTTGAATTCGAATCTCTGCAGACTTGTGAACGTATTATTTATTTTTTGATAAAATCTCGATTCGTAAATTCATTTTGTCCAAAAAATCCTGACTTTCCCTTTATGAAGCGTAGTATTTTGCTAAACGTTATTTCGATTTGTTTCCCTCTTTAAAGGTATATCAACCTTCGTGAGTTATATAATACCAAAGCCATAGATCTCTGGAGATAAAAGGTTTCATATCTTTCCCAATGTATTAATTGAAAAGTAAATGTAAAAACACAACTGAATTTTGAACCCACTTCCAACGATGTCGCAGTTCAGCAAGATACACACTGAAAACCCCACGGAGACAACCATCATCTGAACGTCCGACGAAAGCGGTTTTTTTATATGAAGAAGATATTATTGTCAATTTAATGTTTCGTGATTAATTTCAAATCGTGTGTCTTAGATCTTTTAACAATAAAATTTGAGGTCATTGAGTTGAAATGCAATATTTCAAACTCTATTCAATTTTAACAGCTAAATCAATATATACATTCTGCGTTCGATATAACAAGAAAATATTTCACAATACCTAATTAATTATTTATTCAAAATTTAAAGATACGGCCACGTGTAATATAAAGGGTACAATTAAAAAATACAAACAAAACTTTCTTTTTTAAATTCATAACCCGCTTAGCACAGGGGGCCCTCGATGGATAGTGGGAAACGTGTTGGACTGCGACATTGTAGTAATCGAGTTCAAACCCCAGTCGTGTTATTTGTTCATTTCGGACTAAACCATTAGAAAATGGATGAAATACCTTATCCTTGTCCATCTATGGGTTAAATAATACCCTTACAAGAAAAGATTTGGGATTAGATTAGCCACGAAGGTTGATATGCAGTTAGATAAAGAAACTATAATAGACAAATAAGTGCGAGGTGATTTCCCGTGACTAATGTGTTGGACTGCAACATTGTATTAAGAGAATTCAAACTCCAGTCTTCTGAAAGCATTCAATTTCGGACTCCTGACCCTCTCTCGCCACTTCTCCCTATCATTCATCGCCTCTGGCAGGTCTTGAATTATTGGGAGAAGTGGCGAGAGAGGGTCACGACATGATGATGATGATGATGACACTAAGGAAATACATGAAACTTTTTATCTCCACAAGTCATGAGTTAAATAGCACCAATACACTTCATATACACAGATTGCTTTAGAATTAAATAACCCACGAAGGTTGATATGTCATTAAACCAATAAACAAAACCTATATAAGAAAAAGGGAAGGTATAAAAAGTAGAAATTTCATTGTATATTTGGTTAAAAGATTTGTATCCTATACTGTATCATTTGCTGAAGGGTGACACCACTCATAAAAGGTGTGTTGTGGATATGACACAAACTGACATCCGGTGGTGAGGCTAAAATTCTAAAGTTCTGGAGAGTGTGAACTATCATATCATTACAGTTACTCTCAGTTTCGCTCTGACCCGGAGCGGTAGTTCATTTTAGGATCCCATCAATTGGTCAAACCAATCTATTTGAAAATTATTTGTATTAGATTGGAATCATTATCATGTCGCACTGCTAGCACGGATCTCCCTGACCCTCACTCACCAAACGTCTCTATCGTCCATCGCTCCCTGGAGTTCTTCCACATTGGAATAATAGACACTATTTATCTCTGTGCAAACTGTCTAAGGAATAGTTTGTTAAAGGTATGATATATTTTTATTAAGGGTCCTTATAAGTTAATCTAAACCATATAAATGCTTACACATTGATTGATTTTTAAAAATTCTCGGAAATTATTTGTTTTAACAATGATTACTTGAAGCTATAATTATTTAGCTAAAGATTATTATTAGTTACTTACGAGCAAGCAAGTGATTTTCATGAAATAGGAATAGGGACTTCAAACAATCTGTTTGTATAAAAATCATTAGTCTCCACTCCAGGACCTTTAAGAAATGCGGAGTATCATTATCATTACTCCTAGATTCATTCTGACCAGGAGTAGTAAAACCTGTTAGGGTCCCATCTATGATTCGTAAAGAAATATTTAATCACCGACTAAACTTGGAACCATTTATCTGTGTGTAAACAAACGAATAAAACTGATAAGAATTATTATTGTTGAATAGCAATACCTTAAATCATTTAACAATGTGCAAGTACTTTAATAGCAGCACTTAAAACATTTAATTTTGTGCAAATAAAATAGTAAGGATTGATAATTAAAACAATTTATCCGTGTGCAAACAAATCGTTTGTTTAAAAACAATGTTACCAAGAAACTTTTGGCTTACAAATTATATTACACACACACACATACATATGTGTGTGCGTGTGAGTAAAAGGGATTTGGCATTAAATAACATAAAAGGGTCGTTATATCATTAAATAAAACCTGTTAAACTTCGCTTAAAAATTGACCTTGTGTCATATCCTGCCCGAGCGGAGGGTTTGGTAAATAGGATATCATTTAATAAAACCAATAAATCATTAGTATTAGATAGAAATACTTGAAACCATAGAACTGTGTGCAAATTATTTGCATAAAAATGTTTACTTGATATCCAATGTGTGCAATTAAATGAACATAGACAAATAAAATTAGTTAAATCAAATTTCAATGGAAGATTCAAAATATAGTTTTGATTACAATCAAGCATTTACAAATCAACCAAATTTTGATATTAAACCCATGAGAATTAGATATGCTGTTAAAAAGAAACCCAATAAAACTAAATTTACATAAATAATAATTTACATAAAATATTTTGTCAAAAAATAAGAAACTTTTCTATCTAATGAAATACAGAATTTAACTGATAATTGATTAAATAATAATAATAATAATAATAATAATAATAATGATAATAATAATAATAATAATAATAATAATAACAATAATAATAATAATAATAATAATAATAATAATCAGATAAATTTTCGAAAAAAATTGCGATGATGCACAATCACAAGATAAAGTTGATGATATGAATGACGAAAAATTGTAGATAAATATTTGTCCGAAGATCCGTTTTCTTTTCCGATGAACTTATTTCTATCACCTCATACGAACAGCTACTGTCAACTACAGATTCAGCTTTCTATTTTTATTGTGAACGATGCAATGAATGTTGACATAAAAACAACGCCTCTTTCCCTGGAGAGTTCCTTAAAAATGCATTTTTCAAACGAGATACAGCCCACTCAGTGACTATTTTGACGTTGACCAATAAGCCAATGGCGTCTTAATTTGTATTTTAAAATGATGGTCATCATTTCCAGTATATGAATAACACTGCACAATAAAAATGTCGCTTCTTGAGTATTAACGTGTTTTTTTTTAGATTAAATTGTGTGTCCTCATTACAAATCATCTTCGGAATTGCTTGATAATATCAAAGTTGTATATATATATATATATATATATATTACTTAACTGAAACGCCTGGAGAACAAGCAAGACGGAAATCCACACGAGAATAATATGATTTGTTTTTAACAAATCTTTAAAAAACGCGCACCCTATAAAGCAGCAGCTGAACGTCCTTGTAACTCCCATTTAAAAAACCCTCCCAAATAATACGACGAATGCATTCTCAGCAACAATTGAGAAACAGGACGACATTCTTTTATGAATTTCCAAATATGGACATACTAGAGTTAACCGGCCAGCAAACACTTACATTCCTCAGCTTTGTGTAGACACAGGAGGTCATCTAGAGGATTTACCAATAATAACAGCCGATAGGGACATATGGCGAGGAGGAGACTAGTGAATCCGTGCTGTCAACACGCTTTTATATATATATATATATATATATATATATATATATATATATTGCAGGCACACGCATATAATATATATATATATATATATATATACACACACACACACACACACACACACACACACACATATATATATATATTGCACGCACATACAATATATATATATATCAGCAAAAACGGCAGAATGTTTTTGAATCTCTTCTATAATGTAATTTAAAAATTGGTAAAGAAAGCCCTAACAGTAGTTTATAAAAAGTAAAAGCCTAAAACACCTAATGCCACCCCAGCCCCCATCAAGAGAAAAGGAAAAAAAACAAACAAACTAAAACGCCTAGGAAAATGTCCCAATACCGCAAAAAAAAAAAATCAGTACCAGTGAAAGTCATTCGAAAGTACCTTGATCTTGGACTTAAAACTTATAAAAAAACCCCAAAAAACGTCAATCATATTTACCCCCACTTTTTTTATTTATTTATTTATTTATTTGTTTATTTATTTTTATCTTTTTATTTTTTTTAATTTATTTATTTATTTTTGTTTTATTATATACGTACACATGGGAAGCAGCATGATGTACGTAAAGGTATTTGAATAAACCCATGGGCGACCAAACTCAATACCTAAACGGGTTCTGGACGTGAGTTTGACGACTTTACGCTCAGGATCGTTAGTTCGATCGGGGAACTACTGCTGCCTCTCTATAAGAGTGGCTTCTATAGAACAGAATAAAACAGCCATCGAAAGATAACCATGACCCACACTCAAACCACATACACAAACCGCATCGCTCTTCGCGCGGGTAAAAAAGGGGCGCGTCCTGCTGAGGTTGGAGCCCTGGCCTCAGTGTTCAGAAAATCAGCTACAGAGCTCAAACAATCAAAACTACTAAAATGCAAGCAAACACTACAAATAGCGACATTTAACGTAAGAACCTTAAATAGATTAGGACAACTACCAGAGCTAATTGCATCGGCCGAAGAACATAAGATTGACATAATATGCATACAAGAACACAGATACACGCACACCGAAGATATCAAATATCACGAAACTAGCAATGGGTGGTCGCTCGTCACTGTATCCGCATGGAAAAACTCTGTCAACGCTGCAGTAGGAGGGGTAGGATTACTTAGAGTACCAAGAGCATTAAAAACGATAAATAGCGTTGAAAAAATACAACCTAGAATGATGGCAGCTACTTTTAACGGCAATCCCAGAGCAACAATCATCTCATGCTACAGCCCCACCAATGTTAGTGAAGAAACTGAACTAGTCACCTTCTACGATGAGTTATCCTCATTAGTGCATAGCATCCCGAAACACATGTTAGTCATTGGCGGAGACATGAATGCCCAAATCGGGAAAAACGGAAACAACAAATACAGCCTCCACAACACGTCAAATAGGAATGGGCAACATCTAACAGATTTCATGATAGAAAATAGATTAGCATGCCTCAATACGAACTACCAAAAAAGGGAGGGAAAACTATGGACATACACATACGCAAACAATACTAAAGCTCAGATAGACTACGTCCGTATAAACAAGAAATGGAAAAATAGTGCAATGAATTGCGAGGCATACTCTTCTTTTGAGGGTGTGTCCACCGATCACCGAATAGTCACGGCGAAAATACGGTTAAGCCTACGAAAAAACGCCAAACGAACAGCGACCACCAAACACTATGACTGGGCCCTATTGAACAACAGAGATATAAGAGATAAATACGTATTAGAATTAAGAAACAGATTCGAAACACTACAAGAAAAGACGGAAAAAAGTACACCAAACGACGAATATGAACATTTCGTCAATGCACACCTCGAGGCAGCAGGGAAATACATTCCAAGAAAACTCAAAACTAAATATAGAGTCCCTTAGGAAACATTAGCGGTGAGAGAAAAACGTGCACTAGTGAAAACAGCCTCCAAAAACTATCGAAAAAACCCAACAAACACAAATGCCTTAAAACTAAAAGCGGCACAATATCAATTAGCAGGCGTATATATAAAGGAACAGACAGAATACATTCAAAATCAGATAGATAAGATTAGAGACTCGGTGGAAGATAGACAATCTAGGATAGCCTGGCAGACAATCAACGAAGTGAGTAGAAGAAAGAACACAGCCAAAGCAAAACTGAAAGCAGCAAACCAACAAGAAAGAATAAAACTGTGGAAACAGCACTTCGAAAACTTACTAGGAAACCCACCGAAAATAACACATAAACCAATCACCAGAATAATTAGCAAACATTTAGACATTAAACTAGGACCGTTCACACATGAAGAACTCGACTCGGTTCTCAGAAAAATTAAAAATAGGAAAGCTGCAGGGCTGGACGAAATTCCCCCGGAAGTATGGAAGACCAGACAATTCGACGACATACTGCTCCGACACTGCAACGCAGTATACAATCAAAATCCGATAGATAGATGGATGAAAGGATGCATACTCCCCTTCCCTAAAAAGGGGGACCTCGGATTAGCCAAAAACTACCGAGGCATAACACTTACATCCATAGCAGCCAAAATCTACAATGCCCTACTACGAAACCGCATAGAACCCGAAATCGACAACATACTTAGAAAAAACCAAAATGGCTTCCGAAGAAATAGATCCACGACCTCACAAATATTAACCATCCGTAGAATCCTTGAAGGTGTACGGGCAAAAAACCTACAAGCGACATTAATTTTTGTTGACTTTACCAAGGCTTTCGATTCCATTCACAGAGGAAAGATGGAACAAATCCTGCTAGCGTACGGCATACCTAAAGAAACCGTAGCGGCAATAACGATTCTCTATAGAAACACTAAAGTAAAAGTACGATCACCAGATGGAGACACAGAATACTTCGACATTGTAGCAGAAGTACTACAAGGGGACACGCTGGCTCCGTACCTCTTTATCATTTGTCTAGTACTTAGAACATCGATTGACAAAATCAAAGAGAATGGCTTCGAACTGACGAAGAAAAGAAGCAGAAGATACCCCGCAACAACAATTACCGACACCGACTACGCCGATGACATAGCGATACTGGCAAATACACCTGACCAAGCCGAAACACTACTGCATAGTCTGGAACGAGCAGCAGCCAACATAGGCCTCTATGTTAATGCACACACAATGGAATATATGTGCTATAACCAAACGGGGGACATCTCCACTCTAGAAGGAATCCCTCTTAAACTAGTAGACAAATTCACTTACCTAGGAAGCAGCGTCGAATCAACCGAAAAGGACATTGAAACGAGGTTAGGACAGCTATCAATAGGTTATCGATTATTTGGAAATCAGACCTAACCGATAAAATGAAACGCAGTTTCTTCCAGGCAGCGGTCACATCGATACTGCTATATGGCTGCACTACATGGACGCTAACAAAACGGCTGGAGAAGAAGCTAGACGGCAATTACACAAGAATGCTACGTGCAATCTTAAACAAGTCCTGGCGGCAACACCCCACAAGACACCAACTGTACGGCCACCTACCACCTATCACGAAAACTATTCAAGTTAGACGAGCCAGACATGCGGGACACTGCTGGAGAAGCAGGGACGAACTCATAAGTGATGGACTCTTATGGACCCCCACACATGGCCGTGCAAAAGCAGGACGACCAGCACGAACATACATTCAGCAGCTATGTGAGGATACGGGATGTTGTCCTGAAGACCTGCCTAGGGCGGTGAACGATGGGGAGGAGTGGCGAGAGAGGGCCAGGGAAATCCGTGCTACCAGCGTGATATGATGATGATGATATCTATATATATATATATATATATATATATATATATATATATATTGTACGCAGACACACATAATGCACACATATACATATTAAAAGAAACAAAACTTAAATTGAATGTATTCATCTATAAAAGAAAATTTACGAATGACTCCCACTGTTAGGTTTCTCTCTCACACACTCTCTCTCTCTCTCTCTCTCTCTATATATATATATATATATGTATGTATGTATGTATGTATGTATGTATATATATAAAAATTTTACTCTTCTGAGTGTATTTAGCACTCTTTCCTGTAGCCTAAGTTATTCCGTTGGTGTTTTTCTTTTTACTAGGCATTGCAATATGTCTCGATTATTTTAAAACAGTATTGATAGACTTAGTAGATATCAGCTTGTGTAATTTTTTTTTTACTTACAAATGGTATCATTTGTTATTTTCTCCCCGTTAGAATTTTAGAATAGTTATAAAGATTATATATATATATATATATTCCGTGTGTGCGTGCGTATGATTGAATAGCGTAGACACAGAGTGAATGGTGTTTGGTGGCTATCAGTTTCTTCTAAGGTGATCATCTGACTTGAACTGAAGAAACTAGATCATTTGCACTAAACATAAACGAGAAGAGAATTTCCGTTGAATTCACGTGGGAAGTAAACGCACAATCTCTAATAATGAGGCTTTAATTCGGTTATGCTAATTTGAATTCTCTGAAGGGATGAAAACTTCCTTTGAAAGCTAAGATAACTTTTTACTTAATTCAAGTTTAAACAAATAAATCCTTTAACTGGTATACCGTAGCAATAAACAAATTAATCATGTTCACTGTGGCACCACCTGAATTTGGATTTCTTCAATCAATTCACTATATTGGGTTGAGATTTACACTGTTATCGACACAAACACATAGATAGATAGATAGATAGATAGATAGATAGATAGATAGATATTGAAAAAGCTGGGATAGATAGATATATAGATAGATACATAGATAGATAGATAGATAGATAGATAGATAGATAGATAGATAAAGGGTCTCCAAACTCTTATCCAAATGGCCTTAAATAAATAAAAATATCACTTTGAAATAAAATTGACAGGCCTGCGTTCCTATATAAATATCTAAATAAAGAAATGCTTTAAACAACAACAAAAAAAAATAATTTGAAGCATATATCCTGTCATCTAAGAAAGATATCTTCCAAAAGTAGATCTTATTGTCAGGTTTTCAGTATTGCAGACATCTTAAAACTGTTGTAGACCAAAAGTTAGTTCCGATTCAACGACTGGATATATTACATTCCCACATCATTGGTCATCACATTTTTGTACCAGATGAACTCTTTTAAAAAACTTTAAAAATATTGCTTTTAATTTTCTTCACAAAACCTTTTATCCCTTGATAATGATTCATGTTCCAAACAAGTAAAAACTGTTCAAAAAATATAATTAACAACAAAGAAATATTCCTATACATCTTATCATTTTTATTCTTGTGTGCACTTTTTAAGATTTCTTTTTTGATTGTATATCAACTTTTTTAAACGTTAAAAAAATTATCTCAAGGAAGACTAACTCGGAAAAATATTTGATAACAATTAAACAGTAAGTAACTAAAAAAAATGTTCTTACTTGTTCTATGACTGTGTGTCTATATGTATGAATAGATTCATAAATACAGAGATAGGAAGATAGATGTGTGTATGACGCAATCATTACAGCATGCATGTATATATAAGTTTTTTTTAAATAACAGTTCATGTATTCATTCTCTCTCTCTCTCTCTCTCTATATATATATATATATATATATATATATATATAGAGTGTGTGTGTGTGTTTACCAACATCTCCGCACGGAGAGGGTATCAGATAAAGTCAATGTTTTAAGGAAGTTTAACAAGTTTGAATTTTTTAAAAAATCATTCTCCTCGACCGGTTGCCATATCAAGGTTAAATAGCCTAGTCTACCCGACTATTTTGCAATAGTGGTACGGATAATAGATGGATGCATACTTTTCCCAAGTGTATTTGTTATATATATAATGCAAACAGGTTTGTCCAGAATTCGAATTCGGGACGCCGGTTCTGTTTCCTATGAGGAAAAAAATTACACCACCAACACCTCCTTGTTCGACGTTGGTTAAATACATAAATAGTATAACATTTTTGTATATGTTGTTTATACGGAAAATATATTCTGAAGGATTTAAGATAGGAAATAACTATATCTAGTCATAAGAAAGGGTTTGAATAATTTACAATCTTTTTTGGTTTGGTTAGGTTTTATGGCATATCAACCCTTGTAGGGTATTTAATGCCAAATCCTTTTTATACATATAAATCCAATGTACATGATTTGGTTTGGTTAGGTTTTATGACATATCAACCCTTGTAGGTTATTTAATGTCAAATCCTCTTTATACATATATATTAAATGTATATGATTTGGTTTGGTTAGGTTTTATGACATATCAACCCTTGTAGGGTATTTTATGCCAAATCCTCTTTATACATATATATTAAATATATAGGATTTGGTTAAGTTGCGTTTTATGGCATATCAACCCTTGTAGGTTATTTAATGTCAAATCCTCTTTATACATATATATTAAATGTATATGATTTGGTTTGGTTAGGTTTTATGGCATATCAACCCTTGTAGGGTATTTTATGCCAAATCCTCTTTATACATATATATTAAATGTATATGATTTGGTTTGATTAGGTTTTATGGCATGTCAACCATTGTAGGTTATTGAATGCCAAATCCTCTTTATACTTATATATCAAATATATAGGATTTGGTTGGGTTGGGTTTTATGGTATATCAACCATTGTAGCTTAGTGGATGCCAAATCCTCTTTATACATATATATTAGATATTTAGGATACGATTGGGTTAGTTTTTATGACATATCGATCATTGTAGGTTATTTAATGCCAAATCCTGTTTTTACATATTTATTAAATATGATTTGATTTGGTTTTGTTTTATGGCATATCAATTATTGTGGGTTATTTAAGGCGAAATCTTGTTTATGAATAAATATTAAATATATATGATCTGTAAACAGATTTTGTTAACATTTTTTTAAAGAACCGGCCATTTTCTTTAGCACACGGTTGAATAGTGTCAAGTCTTGCTATTTACTATGAATAATTCTAATAAATATCAATCATGCGTTTGCACTCAGTTAAATGGATATGTTAGAGATTTGTTTGTCGGTAATTTCATTCTGAAATTAGTTTGAAACAATCTGAGTAGAAACAATAGCAATACTAGTGTGCAACCAATTATTGCTATATAACACTTATAATTCTATTTTAACATTACAATTTTTTTTTCCGACAGTTAAATGGTTCTTGGTATTGTGATGTATCACTAACAATTTAATTAAACATGAATCATTAGTTTACCGACAGTTAAATGATCAAACAGTTGTTTGTTTTTCAAACCATTCAAATTAACGTAAGTCTATTCTATTGTTTGCATTCAGTTTAAATGTCAAACAGTTCTATTCGAATCATAGTTAGGAACCTATCAGGTGCTGCCACTCCAGGTTAGAGTAGACCTGGGAGTGATATATATTGACCCCCGACCGAGCCGTCAATCAAGAGATGCACCCGTGTAAATAAGCAGAAGAACAGCGGAAGCTAGTGAACGTCAGACAATAATATAACCAGGTGCCCAGACGGTTCGAGTCAGTTGGAGACAAGATGCCAAAGTGAGAGCCAGCGGCAGACAGAGGGCTTTGGGCACTCAGTAACCCACGGTTGAGCAACCCCAGCCAAGATGAGGAAGAAGTGCTGCTATGGTCGCGAGAAGAACTTGGGTCAATATAGCATTCTGTCCCCGTCTCCAACTCATCTCTCACACAAAACAAACATAACCCTTTCGAAAATAAAGTGTGAGAGATTATATTTTTATAAAGAAGTGTATTCGTTCGTTATTGAAGACGTCATTACTGGTTAATGATGTTTCCGCAGGTAAGTAAATATTAGTATATGCACACGTGTAGTTGTATTGTGGTTATGCAACAGGAGTGATGACAATGAAGGGGTACTCCACATTCCCTCAAACCTCCAGTATTACTTGAGCTCTAGCGTCAGATTGTTTAGTGTCATATCTTGGACACTCGTTTGGTGGGGGGTCTTACTCCTCTGCATAGATGCAGTCGGTGAATTCTACAACCCCTGCCGGTGTTCAGGTTTGTAAACAACATTCACGATTAATCTCATACGTCATTAGTTGTCTGGGTAACAGAGAAACATGTTTATATAGAAATTCATTTCGCTATTTTGATTTACGCAGGACAAATAGATTTTTCAAAATCCAACTGAAAATACCTGGAATATTTTTATGTAGACCTGTTTATTCTATATCCAGGGAAAACAATTGCATGTGAATCCCTCAAAAAAACTATAAAAGGCCTATTAAAAAAAAGCAGAAAATACATTTGACAGATTTCCAGTCGTGTAAAGTGGAAGGTACTGAAAAACACCTTTATTATTAATCAAAATTCCCATTTGCTTTTGTTGCAATGAATGTAAGAATTAGATAAATATTTTCTTTCAATATGTCTCTTTGATTGCTATGCTCTTATCAAAATATGGAATTGTCCAACATTTGTCATCGACCGAACAATCGAATATAATGCAAAATCTTTTATTCAAGCATTTTGGAATCAAAACAAATCTTTAGAAATACAAAGGAGATATAAAAGATAATTTTACTAAAGTGATCTGAGAAGAAGGGTGTTGTCAAAAATTTCCTGAAATATAGCAAAACGTCGAATGAGTGTTCGCCAGTGGTCCAGGAGACCTGGGTTCAATCCCAGGTCGAGTCATACCAAAGACTTTAAAAATGGTACTTGATACCTCCTTGCTTAACACTCAGCAATATAAGGTACATATCAAGGATAAAGTGGAGAAATCCAGGGAAAGGAGTAGCGCCCTCTTCTACAACTTGGTGTAGTAGCTACTGTAAAGGGATCCTTCTGTTTGCCCTCGAATACAGTCACCAACTTACAACTTACAAATAATATTTAAATTTCATCAACTTGATAAGCAGTAAACCAACATTTGAATCAGATAATCATATAAGTTCATCATTCTGTATATGTATATATATATGCAACATCTATTTCGAGTTTTTCATGCGATGGAATTGTTGGTTGCTCGTTATATATTCTTATAAGTGAGGAGAACCATGATATTTGATTTAATGGCATG
This sequence comes from Sepioteuthis lessoniana, assembly GCA_963585895.1. Lineage (NCBI taxonomy): Eukaryota > Metazoa > Mollusca > Cephalopoda > Myopsida > Loliginidae > Sepioteuthis > Sepioteuthis lessoniana. The sequence continues at coordinate 4,221,298 of OY757938.1, forward strand.
TCAACTCGTCTGGGGATATTTTAGGCTTAGAGTTAAATGCAAGGGTCGGTCAAGTTTATTTTTAGGGTTTTCTAATGATCTTTCTTGATTTTCATGATGAATGTTGTTTTTTACCGGGTGGCTTTGACAAGAAGGATTGCAGGGAAAATTTCAAAGTAACGGTTATACTTTTTTAGTATATATAACGTAGACGCAGAGTCAACATTATTCTCTCTAAGTTATTGGTTGATGTGATTATCTGACCAAGTAGATCCCAGGTGGTGAGTATCTCTTTATATATTGTTCTGTTGGGTATAGCGAGAAGGGTCATCTTGTTTGAAGTGCAATCTGTGAAGCGCGGTCAAGTTTACTCAGGTGACGATATCATAATAATTTTGTGGTCTGTTAACTTATGGCGTTTAATATTTTTTTTTACCATCATCATCATCATCATCATCATCATCATCATCGGTAGAAATGGTAGTTGTATTTTATTTATTTATTTATTTATTCATCCTTTATTTATTAGCCTACGAATAGGAATACCGACGGAATTTAAATATTTGCGTCTGCTCTACGAGAAGCTTGCTTTCTGCGAGGAAGCACCGCATAAAATCTAATTTTTGTCACATTTTGAGGTTCGTGAAGAAGCAGATAAATGCTATAGCACACACACACACACACACACACACACACACACACACACATATATATATATATATATATAATTATTAAGATCTTGGGTATAACTTCAATGATTTATGATTCAAACACTTTGATATTTACACTTGATATGTCATGCTAATCCAATTTTAGCAGTAAATAGCCCGGTAATCAATTCTGGAACAAGACACAGACCGACATACATGTATAAACACACATACCGACACACCCACACACACACACACATACACACACACACATATATATATATATATATATATATATATATATATATATATATATATCATTGGTTTTACGTTGTCGTTGTATAAATGCCCAACTATTAAGGTAAAGAATCGAACTTTTTTTCTTGCTACATAATTTGTTACAACTGTGAAGGATTCTGTAAAACCTGCTACAGTTGAGAATGAACTAAAAACTGAAGAATTAAGTACCAGTGTGGCAGAACATATTTCAGAGTGAGAATTCAATGTTTTACCAAATGAAGCTTTAAAAGTCCATACTCTTCTATTTACCCGTAGCTGGAGTCGGCTGAGAGAATAATATATATCTTTCCGAAGGGCTTTGACATGAAGAGTTAGGCTAAACATCCAGCTCAATTTCCTCTCGATGATTAATTTTTATGCCATGTGAGCTTATGTGTATAAGGGTCATTGACAAAATAAGGTTAAATATTGTCGAAGTAGTTGCCACTAGGAAGTTGCGTTCAGTTTTTTTTTTCAATAGTGATGAGTCTTTTCATGTACAAGAAGCCTGTCATCATAAGCTGTTTTTTTACTTCGTATCTCATTTCATCTCTCTCTCTCTCTCTCCCAATATATATATATATATATATAGAGAGAGAGAGAGAGAGAGAAAGAGAAATGGTAGATTTTGGTAAATCTGACAGGATGATAAAAATCACCTACAGCGGGTTTAGAGGTAATATTTCGTTCTTTATTCTCAGAAGTCTGAAGAGGTTCTTTTGTGAATAAAGAACGAAATAACACGAGTAAACTTGTTCTAAGTGTTTGATTTATCCACTTTTCCACCTCTTTTTATCATATATATATATATATATATATATATATATATATATATATATATATATCATATTTACCAACCCCTCCGTTCGGGCAGGATATATATATATATATAATGAAAAATCGAAGATTCGTCACAAAGAAATAGTAGAACCTAAACGAGAGTCTTAACCCAGAAGAGGTTCGTTGAAGAAAATAAAACTAAAATCCCGCAAGTCACAATAAAATAAAATATCTAAAAATTACTCAATGCGTCAGTAGAGACGCGTAACAAAACTTACTACCCAGGTTTAACCGAAAATAATCTTCATGGAAACTTTCTCCCTATATATATATATAGATGTGAATATATGTGCGCGTTCAGAGATATGAAAAGGTAGTCAATTTATGTAACTCTTTTAATGTATTCCTTTCAAACATTTTTCGGAATTGCCTGCAAGACAATTCTAATGAAGAGAGTAAAACTCTTCGTAATTCTGTCCCGTTGACCTTTTTTCTAATGCAACGGGTCAGTCCAGTCTAACAACCCGCAACTTATAAAATCTGGTTGATGCAATCGTATAAATATTTTCATCCGATCGAAGCAAAGAAAGCGCCGTGTGCAACTTTGGATCTTGTCTTATTTACACTAAACACAAAAGCGTACTAATTTGATAACGTCATCACACCAATATTCTCCGACTTCGTGATTGCATTATAAAGGCCTTTGTAAGACAGGCCATTTACTAAGCTGACCCGTGGTCAGCATGCAATGACCATATTTCGACAATGGATCTGGCATGAGATGTTTCTTTCATTGTGGGTTATAAATAGAAAGCATTTGCAGGACGTTGGCAGTTGGTAATTGGCAGAGTATAAAAGATAAAAAGAAATAGAAGAGAAGGTAAAAGTTAGTAAAGAAAAGTTCATGATTGGAACTGTGTAAGAGGAAAGAAAATGGTGATAGAGGAAGGAAGGAAAAAATAAAGGAGAAAGGAATGGAGCCATAAAAATCAAAGAAAACTGAATATATACTTTCAAGAATTTATAGATTTTATATCAGTATAACACAGAATAAATGTAACATCGTAGCGAGATATTTATTAGAGCAATAGAAATAGAATTATTGCACAGAATAAAACGCTTTAAACATTAATTAGCTAATTTAATAATAATAATAATAATTTCCGCAAAGGGATTATAAGAGTATACACAACTGGGTGGAGAAAGTGATCCACTCGGAACTGCGCAAGAAATTAAAATTTGACCATGCGAAAAAATGGTAAATGCACAACTCAATCGTTTCTGTAGAATGAAATGCACAAACTTTTCTGGGATTTTGAAGCACAAACGGATCACTCAATCTCGTCCAGACCACCAGAACTAGAGATCGTCAACAAAAAAAAACCCCAGAGAACCTGCCGAATTGTGGACTTTGCCGACTCGACAGACCACAGAATGAAATTAAAGGAAGGCGGAAAGAGAGATAAGTACCTGGACCTTGCTAGGGAACTGAAAAACTATGGAACATAAAAGTGACGGTGATACCAATTTTAAACGTTGCACTCGGTGCAGTCATCAAAGTGTTGATAATGGAAGTGGAACAGATGGAAATAAGAACACGGGTGAAGACCATCGAAACGGGTGAAGACCATCGAAACGGGTGAAGCCCATCAGCCAGAATAATGAGGAGAGTCCGAGAGACTTAAGGAGATTTACTGTCACTCAAACCCCAGTTAAAAACCATCAGTTGATGCTAGTATGAAAAACGCTGAAAGGTGTAAAATAATTAGAAACAAAGACAAACAGAGTAACAATAAGCAGGACACAGACATAGGTTAAAAACAACTGTATGGATATTTCAAGCGATTTATTACCGATAGCTAAGATGGAAGACATACACATAGCTGCGAAAGGGAAACATAAAAAGAAGGTGTCCGTGGTGTAATGGTTATCATCGTAGGAAATGGACACGGCGAAACGAGTTCAAATCCTGGACGAGACTGATTGCATTTCACATAGCATTAATACCCTTGGGAAAGGTATGAATCCAATTATTCTGCCTCCAGCTATGGGTAAATAGTAGGGCAGACTGGGTTCTTCAGCCTTGGTGAAGCAACTAGTCTGGTAGAAGAAAAACTCTGAATTCAAACCTGTTAAACTCCGCTTTCAAATTGACCTTGTGTCATATCCTGCCCGAGTGGAGGGGTTGAGTAAATAGGATAAAAAGAAAAACTGAACGTCATTAGGACAAATTTTACTCAGTCAAATAGCCATAAAACACAACAGAATAGCAAGTTTAGGCAATGTAGTGAGCGAGACGGAACGATCATTTGCATAATAAGTGGATGCAGCAAAGAGATAATAAGACTATACATGACTGGATGGAGAAGGTGATCCACAGGTAATTGTTCCCCGAATTTAAATTTGACCATAGAAACGTGTCTTATATGCACAATTCAGAACCCGTCTAGGAGAATGAGACACCCAAAATTCTATGGGATTTAGAGATAAAAACGAATCACTTAATCCTGACAAGAAGACCAGACCCAGTGATAATTAACAAATATAAAAATAAATAAAAAAAGAGAACCTTCTGTAGAGTAGACTTTGCCGCCCTAGCAAACCACCGAGTGAAAGTCAAAGAAAACGAAAGAGAAGTAAGTACATGGATCCTGTCAGAGAACGATAAAAGCCAAGGAACATGAGAGTCACGTGTATACAAATTGTGATTGGCGGGCTTCGAAATGTCCCAAAGGGTTAGCAAGGGGACTAGAAAAGTTGCAAATCGGAGGACGAATCGAAACGATTAGCATTGTTACGATCAGTAAGAATACTGAGAAGAGTCCTGGAGACCAGGGTGAACTTGCTGTCGCTTAGACTCCAGGGAAAGAACATCAGCTAATGCTGGTGTAGAAAAAAAAACTCGAAATAATTGTAATAACATTAATAATTATAGTTACAATAATAAACAACGACATAAGGAATGCAAGAGTAGATAGGACTGGGTGGAAATGTCATCCACAGAGAATTGTGCAACATATTTATGTGTGACCATTGTGACAAAGCTTATATGTACAAATCACAATCTATCCGAGGAAATTAGTCGCATAAAATTCTCCGGAATTTAAAGACGTCAACATATTATGCAATCTCGATCAGTCGACCTGACGATGTGCTAATAAAAAGAAAGTAAAGAATTTGTCATTAAGTGATTTTGTACGTTTTAGCCAACCATAAAACAAAAGAAATCCAAAATATGTAAAAATACCTGGACCTTGCCAGTGAGGTAAAAAGGCTTTGGAGCAAGAAGAAAATGGTGACACCAATTGAAGCTGGAGCCTTTGGGACGACCCTCAAAATCATTGAAAAGAGGAAAGTGGAAATTCCAAGATGAATAGAGACCATCCACATTACAGCCATACTATGATAAATTAGAGTATTGGAAGATTCGTATTGATTTAGTGGCTCTTGTATCAATTAGACGAATGAAAAACCACCATTCATTACAGGTATGAAAACCTTCCAAAGTGTAAAATAATAAACAGTCAATAACAGACAACACTTAATCATATAAATAAGTGAATGCAACAAATTGGCACAGAAGAAATACAGTAACAAATATAATTGAGTGGGGAAGACGATTTCCGGTGCATTGTACAAGAAACTAAAGTTTGGCCAGACTGAAAAACGGTATAAGCTCATAGCAGAATTTGTCTTAGAAAATGAGATATACATATCCCCTTAGATTTTTGAGATAAAAACGTTTGACACAATCTAAGCCAGAAAAACCAAAGCTAGTTTTAATTTACAAGAAAAGAACGTGTCAACTAGGGGATTTTGACTTTACAGCCGACAGCAGAGTCAAAATAAAAGAAAGCAAAGGACTTGACAAAAACCGGAAACTTAGTAAAATTGAAGCAGTTATAAAACACGAAAGTAACAGTGATACCGATCATAGTTGTTGCCCTTGGAAAAATCTCAAAGTACCTGGAAAAGAGACTGAGGAACTCGAAAGCAGAGGAAGAACCGAGGCCGTCCAAATCAAGTGCCAAGATTAATAAGAATAATAGAAAGTCCTAAAAACTTGGAACGAAGAATTCACTGGAAACCATCTACTAACGCTGCTATGAAAACTCTCAAAGAGTATTGGAATACTAATTATACAGAATATTGGATTGTTTGGTTTGTTGGTTTCTTTTTTTAATGGCATATCAACTCTTTTTAGGTTATTTGATGTCAAAGCCATTCTCCTAGAAGAACAGTAGAGGTACTATTTAACCCATAGCTGGGAGGATAAGGGGGTTCTATACCTTTCCCAAGGGTATTTGCCCGAAAGTGAACGTAATAGAACGACTGGAGTACGAACTCGCGTACTCCGATTCCGCAGTCCATCGCTTTAACCATTACCCCACGAGGACACCCCCGTAATATTGGATTTTGGAAAATGTTATAAAAACCAACCAGAACCAATTACAGAAGCATTCTCTGAGTATTTGCAATAATGAATAAAAGAAAAATAATCAGCCATAGACCAGATATAGTAATTAACGACAGTAAAATAAAGATCTGCCTTCTAATTGATATTTCAGTGCTAACATATAATTATATATCAGACAAAGAATATGATAAAATAAGTAAACACAATAATCAGGAAATATAAACTGAAAAAAATGTTACATCTTAAAACTACCAATGAGCCAGTTGTTGTGGAAGCCTTGAATAGGGTCAAGAAAGGGCACAATAAACACACTAGCAAGATAACTGGCAGTTACAGCCTATATGAAATACTGAAAAAAATTAACTTTGGAGAACTACAAAACTTCTGAGAATACTATCAATGTGCCAGAAAAATATGAATGTATGGGATATATATAATCACAACTTACCCTTATGCTAGATCCTGAGTTAAGGCCTGGCAAAGGATTGTAAGAAACAAAAATCTCTGCTAATAGCAGCACAAAACAACGCCATAAGAACAAACTATGTTAAAACAAAAAATAGTTAAAGTGCAAGAAAATAGCAAATGTAGGTTATACGATGATTTAAATATCAATCAAAGAGAAAAAATATAAATGCTGAAGGAAGAATGATTAATTGCATAATCGAACGCAGAAAATTTGCACAAAAAAGTATAAGACTAAACATTTTTGGTTAGGGAAGATGATCTTCTGGAAAGTGTGGAAAAAATTGAAATTTGACAAAACTGGTATATTCACAACCTGGAATCCGTCCTGTTGAATGAGGAGCACAAACATCTCAGGGATTTCGAAATACAATTGGATCTGATAATCTCGGCCAAACGACCTGACCCTGTGATTGTCAACAAAAAAAAAGAGAACCTGCTGAATAGTGGATTGTTATCGTCCATGCAGACCGGAGTAAAATCAAATGAAAGCGAAAAGTTAGATAAATATGTAGATCTCGCTAAATAACTAAAAATGCTATGGAACATGGATTTGACGGTGATAACAGTTGTAATTGGTGCACTCGGAACAATCCCTGAAGGCTTGGTAAAGGTTCCGGAAGACATGGAAATAACAGGATAAGTGGAGAACATCCAGACTACAAAATTATTCAGATTGGCCAAAATAATGAGACGAGTACTGGAGATTTAAGAAAACTTGCTATCACTTAAACTCCATTGAAAGACCATCAGTTAGCGTTGGTGTGAAAAACTCTCATGGAGAAAAAGTGTAATTGATTTCAGCAAAGAAGTATGTCTGGATGGGAAAGATGATCCACTGGGGATCATGCTAGCGACGAAATATCAAAGAGAAAAATTATAAATGCTGAAGCAAGAATGTGACCTATGAAATTAGATATATAAATTTCTCTGGAATATTGAGATAATTACATATTTGCTTATTCGGTTCGGAAAATCAAGTCTAATCTTAGCTGACAACAAAAAAACGAACTTGCAATCAAGTGGGTTTCACCGTTATAGCAGATCATTATGCGAAAGCAAACAAAATATTTACCTCGACAGAACTTTAAAAGTTAGAAAATATGACAGTGACGATCATTCCAAACTATTTTCATAATTACTTCAAAATTCATAAATGCCATGGAAATGTTATGTTAGTGACTGATGGTCATTTCTCAAACGGTACATTCAATAAATACAACATTTTTTTTCTATATGATATTAAAACACATTTATAACATTTTTGATTGACTGACTGATTCATTCTCACTGTATATAAATCTGCCAAGGGTTATTTTATGATTAGCGGTTTGAGCATCACATTTATTCTTCATTTTGTAGTTGATTTTTGTGCATACCTTTCAATAGAATAGTTTTAAAACAGATATATTTCACCAATAGATGATACCCAGATAGGTGCTACTATTCTGAATCAGAGTGAAACTGAGAGTAATGTCAATAAATATGTTCTTCATACTAATCAAATCTGCTTTATTATCAAATACAGATTACTGACTTGTCAGGACACCTCTTTTTGTCTGCTGAGGATCCACAGTGTCTTCTAAGACCCACAGATCGGGCGGATATCATTTTTGACGGCACATATTCAATAGTAAACGATATATATTCAGCACGATAGTTTAGAGAAGTAATCGAAAAATACAAAATAATCGAGAAAAATATGCGAAAGGAAGAAAAACAGTGTGGAAAATATTGTATCGGCGATGATGTTTGATAAAGAAAAATCGAATAAGTATAATGAAAAGAATAGAAAAAAAATTAAGAATTATGTAATTAAACACAGAAACACACAACGTGAAATAACACTAGAAATTAGTTACAAGAAAAAAAATTATAATTACGTAGGAGAAAGAAGCAGAGAAGAAAAATGGTGAAAAGGAAGAAAATGGCGAACTTGTTATACGGAAATGGGAGAAGATTAATAATGAGTACGTGACTCACAAGAAAGTTACACAGTTGTTTATAAAGAATGTTCTTCAAAGACCCAGCATTCGTTGAACGGCTCAAAATTGGACAATTTCCAGTCAGACACTGCTAAAGTGAGCAAGGAAGTATTGGCCATTGCTTCAACTGATCCTTTCAAAGCTTCCAGTTTAGTGACTTTATATACGATTAGACTTAATTTGTTGATCGGCATTTGGAATTCGCTTTAACAACTGTCGCTTCACTTGTCCGAAAAGAGTTTCAGAAATTTTCAAGGGTTGAATTCTTATTATGAAGTCTGCCTCCGAGGTAATTTTGGAGACGATGAATATTAATTATTTCACTTAAATTGTTTTCTTTGATAAAGCTTCATTATGAAGAGATACTGAAAAGTTCTTTGGCGAACTAAGAATTGAAATATTTTTTTTTGAATTTCAGGTGTGGTAGAATTTAGAATAGGTGAGTAATTATTCACCAAGTGTACTAAACAGTGGAATGGATTCGAAGAGCATTTAAAAAGAAATCAGATTTCCAAGAGAGAATTTAGTAATGAATAAACCTTAATTTGCTTGGATAATTTTTATGACATATCAACCCATATAGGTTATTTAATGCCAAATCCTGTTATACATAGATTTGTAAACTGAGTTTGTAGGTAACATGTTTAAACGAGCGCCCATTGTTAAATGGTTTCAATTATTGCTAACACTTTTAGTTCTATTTTCACACAGTTAAATGATTTTAAACATTGTTTCTAATATTCATCATCAACTTCATGTCGTGCCGCTTGCACGGATATCCCTGACCCTCTCTCGCCACTTCTCCCTATCGTTCATCGCCTCAGGCAGGTCTTCTGGGCTACATCCCGTATCCTCACATAGCTCCTGTATGTAGTTTCTAATATTAATAGGTCAATTTAATATCAACCAGTTTTTTGTGCACATTAAAATAGTTTCAAGTCAAGTAAAAATTTAAACGGCTTTATTTGATTCATAGATTGGACTCTACCAGGTTCTACCACTCCAGGTCAGATTTGACATGGGAGTAATGATAATGAAGAGGTACTCCAAGAGTAACGCCACGCCATCGGATAGTTTAGTGTCATAACCAGGACACTCATTGGAAAAGTCTATCCACCAGCAGAGATGCAATCGACGTATTCTTTAGTCTGTCGACTGGACTGTATTTCGCTTGAAGTGTTTTTCTTTAAAAAAAAGTTTTTCTATAAAAGAGAACCAAATTATTTATTTTTCTTTTGGTTGGAAAGGATTAAGAAAAATTGAGAACTTATGCGTCGAATGTATTTACTCGTTTATTATGTCTTAATGCATATTATAAAAGAAGCTGGGAAATATAAAATGCAAAAGATCTAAAATATGGTTCCCGCCACTTTTCACTATACTTCCTTTTCTTTTTTGGCTTTGAAGCCCTCTTGCTGGGCTCATATGTACACATACACACCACACCTAAATTATGTTGGTTGTTTGCTATTTTATAGCATAACAACTCATTGGAGTTTATTTACCACCAAACCCTGTGTTATATATATATATATATAGATATATATATATATATATATATATATATATATATATTTCTAAGAGAATAATGTAATGGTAATTTCATTTTTAAACGTGTTGTTATTGCTTCTTTGTATATAAACAGTTAAATGATTTCAACTAATTTTATACAATATAAATTATTCAAGTGAATATCAATCATTAGCTTGCTCACATGAAAACAGTTTCAAGTATTTCTATCAAACAATATTTTTTTTTCTGTTTATTAAGCATTATGCAATATAAATAATGTGCACATAGCTGTATGGTTTGAAATTACTACTAATGATAATCTTTACTAAATGATTGAAAAATTCTATTTGAACAAGAGATTGGACCCTAACAGGTCCACCCACTTTGGGTTAGAGTGGACAAAGGAATAATAGCAATGAATAATTCTCCGCATTCCCCAAGGCTCCAGGATTCGACCCGTATCATCAAATGCAGTTTAGAACGCTGGTTGAGAAGGAGGCTCATAGTTTTCTATAGAGGCCAATTCAGAGAATTCCACAACCACAGATGATTGGGCAGACATCTAAATTAATTACTTGTGCATCACAAAGAGGCCTTTAAGGCACAACCATAAATATTTGTTTATTTTGTTAGATAAATGTTTGTATTGTTGTGAGGATGAAATCAATTTTGTCGTTATTTTGAGCATGTTTATTTGTCACCAAATTATTTTCTAACTGTTTCATGAGAAACTATTTCAAGTAATTTTATCAAAGACGATAATATTCCACTTAAAAAAAGTTGCGTTAACATTTGCGATACGTTTAAACAACTATATTGTTTTAACCCCAACAGAGAATTCCTGAAAATAGATTCAAGGTGCGTGTCAAGGAGGTTCTTGTGGTGTAATGACTATTGTTGTAGGAACTGAATACGACAAACTGAGTTAAACGAAGCTGTTTGCTTTTCACTAAGCGCGTATACACTTGCAAAATATATGAATCTATATATCCAGGGCGTGTCCATGTGGTGTAATGGTTAAAGCGATAGACTGCGGAATCGTAGTGAGTAAGTTCGAATTCCAGTCGCGCTATTATGTTCACTTTCAGAGTGAAAGGTATGAACCCCCTTATCCTCCTAACTATGGGTTAAATAGTACCACTACTGTTCTTCTAGAAGGACGGGTTTGGCATTAAATAACCAACAAAGGTTGATATGACATCAAACAAAGAAACCAACCAATCAACCTGTATATTCAGCTATGGCAAACTAGGCTTTTTAACTTCGTGATGTCAACCAGTCTTGGAGAAGGAAACTCTGATTTCAAATATGATAAACTCTGCTTAAAATTGACCATGTGTTGTTTGCATCCAGATCATAAGAACGGGTCGAGTAAATACATCCTAGCTCATAAGGAAGGGTCAACTAAATACGTGCTAGGTTTGTTGAAAAAGTACCGAAGTCAAAGCTTTGTTTTCTAAGAGAAAATTGAGCCATGAATTCGGCTTTACTATTTTTTCTGAAATAGTCCAACTTGCATTCAATACACGTACAACCAACTCTAACCCTAATTCTGCTTCTGCTAAGTCTTTTATGATACGTGCCATTCTGTTTCTTTTAAGGTTATCTACGTTCTCAAACTTCTTTAGTGACGCATTTTCAGTTTAAGAAAGAAGAATAACAGCGCATAGATCGACCTTGTAAGCATGGAGGAGGGTTTGCTACTTAAAAACAATTCTGTGTAGTGCCGTAAAACATTTCGTTTGAAAGTATTAAAAAAGCTGATAAAATAGTATCGAGAATTGGTACAAAATCATCCAGAGTTCAGGACTCTCGACGTCTGTGTATCATCACTTAATATTTACTGCTATGTCACATTGGCTTAATATAAACAAATAGAATCTCTTTGATTGTTTAGAAAAAATAGTTTCGAAAGTTCGTCGTCTTGAGAGAAAATTGTTGGTTTTCCATTCGTAAGACCTTCATTAATTAGTTCTGAAAAAAATTGAAGGAACATTCACATATTAAGCAATGTCCTGCGTTACCAGCAAGGCGTGAAACACTTAAACGGATTAAATCTGGTTCGAATTTAGTGTTTTCCTTCTTGTAGGCTGCTTATCTAACTAGTCTGTCCGACTATTAATCCGTAGCTGACGGGTAAGAGATGGATTCATGCCTTTACCAAGGGGATTATCATGAAAGGAATTACAAACAAATTCGTCCAAGATTTGAACTCGAAACCCTGATTTCATTATAAAAACAACTGTGAAACTACGCCAAAAATTCTTCCATTATTTCTTTGTTAAAACTTTAGGCGGAATTTAAAGAAGTAGAATCTTTTTTTCTTGAACTTAATGTCAACAGTCAGGGGTAGGGTCACGGGTCAAAGAAACTTCTAGAAAAATGGGATCCATACGAATCTCGAAAACTTTTCTCCCTCAAAGAAAAAGCAATGTTTTTCAGTCCATCAAAGGGCCTGAAAAGATCTTTAGACACAGCTAAACAGATCTTATTTTGCCCATCCGAAACCCTTAAACAAAATGGCAAGCCATACTAATTCAGTTTGACTGTTGATTCCAAACCGGTATGCTCACAGTGGCTCGATCAGGGTCAGTAGCATTTTGCATGAAAGGGTTCGGTGGCCTAAAGCTATGTAAGAGGTGGTGTCTTCCATAGAAGTTACTATGTGGAATAAAACCAAGAACAGAAATTTACATATACCCCAGAAAAAGTCTTTATCATCAGTAGCAAACTGTTCCAGTCAACAGTTGATTGGTTGGGTGTTTTGTTTTACGGTGTATCAACCCTTTCGGGTCATTTAACGCCGAATGAAATTTCAAATAATTCCGTTTAGTACGATAATAGATTTTCTTTACAAACAACTAAATGTCAAAAGAGTTCAGTTAAATGTCGAAAAAGTTATCTTTCAAACAATTCAGTTCAGCATAAGTACACATTTTATTTCTATTTGACCCATAGATAGGACCCTATCAGGTGCTACAACACCGTGCCTGAGCGGACTTGGGAGCGATAACAATGAAGGAGTACATCCCATTCCCCAAAGCTCATGTATTACTGGAACGTCAACATCAAATTGTTTAGTGTCATATCCAGGACATTCATTTGGGGAGTCTTACCGCTCTGCAGAGAAGCAGTCGGTGTATTTTATAGCCCCAGCCGATTTGGAAATCAAGTCAATGGAGATAAAGACATTTGTATATACCCAAGTAGGAGTCTCCTTTTTAACCAAAAGCCTAAGAAGACAAAGAACTTTTTTCACCAGAATTCTCCAAGAAATCTACTCTCTCAAAATACCACCAAAATTTTAACTGTAAATAGACAGCCATGAGATTTTTTCCTCCAAGATTAAGTCTACATAGAGCTTTTCTTTTACTATGCTTAAATTGTAATTAGAAGGTCAAAGGTAATATTTTTGCAAGCCTGCGTTTTTTCTCTTAGTTTTCCATTCATTTCCACTATTCCTTTGGCATTTGCCATTTTATTTTATATCTTTTATTATAACTCGTTTTTCACTTTGTTGCAGTTTAAATTTGGACACCGAGTTTGTGTTCGATTTAATTGTTAACTAAAAACACATTTATTCTGACAGATATTCTATATATATTTTCTATAATTTGCGATAATATACGTATATATGCGTTCATATATTTACTTAATTGAATAAATTTTAATAGCTACTTAAATATAAGTTTTCTATTTCCTATACCGCAAGAACGTTACACTAACATTATGAATATAAATGTTATTATAAAGTGAACCCTCTCTTCACACCCGTCTTATAAAAGCGACGATGGATAATTAGGATTCTATTTTTCTTTCCACTATTTAATGATTTCATATACCACATATATATATATATATATATATATATATATATATATATATATATACACTTTTGGCCTAGCATATCAAATGAAGAATGTTGTCTAATGCAGTGGATCTCATACGTCAATGATAAATTTTAAATTACTTTTCATATAGAATATCAAATCCTAAAAGAAAAATCTAAAAGGTTTCTAAAACAGCTTCCTTTTTTCCACATTTTTTTTAATAACTGAGAACAAACAATATTAAAGTAATATTTCTATTTGCCTTCTCACTTTTGTACTTATATATAAGCACATTTCACGCTCATGCCTAAATACGAATTTCTTAATATTAAAAAGAATATCAAATGTCGTTTAAAAATCTCATCAGTACCCAGTTCAAATCCCTACTCACCACCCTAACAAACTATAGAAAAGAATCTTTTTAAAAATCTAATTGGAACAAACTGCTATGATAATTTTCTCATCTTACCTTGAGTCGGCAAGTGCATCAAATTGTATCTCATGTGTATTTCAACTATTTATTCGCATAATCACGAGTAGTTTTGTTTTTATTTCTAGTAAAATGAAAAGCATATACGTATATGTAAATATTGAGAATACACTCTATATGACCAAGAAATAGAAGGAGGCAAAGATTTTATAATCTTTTAAATGTCGATAAACTACCTGATTTTCTAAATTGTTCTAGTAAATACGGGGACAATAATTAAGACCAGTGATTGGTAAGAATCCATTATTATTGGAAAAAGAAAAGATATATAACTAATAAAATTATAGGGGGTGTTTCAGAAATAATGATATCATTTCCTAATGCGATATTCTGACCAATTCCTTATTAAATTTCACAAAGTACAAATATTACATTTATTCTTATTTTCTGAAATAGAAATTCAATTCACTGCAAAAGAAAATACGTCTAAACAGATGAAAATTGTTTAAAATGAAACATAAAAACAAAAAGGAATTGGGATATCACCTACGTATTTTCATCGAATTGTTTCACATTCTTTTCAATAAAATAGAAAACACGATCGAAATTTTATATATATATATATATATATATATATATATATACATATATATATATATATATATACATTCGTACAGTCAAATAGATACAAACATGTATATATATATATATATATATATATATATATACTCTCACATTTTCATAAGTTTAAATGTGTTGCATAGCAATCGTTTAAAAACTTTGACTCTAATGGCAGATTAAAAGCTAAAACCTTTTAATTCTAGCTGAAGAAAATTGAATAGTGATTAATTCAAAAAGTACTTTAGAATTAATACAAGGCATATAAAAATAAATCAACCAACTCACTGCTTTAATCTTCAAGTTGGTCAAAAACAAGACACAATTTGAAAATTGGTGGCTAAATTCTATGGTCAAATAATCTGATATGATAAACTTACCACATAATGAATATACTTCGATTTGTGATAGATTAATCATTTCATAGGGGTACTTTGTGTGAAGCGATTACAGGCAGAAGATTCTATTTACAGTGCCAATACCAAGGAAAATATCATAAAGAAAATAGGAAAGGAAAACTGAATAAAATCCAGTATAAAGAAAACTTTTTTCAGAAAAGTGAATGACCGGACAAATGTTTTTCTACGACTGATTGATTTGCATATTGTTAGCTGAGGAACCTTTGCAAGTGCGAACATACAATTTTTAGTTTTCATTTATTAACTTAAAAAAAATCGTATATTGCAAAACATTTTTTTTCAAGAGAATTGTAAAATAAATGTAAAGGACAAACGAATTCACCTAATACAAAGATAAAATTTTTCAATGACAAACGACAGTCGACTTTAAAAAAAATCGAATTTTTCTTTATACGATATAATTCAAAAAGGAATAATAACTTGCTAAACAAATGAAATATTGCCAAGATCATCAAATATAATCACACTTGATTGTTTATATATATATAAGTGTGTGGGAAGTGTTTATGTATTTCTTTGTGTGTACAATATTTAAAAATATATCTAAATGGTTATATATTTGAATATTTGAAACTCTGTATACATGTTAACGTGTTAGCATTTAACATACACAAACAGACAGATATACGAAGTCTTAAATTGAGACATTTCAGTAACAGAATGTTTCATAATTAAAGCCATTTTATGTCCATTTTGAAAATTCATTTTAGTATCTTAAGTGAATCATAAACAAAAAGCCTATTTATTTTCCAATTCAATACCAATGTGATTTTTTCGGACACCCTCTATCCCAGTCTTTATATATATATATATATATATATATATATATATATATATATATATGCTCAAGATGTTCTCTTGGTATGTTTGTTGTGTTTTATAGCATATTCATTCCGGCAGGCCACTCAATGCCAAATTTAGTTTATATCAAACCGAAAATTTCCAGACGAATACTTTGTAGATAATATTGCAATATAGCCATAGGCAATCAGTTTGCATCCAATCAAATCGCTCCAAGCACTGCTACATAAAATCAACTATTCAATCCAACATCAGGAATTTGTTAGCACATAGTTAAATGGTTTTACATATGATTATTAAGTGAATATATATGATTTGTAAACATTTTGCAAATAACATTTTAAAACAAGCCTGAACTTATTTTTCTTCACAGATAAATGATTTCACGTATCTCCGTCTATTACGAATCTATTTACTTTTAATAATGTGTTTGCATATAGTCAAACGGTCTTGAAAACAGCCATGTAGCAACAACAACAACTTGACATCCGTCTTTTATTTGCACACATTTAAATAAATATACATGATATTGTAAGATATTAATTAGTCAGTAATTTCAATTTTTTCGTTTTAAGTAGTTGGTTGCTTAGTAACATTTAAAAAAAAGAGATTAAGCTCATTTGTTTGCACGCGGCTAAATGGTTTCAAGTCTTTAAGTTATTTGTTATGCCTTCCAGATTGAGGCTGGCAACTATGCAGTCTGTGTTGCTGTCCATACTTTGTCCGTACTTAAGGATCTTTGTAGGGATTTTGTTAATCCTTGGGCATTGCACTGTTCATTCATTTCCGTAAGTGACTTTTTTCTAGATGCTGTGGGGATTTCATCGAATTTGGCTGCGGACAGATTGAATGCCCCTCCTGGTCTTTCATTGTTTACTTCGGCGTTTGTATGTACTCTTCCATCCTGGCCAATGGAAGTCTTTGCATTCTGTTTTAGTAGCCCTAGATTTTTGATTCTGATTGTAGAGTGCATTTCAATTCCTATTAGCTCAATATTTTAAAATTTGTTTTTAATTTCTGTTGATGGGGGATGTAGATGGTTTTAGAATTTCGTCTTTTTTCTTTGTTCTTGAAGTTGATCAATGGCTATTTTTGAAGCTTGTGTTTCATTTATTTGTAGTGGTTGTCGGAGTGTTGTTTGGTTTAGTGATATTTTTTCAGTATTAGGTATTGTGGTTTTTATGGTTTGAATTAGGTCTTTTCGTTCATTTATTAGGTTTATAAATTCTTCTTTTTTTTCTTTTTGTTTGTTTTTTACATGAGTGTTTATTTGGTTTTTATTTGGAAGAGCTTTCGATATTTTAGCAAAAAATTCTTGAATAAAGGGTCTTTCGTCAGCATGATTGACCCAACAGCCATCACTCTTTGATTCAGATTTTAGCAAAAATCTGAAAGAGAGGGCTGACATAACCAGCCGTTTAATCGGTTCGGGCCTCTCCGATCGCTGGCCTAGCACAGTAAGGGTTAAAGTGGAGAGTTACAGGTCACGTGACCTCTTTGGTTGCCGAGTCTCGGACTGCTCAATCACCAGGATCCTGTCCTCAAGCATTTCGAGTCGCCACCTACGGCCATCAGGTTGCTTCATGGGGGGAGGGTTTACCCCACTTCAGAGGTGCTGTTGACGTATACTACATCCCCAATCGACAAAGCGAGGTGCTCGTGGTGTAATGGTTATCGTCACAGTATATGGACACGGCGATACGAGTTCAATTCCAGGACAAGACTGATTGCATTTCACATAGCACTAATACCCTTGGGAAAGGTATGAATGCAATTATTCTCCCTCCAGCTATGGATAAATAGTAGGGCAGACTAGGTTCTTCAGCCTTGGCGCGGCAACTAGTCTAGGAGAAGAAAAACTCTGAATTCAAACCTCTTAAACTCCGCTTAAAAAAATTGACCTTGTGTCATATCTTGCCCGAGCGGAGGGGTTGGGTAAATAGGATCGACAAAGCGATATGTATATTGAATACTGCCCATTAATAATTACAGTCCTAACAATTTACAAAAATTTTAATTTTATTCGAAAACAAACAATTCAGGATTTTTTAAATTTCTAATGGAACTGATACAGTCAAAAGCGATAATATGAGGCGTTATTCATGACTGTAATGCAATGACACTTTTCCAACCAACGACCTCTGAGGAAGAGTTGAAAAGAAACGTCAACCGCGTAAACTCTCTTTCAAGAGGCGAGAGCTGGGCAGACTCGAGATTTTTGTACATTTCAAATTTGTTAGTGAAGTTGACAAGAGAAGAGTAAAGAATGAGGTTCTCCATAGCAGAGAAGAGAAGAGACGGATTGATACTTTTCCCAAGGGCAATAACGCAAAAGGAAAACTCAAATGGTTTCATACAGGATTTGAACTTGGATTACCCTGTTAATAAGCCTATAACCGTTACACCAAGCACCTCTTCAATTTACGAATATGTAGCTGCACATAGATAAGTCTATCTGATATGAACTTATATACTTTAGGAAAAGATTAAGGATTTTAATTCTTATTATTGAACAAGCTAAATACAATTGATTGGAGTTCATGCCTTCCCGAGAAGACCAGTAGGAAATAGATGAAGTAAAGTAGAGAAAACTAAAGCGGCAAAGCAAGCATTAGAACTAAAAACATGAAGAAGAGAGAGATAAACTAAACTCGACAAGGACAACTAAATTTGTCTTATGAAAAACTAAAGAACTCCAACGTATTAAATATGCTTTGATATAATCTGTTTCGAATTCTAATTCATTTCTGGAGACAGTGAATGTGATTCTGAAGTATTCGATATTGATTTACAAATGGGTAATACGCCCAGACACAGACATGTCCATCCGAAGGAAATATTGTTTTAACCAGAATCTCGAGACACTGCCAAGTTTCCAGACGATATTCCTAAATAAAAAGGCAGGATGAAAATTATAATTTGATTTTTGGGATATTTATAGACTTTTTCTAAAAAAAATCAATTTGTGTGTGTGTCAGAATTACTATTATATATATATATATATATATATATATATATATATCTAAGAGTGAGGCAAAGGTTTTCCCATGTTTTGATAAGTGGACCAATTCGGACGCTCCGGATGCTTTTTTCTTTGTCGTGACGAACACAAACCATACTGGTCTGTGAGATACTCAGCTCAGCTCATACTCTCCGAGAGATAATCTCTGGATTTGCCCATAGAGCTTGGAGCGCTTTCTTATATTCCACGGTTTTAGGCTTACCTAAGCTAACCTGATCGTCGATGTTCTTGCAACTCGAACGACATTTCTTAGACCATTTGATCCCTACACTGGGGTCAACTGCGCCTTCACTATTCATACGACAAATCTTATTTTTTTATGCTTCCGTAGCTTTATCGTCCAGTTCTAATTCATAAAGTGTAAGTTCCCGAATTTGAATTGGTTGCAACTTCATCTGAGCGGCTTTCAAATCGCGCACTAAGTGAAGCAATGCATAACACGATAACACACTAGCTTCGATACTACTTCGGCTCGTACTTTCCACGACATGAACTATTTTAGCCACGTGACATACGCATCGCAAATTAGCATATATCAAAATTTTACAAATCTTTTGACTCACCCAACTATACACACGCACACACTTATATATATATATCATCATCATCATCATCAAGTCGTGCCGCCTGCACGGATATCCTTGACCATCTCTCGCCACTTTTCCCTATCGTTCATCACCTCCGGCAGGTCTTCTGGGTTACATCCTGTGTCCTCACATAGCTGCTGTATGTAAGTTCGGGCTGGTCGTCCTGCTTTTGCTTGGCCATATGTGGGGGTCCATAGTAGTACGTCACTTACGAGATCGTCTTTGCTTCTCCAGCAGTGTCCAGCATGTCTGGCTCGTCTGACCTGTATAGTTTTCGTGATGGGAGGTAGGTGGCCGTACAGTTGGCTTCTCGTGGGGTGTTGTCACCAGGACTTGTTCAGTATTGCTCTCAACATTCTTGTGTAGTTGCCGTCAAGTTTCTTCTCCAGCCGTTTGGTTAGCGTCCATATAGTGCATCCATATAGCAGTATCGATACAACTGCTGCCTGGAAGAAGCTGCGCTTCATTTCATCGGACAGGTCTTATTTCCATATTATTGAGAGCCTATCTATAGCCGTCCATGCTTTCGTCAGTCGTGTGTCGATGTCGTTTTCTGTTGATGAGACGCTACTTCCTAGGTAGGTGAATTTGTCCACTAGCCTCAGAGAGGCTCCGTCTAGAGTGGTAATGTTGCCCGTTTGGTTGTAACACATATATTCAGTTTTGTGCGCATTGACATGGAGGCCAATGCCTGCTGCAGCTCGTTCCAAACTATGCAGTAGTGTCTCTGCTTGATTAGGCGTATTCGCAAGTAACGCTAAGTCATCAGCGTAGTCGGCGTCTGTGATTGTTTTTGCGGGGTACCTTTTGCTTCTTTTCTTAGTCAGCTCGAAGCCATTTTCTCTGATTTTGTCGATCGAAGTTCTAAGCACGTAGTCTAGACAGATGATAAAGAGGTATGGGACTAGCGTGTCTCCTTGTAGTACTCCTGCAACAATGTCGAAGTATTCCGTGTCTCCATCTGGTGAACGTACCTTTGCTTTTGTGTTTTTGTAGAGGATCATTATTGCTGCTACGGTTTCTTTTGGTAGGCCGTATGCTAGTAGGATTAGTTCCATTTTCCCTCTGTGGATGGAATCGAAGGCCTTGGTAAAGTCGACAAATAGTAATGTCGCCTGAAGGTTTTTTGCCCGGACGCCTTCAAGGATTCTACGGATGGTCAATATTTGTGAGGTTGTGGATCTATTTCTCCGGAAGCCATTTTGGTTTTTCCTAAGGATGTTGTCTATTTTGGGTTCTATGCGGTTTCGTAGTAGGGCATTGTAGATTTTGGCTGCTATGGATGTAAGCGTTATCCCTCGGTAGTTCTTGGCTAATCCGAGGTCGCCTTTTTTAGGGAAAGGAAGGATGCATCCCTTCATCCATCTTTCTATATATATATATATATATTCTACATACGAACTGGATGCGACACAAGGTCAATTTTTAAGTGTAATCATATATATATATATATATATTCTACACACGAACTGGATGCGACACAAGGTCAATTTTTAAGTGTAATCTTACTGGTTTGAATTTAGACAATTCCTTCTCCTAGACCTGTTGCCATGAAAAGGTTAGAGCTCGGCCTGCTTTACTATTTACCCCTAGCAAGAGGAAGAATAATTGGATTCATACCTTTCGCAAGGGATTTAGCGCTATGTTAAATGCCAACAGTCTCGTTTTCGATTTTAACTCGTTCTCGTTTCCCCGTATTCATTTCCTCCTAACCCTTGTATATATATATATATATATATATAATGGATTTTGTGGAAATTTCCTTTCTAAGGCAGGATTATTTAATCTTTTGAGAAGGCAAGGTTGTAACCAAAAGATTACATACATCTAGAGACCAAGTGAAAGAAAATAAATACACATTGTATCTCGGTCGTAACATCCTTGCTTATTCAAATCAGTGACGGATTTTGATATAGTCACCAAAAACTGGCTGGCTACTGACCCCTTTCGGACATGTGTTTATCCTAACCTGGAGCAGTCGAAACGTCCCATGTACTTGGACTATCAAACAACATCTCTACACCGCTATTTAGTACAAACAACACTGGGTTTTGAGTGGCTTTAGAAAGAAGCCACAAAAGTTTGTTTTATGTTACGAAGTCGCCAATAAAAAAATTGTTTTAGTCATTTACTAATCTTAGTTTAGTTGTGGCACAAGGTTAGAAGTATTAGGCAACCATCAAGAACCGAAATCAGTGACAAATGTCTGCTTATTCATTTGGATAATCGTGTGAGGTACTTTAAAATTGCTATAGGATATGTGCTTTTGTTGAATAAAACAAAAATGATTCTCTAAGATAGAAAAAAACTTTCCAGTGTTAGTAAAAATTCACAATGAATAAATGAATAAGTAAAACTAAATTTGGCGACCTTTGTCGAGGGTGACCCAAAAGCTCCCTTTTCAATAGCTACAACACCGTGGTGTATTGAGGGCACTACTCCTTTCTCAGGATTGCTCCACTTTACCATTGATACGTACCTTATATTACTGAGTGTTAAGCAAGGAGGTATCAAGAACCGATTCTTGAGTTTTTAGTATGACTCGACCTGAGATTGAACTACGGTCTCCCGGTCTACTACAAAGGCAATGGAATGTTAATAAATGAATAAGAAAGGTTAATTGGATCAAAGAGGCTGATTCTGAAAACTGTTTGGGGAAGCCTTTTTGGACTTAAGAAATCACTTAAGATATGAGAACGGGTCAAATTTGTACGTTTAAATTTCTACATCACCTGAGATCTTATTTGGGTGTGAGTGGACATCACTTAAAAGCGTAGAACGGGTCAGATTTGTGCGTTAAAACATCTACATCACAAGTGATCTTGTTTGAGTGTGATTGGATAACCACATCGAAAATGATGAATGGACACTTACATTTATCTGTATGGCAAGTTTTCCCCATATCCTACTTTGCAAAGAAAATTAAGCGGAAACATCATCGTAGTTATCGATTGGCTACCTTGATGATTATGGGAAACATTTCATTCAGTCATCTGTATTTTTTGTTGCTGCCTTTAAGTTACATTTCTTTTGTAAAGGTTTTAAATCTTTTAATTCGTTATTTCATTTACTTTTCCTTGTTGCTAAGTTGGTCATTTCTCAAAATATTCATAAATCTTTTCCCTTATCAATTGCATTTGTTTCTTTCTTCTTTTACTCAAATTCTTCACCACATGCATTTTTTTTCATTTGATCAATTGTTTTCCTTTTCACCTCGTTTTTTAGTGATCTTAATGTTACATTTCTCTTCATTTAACATTACACTAAACAGCTTCAGGTGGTGGGGCTCCTATTCTGGAGAATGCAGTCTACCTCTGAATTGCCATTAACTCCAGGTTTTTAGTATACCAGTGATACTACCGTCAAGGGTCCCATCAATTGGTCAAACAGATCTTTTCAAAGATTTTTGCAATTGGATAAGAATATGTAAAACATAACAAATGAGTGGTAAGAAGTAATCATCATCATCATCATCATCATCATCATCATGTAGTACCGCCAGCACGGATATCCCTGACCCTCTCTCGCCACTTCTCCCTATCGTTCATCGCCTCTGGCCGGTCTTCAGGGCTACAACCCGTATCCTCACAGAGCTGCTGTATGTATGTTCGAGCAGGTCGTCCTGCTTTTGAACGGCCATATGTGGGGGTCCATAGGAGTACATCCCTTATGACCTCGTCCCTGCTTATAATCATTAAATAGAATCATTTATGTGAGGAAGACAAAGCCATACAACTGCTGATTAATAATTTTTATTAGAATTTTTAGTATTAGACAGGAATACTTTAAACCTTATAATTATGAAAGATTTTTTTGTATTAGATAGGAATACTTTAAACCATATAATTGTTAAGGAATTTTTAGTATTAGACAGGAATACTTTAAACCGTATAATTGTGAAGGAATTTTTAGCGTTAAATAGCAATACTTTAAACCATATAACTTTTAGGAAGTAACTAGACAAAAAAAAGTGCAATTTTTAAAAATCAAATAAACCATTAGAATTATAGTTATTACTGCAAATACACAGAAATAAATCAACTCTCGGCATAAAATAACCCATAACGAGTTGATTTTCCGTTAAAATAAAAACCTCCTCACCTCTATTTAATTATTCTTTCGTGATTTTATCTTTCTCTTTTTTTCTGATTTAGTTTTTAATCATTTTTTTCTTTCCTTTCGATTTTCTTCTTCGTTTTTAACCCCTCACTTTATAACAATATTGTTATTGTTAGCGAATGACACTGGGGTGAAAATAGATGTTATTTAACCAAAAACAGTAGTCCGTTTAAAGACAAGCAGGTAAAGTTCAACATCTCATTCAGTAGGCTAGATGAAAAGAGATATGCCTGGACTAAAAAACAGCAGTTAACCAGGATTTACCAACGTCGATCCGCGATCTACATCATCACAAAGACAGGCCGCACGATACTGCCTAGATAGTTGAAGTTTGGTACTCTTTGAACCTCAATAAACGTGGATCAATTTCTTGATTCATGCTCTATTTTGGTGTCTGGGGTACGAGGAGACATTCCTTTCGCATGTTCAGAGAACGAGAGAACTTTTAAATATACGGGAAGAATCAGTTCCCATGAACGAAGAATATCCATTTTCGCCTATATTCTTGTGCTCAAAAATCTGAACGGAGGAAATAAAACTGCACAGGCCTGAACACTTGAACTAAGTTGTTTTTTGTGTGTGTTTTTCTTCTTCCTTCATACGACGTTTAACCATCACTGACATAGAAGTTGTCGATGATTATGCTACACTTGCTTGGCATCTTTTAGTCCTGTCGGCTCTCTGATTTTATTTTTAACAGTTCTTCTTTTTCTTTATTTCAATGTCTTTTTTCATTTTATCCAACAATCTGTCAAGCATTTTTCTTTTTTACAGTAAGTTACTACCGGTAGAAAGAACTCATGAATCTCCAGTTAATATTTAACTAGTATTCTGGTTTGACGACTAAAAACGAATTCCTGTATACTGAGTTCCAAAAGCTAAAGAACACAGTATATATAACTATTCAGCTGTATACCTGGCAGGGCGTGTCAAACAGATTCATGATTTTCGTAAAGAGGATAGCGCGAAGTGAGACGCAAATCAACTATCGATCTTTGTTTTACGTTCAAGTTGTAGGAAATGAAGATGATAAAGATATTTAATGTTCAATATTTTCCCATTTATTTCGATGTTTCCTATAAAAAAGTTTTGGTTTGATTTCTTAGTTTAATGATATATGAACCTTTGTGGGTTATTTAATGCCAAAGCCATTCTTGAAGAGCAGGAGTAGTATAATTCAACCAATAGCAGCAGTGGGGGGGAGGTTGAAGACATTCATAAAATTCCCAAGGATATGAGTCTAGAAGTTAACATCATAGTTTTTGACTTGTGATAAAAATGACCCCCGGGCTTTCCGACAACTACTCAATGATAAGTGACCTTGGAGTCACATACCAGCAGACAGACATGTTTAATACACCGCTATCTACAGTGACGAGGGTGGCAAGAAACACGACGTCACTTTATGAATTATAGTAAATTGGTATAAATCATATTTACCAACCCCTCCGCAGGATATGACACAAGGTCAATTTTTAAGCAGAGTTTAACAGGTTTGAATTCAGAGTTTTACTTCTAAACTAGTTGCCTTACCGAGGCTGAAGAACTCAGTCTATTTACCCATAGCTGGAGGGAGAGTAATTGGTATTAATAAACATTGTGAATGTTAAGAACAGAATAAGAGAAATTATTGTTGTAGACAAGTAAGAATATATTCTGTCCCTTATGATTTCCTCCAAAGCCGTGTAAGATATTCTTTAGTATATAATTATTTAGTTCTTCACTCATAAGAACATAACGGATTATTTTTGTAACATATGCTGTGTCGATCACCACAATAAAACTGCTCTTCTTTCCAGTACGAGTCATTGTATAAATTACAAACACTGCAATAATATAAACTCATTGCGCATTTCATATAAGATAATGCTTTTAAGAGTGTTAAGATTGAATTTATGGGAAGGTCAATATAGACAAATAATTCGCGCGGACGACTTCAAAGAAATTTTTTAGCTTTAGTTTGTTTTTTATTCGGTTGCCTCGTCATTGGAAAACGTCAGAGTCATGAAGTGTGTAGAGAGCAATGAACAAGTGAAAAAAGAGCTTTTGTCATGAATTATCGTTTTATTTATTTTTTTGGCAGAGATGTACATGAAAAGATCATAAACTTGTAACACCTTAAATATTTGTTCAATTTACTTAATATTTGAACGAAATTAGTTATAACGAAAGTATAGAAAAACACATTAGACAATATCACGATCATAACAGAAAGATACGAAGATAAACAGATCATCATCATCCTCATCATCATCATCACGTCGCACCATCAGTACGGATATCACTGACCCTCTCTCTCAACCCCCCCCCCATCGTTCATTCCATCCGGCAGCTCTTCAGGGCTACATCCCGTTTCAACACAGAGCTGCTATATGTAGGTTCTAGCAGGTCGTCCTGTCTTTGCTCGTCCATATGAAGATGTCCACAGGTTCACTTATGAACTCAAGCAAACATTATTGGACTTTATAAGAACCTAAAAACCTAAGTTAACGTAAAATAGAATACTTATTAGGATCTTTAGAAGCATAAATAAGTACTTTAATGAACTTTAAAAAATAATTGTGGACTTTTTACTAAGTTAAAACTGATTAAGAACAAAAGGAAAAAAATATTTTCGAAAGCCATGGGAAGCAGCATGGTGGACGTAAAGGCTAGTGGATAAACCCTCTGACAAGGTCCTGGGGGTATGTACCCAACGGTTCAACGAATAGTTCGATCGGGAAACTACTACTGCTCATCTATAAGGTAGCTTCTGAAGATGAGAATACAAACAGCCATCGAAAGATTAATATGACTCACATAAACAGATAAAGCTATCTAAATAATGACCCAAATGGTTTCAACATTAAGCAAAAAAAAAATCTGAAAACCCTGTTTTGAAATAGGAGGGACAGATTGAGAGTGACACATTAATACCTAAATAAAAAAGTGCCAGAACAAAACATCACGGTTAATTTGAAAGACGCCTCTTCCACGCTTACCACATCTCTTCGAAATGAAGAGTTCAGTTCAAGGTGACCCCGATCGTAGAGATCATTTAAAGGTCAGTTAAATACAGTCACCAAAAATTAATTTACATTCCAAAGAGAGATAGGCTATGTCTGCAAACTATTATTCCTAACTTCTTGCGTAAGAGTGCAAATCTTAAAACTATTTTTCAAACTTTCTAAAAAAAAAAATCTCTTCACAGACATTTTTCCTGATGACGACCAAAGGTCAAAACTATTAAGGAAGTTATTATATATATATATATATATAGGGAATGAGAGTTGAGTAACTTTACAAGTTATGTGCTTTTTTATGACGAACAAGTCTTGCCTTACTGCGAGCAACTAAGTCGTAATAATGAAACTGATTCCCCTATGCCGCAGAAGCAAGACATTTGAGTTTCAGGCATGTCATTAGCGTTGTAACCTTTTTTCTTGAAAGGGCTTTTTTTCATTTTATTATATGAAATAATCTCCGTCCCATTCAAGTCCATTTTCTACTATTTTTCCATATCTCAATCTCTCTCTTTCTATATATATATATATATATATATATATAAAACAAAAGTGATGAATTTTTATGATGGATAATAAACATAAAAACATTTCGGTTTTAATAATCTTTCATCTGGAGATTAAGATGGTTAAAAATGTTGCTTGAACAAAGGCGGAGGTTTTATTAAAATAACGGGTGAAGAGAAAATATATACAAAGAGCTCATAACCTTTCAATTAGCGTTCTCTTTTGAAAGAACTATCTCATAATTGATTGATTTTTATCAGTAATGGTTTTCGGACTATTGTCTTCATCTTTATTGTTATTTCCACAAACCATCTGCCCTCATGGGTTAAAGTTGAAATAATGGATAGGGCTGATTATTGGAGGATAAGACGCCTTAAGGAATCAGCACATATGTTGGGCTACAATGACCTGCTGAGTAGACCAAGTATAGAGTTGAATACAATATTGGAACCGATAATTAAAAAGGGAAGACAAAAAATTCTGAATATGAGCACAGGTAAAAAATCATACATAAAGGCAGTAATTCTAGTCAAATAAGAACATTAAGCTTATAAGTCCAAAAAATTCACTCTGAATTGTCAATCAGGACACATCGCGTAA
This sequence comes from Sepioteuthis lessoniana, assembly GCA_963585895.1. Taxonomy (NCBI): domain Eukaryota; kingdom Metazoa; phylum Mollusca; class Cephalopoda; order Myopsida; family Loliginidae; genus Sepioteuthis; species Sepioteuthis lessoniana. The sequence goes on from OY757938.1 coordinate 4,249,300, forward strand.
CGGTTATAGATGTTGGTTCCCTAAGCTTCTAAGGAGACAATCATCTGGAGTTTGCAGATTCAATACTGACTGCAGGCGAGTAACAATACAGGAATACTTAACACTTGTACCCTGTTATGGCTATCGGAATCAGAACAGGCGACCCCCGTGGATTCAATAGTTCGAAATTCCGTGAAGGTTCCCGTTCCCGTGTTCGACATACACCTGAAGAAGCCCGGTGGGCATATCGGCCGAAACGTTGTGGTAATAACAAAAAAGATGAAGACACTAGTCCGAAAACCCTTAATGATAAAAATCACCAAGTTTCGTTTCAGAAATTTAGACAACTAATAATTGATTGATTTCAGTTTTTTGTATATCCTTGAAATTTGACACATTTTAAACATCATTGCCCGTGCTAATCACGAGATATTTTTTGTCGGCGACAATTCTGCTTCCGGGAATTAGTCACTTGCAATTCTACTACCGGTAATTCATCACTAATATTTCTAATACTACCGCCGATCATTAATGGGCAACAATTCTACCGCTATTAATTCGTTGCGACCAATTCTGACAATAAGTTTACGAGATTATCCTGCTACTAATTCTTGGCCGGCTGTTCGTTATCAACAATTCTACTGACATTAATTTCTCGCCGGTAATTATACCGCTGTTTAATATTTGCTCACAATTCTGCTGCCAGTGAATCCTCACCAGTAATTAGTTACCAACATTTCTACCAACCTTTATTCCTCACCCAAAAAATATATCATTGGCAATTAGTCGCCAACAATTCTACTACTGATAATTCTTCACCAATAATTCATTGCCATTTATTGAAACATTATTGTTTATATATATATATATATATATATATATATATATCCTCTGTTCAATCTCTTAACTTTGAGCAAATACAAACTTAGCTTCAGATTTTCTAAAGAAGATGCTGTTATATTGTCATCTACAGCATCATATCGACACAATAAATAAACAGACGCTGGAAGACTTCTTTATAAGTATATGTACCTCTCACTTTATTGTAAGGGTTCGAAAAGGTTATTCAAGGTTTTATGGTGAGAGGGAGTTGGAGACCGAACACAACTGAAATATTTTGGCCCCTACTCTTTTGGCCGTCAGTGTTGTGTCTTTTTTGTTCTCCTGATGCTCAACCGGAGGCCCAGAGGCCCACTCTGCTGGGTGATGGCTTCTTTTACTGCATCTTATCAGCAACTTCTCTGGTCCTCAAACTCCATCGGGGTTCCCGAGGGCCCCCTCAGCCGGGTGTGGCTTTTCCTACCACAACTCGTCTATAACTCCGTCTCCAACTGTAACTGCAAATGGGACTAGAACTCGAACTCTTACTGTCTTGACTTCTGTCTTGACTGAGTTATATAATAGTTCAACGCCCACTCGATCGCCCACTCGATCTTTGAAATCGCATGTTTAATCGTCATCAAGCGGAAATAACTGTCATGCAGTTCAGAGGTCACTCTCTTCCGGTGCGCTAGTCTATGAGAGTATTATGGGATTTTTTAGCTCGTCCCATTTAATCAGCCAATTTCCGCCCACGCGATTTCCTCTCATAACTGCCATTAGAATGTGTCACTTCCTTCCGGTGCATCACCTTGGAATGGCATTTTTGGCCGGGTCAAAGGCGAAAATACAACAATGCTTACCTGGATTATAGTTAATAAGAGAAATAATTTTCCTACATTCTTCTAGAAGGGTAGAGAATAAAAAAAAAGTTTGTGTATCTAATGATAGTACGGCTCAAATGAATCATTAGAAATAAGAAAAGATAAAGTTAATAAGAGAATCAAAAAGCTGTTTTAACCTGAATACAGAGTAGAAAAAGTAATAATACAATCACTTAGCAATTAGTTATGGTATAAAATGATATAACAGTATATTTTTATAACACTAGTATAATAAGCTTCCCATCACGAAAACTATCCAAGTTAGACGAACCAGACATGCAGGATACGGCTGGAGAAGCAGGGACGAGCTCATAAGTGATGTACTCCTATGGACCCCCACATATGGCCGGGCAAAAGCAGGACGACCAGCTCGAATATACATACAGCAGCTATGTGAGGATACGGGATGTAGTCCTGAAGACCTGCCAGAGGCAATGAACGATAGGGAGAAGAAGCGAGAGAGGGTCAGGGATATCTGTGTCTGCGGCACGACATAATGAATGATGATAATAAGCTTCTCAGTCAAGAAAAACCTAGGCAAATTTTATGTGTGTAATATAATGGCCGAGGGATTTCGTTTTATATATCTTGCCTTTCGGTTTAGTTAGTCTGAGAACCTTTCACTGAGCGCATGGGTTAGTTAGGTGCAACATGAGCGCAGGTGTTCACGCGCGCGCGGGGAGGATATGTCATTCAGAGATGTCAAAATAAAAATCCCAGATAGTAAATGTTACCGGGGTATGTAAATCCCGTCATTCACCGAAAGCGTGCGCGGAGGATTTGGGGGATTTGAGAAAAGTGAGTTAGTTGAGTTTTAGCGTCCGAGGAAGACGGTTGACTTTCGAGGCTCGACAAGATCAAACCAGTAATTTGCGGCAGGGTGCCGTGCATGGTGGTGGTTGGGGGCCGATGGAAAAGTCAGCCTAGAAAGAGGGAGTATCACTCTCCTTATGTCGAATTGCCTTTAACTCAAAGGTAATAGAAAGTTTCGTACCTGAACTAAGAAGTCGTAAGTGTTTTTTGTGTTTCGGGATTCCTATGTTATTTATATATGAGCCATGAACATTCTATGTACATTTCCCGTATGGCTATGTTACATGTAGTATTGCTTGTAAAATTTCATTTGTTTTTCTTATCACTCTTTTTAAAACCAAAAAATATAATGCTGCCTACTTCCAAAACATTTTGCCAATTCCTGCTTTAAATAAAGCATTTTTACTATCTTTTTAAAATGAAAAACAACAAACGAAGGAATCAATACAGACTTGATTGCTTAGAAACGTAGTAGCGAAAGGAGACGAAAAGTAGAGATTATTTGTCTTGAATTTAAGAAAAGAAACACAAGCAGCCATCTTGACCGAAGAGAAACTATAAATTTTCTAACACACAAAAACAATGCGGGAAGAAAAAAAAAAGTCCCGCCTATGAAATTCAGGATTAGAGGAATACAATGATAACATTAAGAAGGGAGATCAAATAATACAATTTATTAATAGTCATCAACATCAAGTTGTACTGATCGCACGAAATTTCTACTCTCACATACTCCATCCGTACGTATCATCTATCACTCCAAGCTGGTCCTCTAAAACACATCCTGTATTTACCCAAAGCTGATATAATTCATTATTTGTTGGCCAACACTGTGGTGTCCATATACTGGGAACTATTGAAGTATGTTGTTGATTAGTTCTCCCTTTCTTCTCCCGCGTGTCTTCTTAATTCCATGGTTTGTGAGAAGAGAGGTACGAGGATCATTTTATAAGTTTCCACACTTTTTTCGTATGGGCACTTTTATTGATAGTACTCACATGAAACTCTAGTCCCCTTCGAAGTAATCTCTGCAATCCACTTGTTGTACCGTTCCAACACCTTCTGGAAGGCACCATGGAAGTACTCTTGTGTGAGCGTGTCCATGACCTTCGTCACAGCCTCTTTCATCTCCTCAATTATCTCATAATGACAGCCTCTGAGCTTAGGGAATAACCAAAAGTCACAGGGAGCAAGGTCTCGACTATTGGTCAAATAGTCTGTGACAAGGATGGAGTTGTGGACTGGTGCATTGTCCTGATGTAAATACCACTGACTCGATTTGAAGAGTGCTGGCCTCTTCTCGATGAATCTCTTCCTGAAGTCTCTTAAAACCTCAACATAGTAACCCTAACCCTAACCCTTTGGCCAATCAACTCTGGTCTATTGAATTCCTTACTCCTCCCACACCTTTCATCATCCCTCACAGACTCCTTGCCTTCCTTGAATCTCTTATACCACTCAAAAACTGATGATCGATTCATGCTATATGCTCAAAAAGCAGTCTAAAGCATTCCATACGTTTCTGTGGCATTTTTTCCAAGTTTAAAACAGAATTTTATTGCATATCGTTCTTCTAAAGTGTCAGATTGCATTTTCGAAATTCATCAGCTAAGACAATCAGGCTTTAGTAGGGTGTATTCCAATTGCTGCTGTAGCTGTTCATTTGAAGCCTAAATCATAAAAATTGGTCAGTCATCTCATAAGATATATAGCAATAACATACTGAATTTTCAAGAGTCTACGACAATCTTAAATACGTGTACAAAAAAGTTTGGAAACTTATTGAATGCACACAGCTTCTTTTATGTGAAATTTTGCTTCCAAGATCTGTTCTTAATTTGTTTGTGAAGTTCTCATCTAGTTGTTTTCCCAATACATTTTGTTAATGTTCGTATGATGAATCCATACAGTAGTATTGACACCGCTTGAAAAAAAAATCCCATTTTATTTTATCGCATAGATCAGATTTCCATATGATTAATAACCTGTCAACAGCAGCAGCTAACATAGCAAGGCGTAATTTGATATCGCTTCAGCTTTTGTGAGGCATCTAGTCTAGGAGAAGGAAAACTCTGAATTCAAACCCGTTAAACTCCGCTAAAAAATTAACCTTGTGTCATATCCTGCCCGGGCGGAGGGGTTGGTAAATATGGATATGGATTTCAGTTGATGAGATATTGCAGCCGAATTATAATTATTATGTTGCAACCGAATTATAAACTAATTATATAGGCCTAACACAAAAAATCCATATAATTCCTTCTCGTTTAAAACTCATGAACTATGTTTTATTCGAGTTCACGTATAGGTCAAGACGTCCTGCTTCTTGCTCCTACCTATGCAATAAGAATCGAGATTGGGCAGGTGCATTTGCGAGAAGCGCTTGAACATCTGCATAGTCTGCGTCTAACATAGTTTCTTCAGGATATCGTTTGCTTTCTACCTTTTTTTCTTTAAAATCATTTTCATACCAGCGTTAGTAGATAGTTTTCTACAAGAGTCTGAGTGACAACAAGTCTCCTCAAATCTCCAGGACTCTACTCAGTATTTTGGCAGATTTCAGCAATGCTATAGCTTGGATGGTCTCCTATCGTCCTCTTATTTCCAAGTCCTCAAGTCCCTGTACCAGTCCTTTGGTGACTGTACTGAGCGTGCCAATTACAATCGGTATTTTTTTTCAGTTCTCAAGTATTTATTATAATTATTATTATTACAATAACCTCTGTAACAACGAGAGAAACAACTGAGTCTCCGGTAATGAAATATTTCTTGACACAGCGACCAGTAATAGACTTATACTGGCAGTGTTTTGATGAGATGAAAGGACCCATCACAATTAATTTTCCGCGAGAATGTGCAACTGTAAACAGAGTTTCCTTATGTCATTTTATAGCTCATTTAATTTTTATTATAATTATAGAAATTAATGAAGTCGCTTTCATCATCTTGTGATATTTGTCCTAATATGGAAAAATCCTCGATTATTACATGTACTGCTCGAGTCATACTTAGTGTAACATTTATTGTTGTGGACTTGGCAAGCAAAGTTCAAGCTCTGGATGAGACTGTTTGGACTTCATTTCGAACCGATAGTCTTGAAAAAACAACAACATTGGTCCTCCTCCCTTAAAAATAAACTATCGTTAAATAGTAGGACAGACTGGGTTCTTTAACCTAGGTATGGAACATAGGAAAACTGAATTCAGATTCCACTCAAAAATTGGTCTTGTGTCGCATCCAGCGTGTATTGGAAAGGGTTCGGTAAACAATTTACATACTTTCCAACAGGAAAAAAAAAACAACAACAGCAATAATAATAATAATAATAATAATGTGCAGACTATGTGGTGACAGAGATGAAACGATCAATCACATTATAAGCGAATGCAGCAAATTGGCACAGAAGGAGTATAAGGCTAGACATGACTGGGTGGCAAGGTGATCCACTGGGAAATGTACAAGAAATTTAAATTTGACCATGCCAACAAATGGTATATGCACAACCAAGAACCTGTCCTAGAAAATGATACACACAAACTCCTCTGGCAGACCACAGAATAAAACTGAAAGAATATGAAAAGAGAGATAAGTACCTAGACCTTGCTAGAGAATTGAAAAAAACTATGGAACATGAAGGTGACAATTATACCAATTGTGATCGGTGCCTTTGGCACGGTAACTAAAGGATTATTAAAGGGTCTGGAAGATTTGGAAGTTGGCGACCGAGTGGAGACCATCCAAACAAAAGCATTATTGAAAACTGCCAGAATACTGAGAAGAGTCCAGGAGTCTTGATGAGACTTGCTGACACTCAATCTCCCGTGAAATACCATCAACTTATGCTGATGTGAAAACTCTAATGAGTAAATAGTAATTATAATTATTATTATTATTATAACAAGAACAGCTACGGCAACAACAAGAGAAGGAAAAAATCTGTAAGACTTTGTTATCTTGACTGATTGAAAAAAATAATCATCAATAGACCAGATATTGTAGTCATAGACTATAAAAACAGTCACTTCTAATTGATATGCCAGTGCCAACAAATAAAATAGCAGTCAAAGAACATAAAAAATTAAATCCAAAGACCTGAAAATATAATGTGAAAGAATGAGACACCTTAAAACTATGACCGTGCCAGTAATTGTGGGACCAATGGGTATGATCAAGAAAGGGACAGATAAACACACTAGTGAGATACCTGGCAGACCCAGCTGATATGAAATACCATAATTGCACTTTGTTGAACCTCATCTCCAGAGGGGTGTACTATCAATCTAAATTAAAAATGTTGCAAAAAAGAGGCTGCAAAAACCAAACTTATAGAATACCAAGAATCACGAACTACCCTTAACCTTGGTCTCGAGTAAAGACCCGGAGAAGGAGTGTAAAAAACGAAACTAAAGTAGAAAATTAAACGTGATAATAAGGCTAAGAAAAAAAAAGATGAAAAAACTTGTCAAAATCAAGCTCTGCGGCAGAAATCCCATGAAAGGTATAAATACCTCTTGTAAGATACTTGGGAAAATTCTCAAAATTAGTTAAGGAATAATTTAGACAAAGGAACAAGAATAAAAGAAAAGTTGATGACAATGCACAAGTCCTTATATTCGTACAGTGACTGAGACAGACTATATGTGTCAAGAAAAGAAGGAGGAAGTGGACTCACACGTATGGAAGATAACGTGGATTCTTCGAAATGAGGACTACATAAAAAAGAGTTAATGGAGACGACTTACAACAGAGGCAGAAAATAGCACTGACAACATAAAGACAAGTAGAACGACAACAATTAGGACATAGAAATTAAAGGAAAATCAACTGTTTGGATATTTGAAGCTTGTGAAATCTCATACGAGAAAATCTGGACATGGCTAATAAAAAGAAAACCTTAAATAAGAAACTAAACTTCTTCTAATAGCAGCTCTAAACCACCCCATAAAGATCAATTTTATTAAAGTGAAAATTGGTAATACACAGCAGAATATCAAACGTAGACAATATAGTGATCGAGACAAGACCAATAATCCCAGTATTAGTGTATTGTTCAAACTAAAGCAAACAGATATAAAACTAGATACAGCTTGATGTGGAAGGTCATCCAATTGGAAGAAATTGAAATTACACCGTTCTACCAAATTCTCTGGAATTTTAAGATAAAAATAGATAAACTAATCTCAGCCAGAAGACCAAACCAAGAGATAATTGACAAAAAACGAGAATTCGCCGTTTAGTGGATTTTGCCGTCCTAGCGGATCACAGAGGGAAAATGAAAGAAAACGAAAAAAGACAGAGATACTTGAACCTCGTCAGAGAACTGAGAGCAAATAATGAAACAAGAGAGTGAGGTGGTATCAGTTGTTGGTGGTGCATTTGGAACGGTCTAAAAGTTTTGAAAAAAGAGGAAAAATCGTGACCATTCACATTACTAAGATTGGCTAAATATACCCTTGAAGAGTCCTAGAGACCTGACTGAAAGTCACAACAGTCTCCAATAAAAAACCTCAAGCTTTCGTGAAATGTTAACAGCAATAATATGACAAATGTAACGTTGCATAAATATTTATCTCAGAACGAGAGTTTATTTTATGTGCATGTGACGTCGGGGCAGTCTGGCACTTGACCTGTCCTAGTCAAACTCCTGTTTCGGGCGTAATGTAACTGGCAAATAATGTGGGGGTTAATTTGGGACTAGACTCATCTCGACGCTGGCAAGGGGATTTCCAATTTCACTTTCACATACCCCACCAAGTCCTTCGTTTTCATACGGAAAGCATGGAATTCTAGGTTAAAATAAAATATATTTCGCTGTAGTCAAATTTCCAAAGTTCCCTTGTAATGTCTTTAAGGAGAATAAGACCTTTAGCAAGAATAAATGAAAGTGATACGAAGCTGAAAAAGATATGTGCAAAAGAAGGCAACTTGATAGATAAACAACATAACGAAATAATTTCAACATAAGGGAACATTTAAACAGCAACAAAGCTTTAATAAGTGACGACTAAACAAATAATTATGAGATTTAAGAAACAGTTTCTTTTTTCTTTTTTTCTTTCCTTTTAAGCTATCGGTGTTGTTAAGCCAAGTAGGCAGTGTTAAACACAAATGATTCTCTCGACAGTCCTTTTCTTCTTTTTTTCTTTCTTTCTTTTTTTCTTTTCTTTCTTTCTACTTTCCTTTCTTTACTTGAGAAAGTATCTAAGTCCACTCATTCATTTACGGTTGAGGAAACAAGTCTTTTCAGTTTCTTTCTTTCCTTTTCTGAATATGTATATATAATTTCCAATATTTAGGAAAGGTAGAAGGAAAAACAGTTTTAAGTTGTATTTATATTTTCGAAGGGCTTACTTCTCGGGTTCCTTTCTTTTACGGGCGAGCAGCGTTTCTCTAGAATCTGGCTGAAGGCCCTTTCTGCAAACTTCTGTCCAAAGATTCTATTCTACTCTTTCCCAGAGCTTGGCTAACTTGACGTCCACTTCTTGCCAATTTCTGTCCAGAACTAAAGATCCTTTTCCAAATTTCCTCTGACGAAAAAAGTACTATTTTTCGGCGCTAAAGGCTCAGGCCAATCATTTGGCCTCTTTCTTCCTCCTCTCTATTTCTTCCGGTCATGCGACTGCAATGATCTACATTCCCTTCTCTATCCAACCGATTATAGGTCATGCAGTACTGGTAGCGTTTGACCTGCATTCTGACTGCTTTAGCGGTCAGTCCTTGGGACTTGTTAGTTCAAACCCAGAGGGTAGGAGAATTGATCCTCCTTTTTCCCCACTCGGTGGCATACCACGTCACATAAAATAAAAATAGATAAGACGCAACAAAATGATAAGTGTAGGTTAGGTGGTGATTGAGAGGAAACTGTTAATCACATAAGCGAATGCAGCAAATTAGGTAAAAAAAGAGGATAAGACTAGACACGACCGGGTGAGGAAAGTAATCCACAGGGTTTGAGAAAGAAATTGAAATTTGAACCTACGAATAAGTTGCATATGCACAACCCGGAATCCGTTCTGGATAATGAGACACACAAAGTTCTCGGGGATTATGAGATATAATCGGATCACATAATCTCAGCCAGACGACCAGACTGAGTGATAGTCAACAAAACAAATGACAATCTGTCGTATAGTTACTTTGCCGTCCCGGCAGACTACGGAGTAAAATTCAAAGAAAACGGAAAGAGAAATAAATAGCTAGACCTAACTTTGGAAGAGGAAAGTAACAGTGATCCCAATTTTAATTGGTACACTAGGAACAAACACCAAATGAGAGGACGAATAAATGCTCAACAGATTACAGGATTATCCGACCGAATACTGAGAAGTAACTTGAGGAGGCTTACTGTCAATCAATGTACTGTGAGAAACCATCAGCTAACGCTGGTGTGAAAAACTCTTAAAGGAGTAAATTATTATTATTATTATTATTATTATTATTATTATTATTATTATTATTATTATTATTATCAAAACCGGATCAACCAATACTGATTAGAAAATGAAATATTTTCATAGAGGAAATGACCTTACATTTAATGGATTTATAATGACAACAGACCGCCAAGTTGAATGGCTGGAAAAACATGAAGCTGGATAAACATTTACAGCTATGTAAAAGAACTAAAACAAAAACCAAAGAAAATAGACCATGAAAGCGGCTGTGGTATCGTGGGTGTCGTCGTGGTGTAATGGTTAAAGCGATGGACTGCGGAATCGTAGTCAGCGACTTCGCTATTATAGTTCACTTTCGGACAAATACCCTTGGGAAAGGTATGAACCCCTTTATCTTCCCTGCTATGGGTTAAATAGTACCACTACTATTTTTCTAGGAGAATGGCTGGCTTTGGCATTAAATAACCTCCGAAAATTGATGACATGCCATTAAACAAAGAAACTGAACTGAACCGGACTGTGGTATCCGTTATGGTTTTGTGGACCTTTTCATCGGGTGTCGAAACGTTAAAAAAATTCGAATAAGGCAAAGTTGAATTTTAATAGTAACATAATAGTCAAATAGTAAAATGCAATAGTCATACTCTTCATTATTATAATAAACTAAGTTTGGTATTTTTTGTTTAAATAGTAACCATCTTGGATTTTTTTGGTAGCTATCAACATTTTTGTCCAAAATATGCTTGGGCATTAAAAATCGGCTCTGTAGTTTTCATGAGAGTAAAGCTCACATGTTTCATTTTAATTGAATTAATATCGTAACATAGAAAAATGATTATCAATTACTTAATCAAATAATTTTGGTAATTCTCTTAATTCAAATATAATGATAAACGCACACTTATCCCTCTCTCGCTCTCTCTCTCTCTCTATATATATATATATATATATATATATATATTGTATACTTAGGGAGCAAATCATTCTCTAAACCGGTTTGGTTGTTTGTTGTTGGTTTTTTGTATAGGGATGTAATGAAGTAATCATTGTTGCTGGAATCGGTAAGAACTTCTAAGAAGGGAATTAATGTGTTCGGTAGTGAATTTTTGTACAGAATCCTTTTCGGGGGTTTATTTTAGTTTGTTAATTTCGTCGTAGGATTGTGTGGCACTGAAAATATCGTCTCCTAAGCGGACGTATATTTGGTGCTATTTTATGGTGTTAACTACTTTGTTTTCGATGTGGTGCATGTAAAATTCGGATATAGAGGGTACAAGTACAGAAATCCCTACTAATACCATCTGTTTGTGTGCATAATTTTCCTGAAGGGTCATGGAAATAAACTTGTGTTGTGCAAGCACGGAAAAGCTTTTTGAGGATGTTGGGTTTGATGGTGGGAAGAGAAATGGAGGGGTGATTATATATATTTTCTATGGTAAATTTTGTGGTTTCTTGGATAGGTACATTGGCGAAGACTTTTCCAGCATCAAGTGATGCCATAATGCATTTCAGTGTGGTGGAAGATTTGCAGATTTGTATGAAGTCGTTGGCAGATTTAATGCTATAGGTGCTTTGGGTGTATGATTGTATTATATAATCAATATTTTTTGCTATTGTATTAGATATATACAATGGCCGAGGGATATACAATGGCCATTGTATTAGATATATACAATGGCCGAGGGATTTCGTTTTATGCCTTTGGTTTTAGTTATGCTGAGAACCTTTTGGCTCAGTGCATGGGTTAGCTAGGTACAAAATGAACGCAAGTGTTCACGCGCGCGCGGGGCGGACTTATCATTCAGAGATGTCAAAATAAAAATCCCAGATAGGGTGATGTGAATGACTTCATGCACCGGAAGCGCCCGGAGGATTTTGCGAGATTTGAAAAAGTCTGTTAGTTGTGTTGAGAACAAGACTCTGAACGAGGAAGGGTCGACTTTCGGGGCTCGCTGACGCCATACGAATTAGCATGCTACGGGCGCCACACGAGTTGTGGGGCATATGGAAAAGGCAGCATAGAAAGATTGTACATCTCTCTTCCTTATGTCGAAACCTTTAACTCAATGGTAATAAAAGGTTTCGTACCTGAACTAAGATGTCGTAAGTGTTTTTCGTGTTTTAGGATTCCTATGTTCTATGTATATATGTTATGAACAGTCTATGTGCATTTCACATATCCGTATCTGGCTATGGTACATATACCATGCAAGAGTAGGGATTTGTGAGATTATTGGTCAGAGGGTATTTCCTGGCTTTTGAATTTTGATTTTTCCATAGATGTATCCGGGTCTGTAGTCTCCTATCGTTTTTGGAACTTTGATAAAGTCAATTGTTGGCTGTGATGATTTTATTTATTTGTTTTATTTAATTTGGTTGGTAGGGTTTTTTGAAAGTTTTAAAGTTTTGTTTTGTCGTTGAGATTTTTATCGATGTTTTTGTTGTAGTCAGTTTGGTTTAGTTTAGTGAGTATATTGGCTTTGTCGGTGATACCGATGGTGATATGAAGATTGTTGTAAAGTTGTTTAGCAGATTCATTTATTTCTGGAGTTAGTTATGAATTTTGGTGTTGAGGATTGAATTGTTTTTAGATTCTCAGTTTTAAATAAGTCATGTAGGTTTGGGTGTGTAGTGATTTTGTTGTTTTTTTGTAGGTCTTGTATTTGTTTGTAAAGTATTTCAATTTCTTTTTTTTTTTTTTCAGATTAAGGTCATATTTTTTGCGAGGTGGCAGTTTTGGCCTAAATTTAAGAATTGTTCTTGTTTTTCAGTGAGGTAAATATGTGAGAGGTTAATGTATTTGTCACTGGTTTGGGGTAGAAGTATTGTTACTTGATATAATTTGTTTTATTTTTTGGCTGGTTTTGAATTTGAGTTGGAATTCTTTGTTCAGAGAGTGTGTGTTGTATTTCTGTTAGTTGGGTTTCGAATGTTTTGTCAGAAAGGGATTCCATGATCATTGTTATTTCGGTATTTATGTTCAGGATTTCGTTTTCGGCGGATTTTATTTGCCGTTCGATGAGGTATTTTCAGAGTTGTGTGGTATTTTTTTTTTTATGTACGTGCTGCAGGGTCATGAAGTCTAAATATTTGTATACTTAAGTAGTAAATCGTTATCTAAACAGGTTTGGTTGAATACCACATTTTGTTTCTTTTTTTTTTTAATTTTAAGTAAAGCCGTTCAACTCTTCTCATTCGTCTTCTTACTTCTGTGTCAAGTTGGTAAAGAAAGAAACATATATTATCCTAATTCTAAGTAAGAATAATACTAATAAAGCTTCATAGTGAGACAAACAATTCCTAATGTGTTGTGTAATACCGTAGTTTGCTTAATTCAAATCAAAACGATATTTTCAATTTTCCATGGCACTTATTTGTCTGCAATGATGTATTTGCACAGACATATAGTATCAATTATTCCAATCTGATACCAATAATTTTCCAACAGTTTTATGCCTTCTATACCTTTTTCAGTTCAAAATGGGAGTAGTTCAGTTCAAAATGGGAATAGTTAAGTTCAAAATGGGAATAGTTCAGTTCAAAATGGAAAAATTATTATAAGTATAGATATAAAAAATATTTTACAAATCATTTTAGCAATAAAATTGTTAACATTCTATACTCATAATAATTTTTCTACTTAGAACTGGACTATTCCTATTTTGAACTGAACTACTCCCATTTTGAACTGGAAAAGGTATAGTAGTCCTATGTAATATTGAAAATTTATACATAATTATACAATTTAAAGTAACTATTTCTATTAACTAATTATCATTTGTTCGTACGCAGTCAAATGGTTTCAAATATTCTTATCTAACATTAATTATTTATACATTATTGTATAGTTTAATGTATATACTCCTATTTTACAAATAAGTATTTGTTTGCACATAGTTATATGGTTTCAACTAATTCTATGTTACTTAAGGATTTATATATAATTTTAAAGTTTAAAATTACTATCCATATTTAATATCAATCAGTTGTTTTCACATAGTTATTTGCCTTCGTATAATCTAATCTAACACTGACAATCATTTATTTACCTACTATTACATTGATTCACTCATTCTTATCCAGGTGGGTGCCCTCGCAGTGAAATGGTTAAAGCGATGTAAGCGAGTTCATACTCCAGTCACGCTATTACGTTCACTTTCGGGCAAATACCCTTGGGAAAGGTATGAACCCCCTTATCCTCCCAGCTATGGGTTAATTAGTACTGTTCTTCTAGGAGAATGGCTTTGGCATTAAATAACCTAAAAAAGATTGATATGCCATAAAAACAAAGAAACCAACCAAACCATCATTCTTATCGAATCCACATACTTTTTTAAGTAGATCTATTTGACCCATAGTTGGAACATTAGCTTGATGAACTCTCCAGGCGAGACTAGACCTGAGGATAATGGCAAAAATGTAACACTTCCCAGAGTTCTAGGACTGTAGCCTCACCACCAGAAACAGTCTTGTGCCATATCTAAAGCACTCCTTTTTTAGTGTGATGGTCTTGGGTTAGGGTTAGGGTTAGTAAAGTATAGTAAAGTAAATAAAGTTGTCTCCCTTTCGTCGAGGGTGACCAGAAAGCTCCCTTTTCAATAGCTACTACACTGAGGTGTAGGAGAGGGCATTACTCCATTCCCTGGATTGCTTCACTTTACCCTTGATCCTTACCTTATAATGTTGAGTGTTAAGCAAGGTGGCATCAAGTACCATTTTTGAATCTTTGGTATGACTCGACCTGGGATTGAACCCCGGTCTCCAGGACTATTGGCGAACACTCGGCTCATTAAGCCAATGGCCCGGTCATGTAGTTGGTGACCGTAGCCGAGGGTGACCGGAAGGCTTCCTTTTCGAAAGCTACTACACTGAGGTGTAGGGGAGGGCTCTACTCCTTTCCCTGGATTGCCCCAAATTACCCTTGATACGTACTTTATATTGCTGAGTGTTAAGCAAGGAGGTATCAAGTACCATTTTTTAGTCTTTAGTATAACGCAACCTGGGATTGAACCCAGGTCTCCCGGGCCATTAGGCGAACACTCTACCCATTAGACCAACGAGCCGGTAGGGCTTACAAGACTCCAATCAAAATACCTTATTACCTAGATTGGGTTGAGGAATAAGCCAACTTCATTTCTGCTGGCAAGATCTCTACCCCAACAGGTACCCTGCATATGACCCTACTCCATCCTATGGTAAGACAAAGTTCTGGAGCTTTGGAGAATACGGAGAAGCCCTTCATTGACTAATCATTTGACTGTGTTCAAAAAGACGTTTAATATTGTAATATTGTATGCATAATATTAACACAACATAGCTAATGAAAAATTGTTGTTGTAAGCCGACACAACCCCTCCCCACGTATTATTCTAACGTCCCATATCCATCATGCTTACACGTCAAATCATAAAGTTGTTTTCTTAATTATGCAACGATGATAATTTGCTCGTTAGCTAAAATCATTACCATACCCAGTCATACACATTAAAAAACTGATGAAGTTAATACAAACAATCATTGCAATGTTTTAACACAATATATTCCTTACGTACATACAGTCATGGATTACAATGATGTACATGCAATATATCATTGACACTTCATAATTAATACTAATTATCTTTGCAGTCTAACACAAATCATATTCCGGCATGAAATACTAATATTGCATAATACCTCACTGTATATTACAATATAACATGTCTCATCACCACGATATTTTTCGCAATTCTGACCCACCATACTCCTTCGTCTATTATGCTAACAGATCAAAACTTTGTTTTCTTCGTAACGCATTGATGATATTTTGTTCCTAGGTTAAAATCACTACACACACATACACACACACACACATGCACAAATATAGATAAAAAAACGAGCAAACAATTTTATTCGGTCAATCTGTAGAGACTTCGGCAACACATCGCACCTCAGATATCCAGTAGACAATCACAAAATTTGATATCTTCATACACAAACACACTAAATATCTCTTATACGTACACACACAAAAATATACCCCACACATACAAAGAGTTGTACACAATTCCAACGTTCTTTTGGCCGTTTTTTGCCGTTTTTTTAAATATCATTCGTTCTCTGCCTGATGATTGTTGTTTATAAAATGTCATGAAACATGTGGTTAAAGACAAGCTTCAATGATATTTAATACATATAATATATATATATATATATATATATATATATATATATATATGCGAGGATCATTAAATAAGTTTCCAGACATTTTCGTATGGGCATTTTTATTGATAGTACAAACATGAAACTCTGGTCCCCTTCGAAGTAATTTCCTCCGACTGCAATGCACTTATTGTACCGTTCTAACAACTTCTGGAAGGCTCCATGGAAGTCATCTCGGGTGAGCGTGTCAATGACCTTCGTCACAGCCTCTTTCATCTCCTCAATTGTCTCATAAGGACAGCCATTGAGCTTAGGGAATAACCAAAAGTCACAGGGAGCAAGGTCTCGACTATTGGGAGGGTGAGGAACTGTCTTGATGCCCATTTTGGTCAAATAGCCTGGGACAAGGATGGAGTTGTGGACTGGTGCATTGTTCTGGTGGAAATGCCACTGACCCGATTTCAAGGGAGCTGGCTTCTTCCGACGGAATCTCTTCCTGAACTCCCTTAAAACATCAACATAGTAACCCTAACCCTAACCCTTTGGCCAATCGATTCTGGTATATTGACTTCTTTACTCCTCCCACACCTCTCATCATCCCTCACAGACTCCCTGCCTCCCTTGAATCTCTTATGCCACTCAAAAACTGATGCTCGATTCATGTGAGATGGTGGAAAAGCAGTCTGAATCATTCCATATGTTTCTGTGGCATTTTTTTAAAGCTTAAAACAGAATTTTATTGCATATCGTTCTTCTAAAGTCTCCTCACGTGTAGATTGCATTTTTGAAATTCACCAGGTGTGACAATCAGGATTTAGTAGGGTATATTCCAATTGCTGCTGTAGCTGTTGATTTGAAGCTGAAATCATAAAAATAGGCCAGTCATCTTATAAGATGTATAGCAATAACATACTGAATTTTCAAGAGTCAACGACAATTATAAATGCATGTACAAAAAAGTCTGGAACCTTACTGAATACTCCACGTATATATATATATATATATATATATATATATACGTGTATGTATTTATATATAGAGAGAGTAAAAGTGATTTTACCAACATGTATACCTATGTATATATCTTGTATCCGTATACATAAATGTATAAAGACATATAACTATATACATACGTATAAATACACACATATATGGAAATATACGTATGTAAACGACTATATATATATATATATATATATATATATATAAACGTATGTACATATATACACACCTTTGTCTACGTATAGACACCTATATATACACATGTATTAATATAGACACACATACAAATATATAAATATAGACCCACACACATAAATAGAGAGACACACACACACATAAATATAGAACACAAATACACACACAAACACACACACACACACAAACATATATATATATATATATATATATATATATATATATATATATACATACTACATATCTAGAGACAAACACATATACGAAGAGAGATCTATATGCACATACATGTATATATATATATATATATATATATACATATATATCTATAT
Source organism: Sepioteuthis lessoniana (assembly GCA_963585895.1). NCBI lineage: Eukaryota > Metazoa > Mollusca > Cephalopoda > Myopsida > Loliginidae > Sepioteuthis > Sepioteuthis lessoniana. The sequence goes on from OY757938.1 coordinate 4,266,859, forward strand.
ACACACATATCAAACCATATATATGAAAGCATATATATAAACAGACATATGTAACCATATATAGACATACATATAAAAAATATAAACATATCCATATAAATACATATAAACTAATGTACATGTAGATATGGGAATATATGTACAACTATATATATATATATATATAAACACATACACACATACATACATATATATATGTATATGTGTGTGTGTGTCTGTGTGTGGAGGGAGAGAGAGAAAGACACACACATACCTACATATATACAAATATCATATGTTTATATTAGATGATCAATTAGCCAGCATGAAGTTGGCAATATTATTAAAAAGTCTTCCGATGCCTTTTCACTTCATAACGTTTTTGTTCTTTATATTTAGTGTCACTTTCTTTGTTGGTTGAAAGTACAATAGGTGACTGTTTTCATTCCCTTTGCTCAAATGCCCATTGTGAACGCCATAAAATCTATATCTTTCCGGCAATTGGTCAACAGTGAAGAATATCTTTTTCAAATCTCTTCGTCGATCTATCAAGTTGAATGAAGGTTGTGTATTAAAACACCCGCTTAAAAATCGATCGTTTAAATTCACAAATTTACACTGTTATCACCATCATCATCATCATCTTGTCGTGTCATCAGCACGGATATCCCTGACCCTCTCTCGCCGCCTCTCCCTATTGTTCATCGCTTCCGGCAGGTCGCCAGGGCTACATCCCATATCCTCCCAGAGCTGCTGTATATAGTTTCGAGCTGGTCGCCCTAATTTTGCTCGGCCATGTGAATGGGTCCATAGGAGTACATCACTGTTAAATGAGAGTAAATTCAATTAATTTTATGATTCTTGGCAGTTTTAGTAGCGTTAATTATTTATTTAAATTTTATTGTACTCTAAGTCACTAGGTAATTCACACTTTTTATTCTCACAGGTTAAAATTACCTGATTTTCTGAGTCAGTAGTATCTTATTGTTTCAGGAATTGAGACTAAAATTAAGAAAATGACAAGACGAACCACAGTAGCCATCTGGGTCGTCTCTGAGATTTTCAGAAAAAACGGAATTGGCTGCATCAGAAAAGTCTACGTGGACAATTTAACAAGAGAAATTAGCATTATAAATGAGCAAATGATATACTTAGCCTACCCTAACACCGGTTGGACATGGTAACCAATAAAAGCTGGATTTTTTAACATCTCAGCCAGAGACTTCGGATTCAGTCCGAGAAGATTTGAAAGAGATAGATGGAGAGAGAGGGAGTCACTATACTATTGCTCCTGAACCGTGGCCTTCTACCAGACTTCGAATCCTAAATGCTTCACTTACTACTATATACCATTTATGGCTCTATTACATATTTCAGTGTCACTCGAAAAGGACGGAATAGGAAGGGTTAAAGTGTTTTATACAACAAAAGATATAAACAGAAAGAGTTGTTACATGTTGACTTTATTGTTTGTTTTGTTTTTTAGGTTGGATAATTATTTTGATTTAACTGCTGGCCGTTGACCTGTTTATCACTTTGGTGACTTCATCAAGCAATTTTCTCATCTTCTGTAATCAAAACAAAGCGTGAAGAGAAAGTGGATGGTCGTGAAAGCTGCAAACGTAGCCATAATAAGTGGAACCGTGTCTAACAACACGATATCGGTGATATCAAACGGTTACATTGATTAGTTGCTGTGACCCAGTGTCGACCCCTGTCATTTGCGTCATACTTTTTTCTTCTTAATATATAACTACCTTCCTTCCTTTCTTCCTTCTTTTTTTCCTTATATATAATTTCCGACCTTTCTGTCGTTCTCTTTGGAATGTAGGTTTATTAATGTATAAAGATATTTCTTTCTCTTTCATTAATATATTATTGCTTTCTTTTTCAATATTTTCTTTATTTTGATTCCGTTGTTTTTCTTTCTTGTTCAAAGTTATACTTTATTTATTCATTTTTATTTATTTCCCTAGCTCTCAGTTATTTTCTTGTTTTCTATTCAAATCTTTCCCCCATCGTATACCTTTCCTCTATCAATTATTGAATTTAAAACAATCACTAGAATTCTACGACCTCAACGGAAATAAACGGCCTGACCTATTCTGTCATCTAATTCATCTCCATTTTCAACGCGTGTCTGAATATTTTTAAAACAAGTTATCAAATTATTTCACTGACCAACTATCCAATGTCCTCCACGCAATGCTTTTGACCTTGCCTTACAACGTTCAAGCCTGATTTGATCCTTTGAGCTGACTCCATGACAAGAGGAAGTGGCCAGTTATTGAATCTGCTTTTGCTACGAAAGAGTTCTGTCAGGCCGAAGCGGAAGCAATCCATCTCTTCGTAGTCAATAAAAGAAACATCTGATTTGCATCGGGCGATGAACCTCTCGGTTTTACAAACGGAAACGAATGCTTCGACACGGCCTAAAGAGAAGTAGAGCGTAATAACGACATTCGATAAGCTTGTTTCCTCTTTTCTCGTACTTCTTTCGTCGACAAATCTTCCTTCCTTTTTAACAGCTTCTTCTTATTCTTTCTTTAGACTTTCTTTTTTCACATCTTGTGCAGGCTTATCCGTTTAAAATGATTGGTTGGATTCATTTTGTGCCTAATATAATCGGGGAACATTATCGTTAAACAGACTTCGGCATAAAATAACCCAACAAGGGTTAAAATGCCATAACAAAAAAAAAAATCAACCAACCAAGAGTGTTTATATTTACTTATCATATTTACCCAACCCCTCCGCTCGGGCAGGATATGACACAAGGTCAATTTTTAAGCGGAGTTTAACAGGTTTGAATTCACAGTTTTCCTTCTCCTAGACTAGTTGCCTCACAAAGGCAGAAGAAACCAGTTTGCCCTACTATTTACCCATAGCTGGAGGGAGAATAATTAGATTCATACCTTTCCCAAGGGTATTAGTGTTATGTGAAATGCAATCAGTCTTGTCCAGGATTTGAACTCGAGTCGCCGTGTCCATTTCATACGACGATAATCATTACACCACTGGCACATTTACTTATAGACAGAGGAATGCGATGGGATAAGAATTTACCAGTATATAATCCCTTTTACATCTTTACCGACTCATTGGTCAAGTGGGTAGAGTGTTCGCCCATGGTCCGGGTGACCTGTGGTCAATCCCTTGTCGCATCATACCAAAGACTTTAAAAATGGTACTTGATACTTCCTTGCTTAACACTCAGCAATATAAGGAGCGTATCAAGGGTAAAGTAGAGCAATCCAGGGAAAGGAGTGGTGCTCTCCCCTACATCTCGGTGTAGTAGCTATTGAAAAGGGAGCCTTGTGGTTGGCCTCAACTATGGTCGCCAAATATTATATCTAGTATAATTAGTTTTCTTGGTTTCCTTGTTTAATGGCATATCAACTTTCGTGGGTTATTTAATGTTAAATCCATTTTTGGAGATAAATAATGGTGGAACTATTCAACCCAAACCTTTCTCAAGGGTATTAGTTTGAAAGTCAACATAGTAGCGCGGCTGGAGTTTGAACTCACTTACAACAAAGTTGCAGTCCAGCCCATTAACCACTACACTATTCAGACTATAACTTGTATAATTAGACACCATAGTTGTTCAACTCTGATATTTGATAAATTGGCAAACCAACAAAGATTGTTTACATTTTAAGACTTATTAAAGAAAAGATGCTAGGAGATTTGCTTTTTATCATTTTGGTTGGGTTGAGTTGGGTTTTATGCCATATCAAACCTTGTATCTTATTAAATGCCAAAGTCGGTTTATTCATGTATATTAGATATATACGATTTATAAATTGAAGTCCACAAAGTTAAATGGTTTCTCGTATTGCAATGTATAATTAACAATTCAATTAAACATCAGTCATTTGCTTATACATATATGATCAAACATTTCTATTTCTAACAATTCAATTTAGCCAAATCCATTTGTTTGCACTCTCTTTAAATGTCAAGCAGTTCTATTTCACCCACAGATAGGATACTATAAGGTGTTACCACACTGAGAGCATAGTCAACCTGGGAACAATGACAATGAAGGGATACTCCGCATTCACCAAAGCTCCAGCATTACTGAAGCCTCACACTCAGATTGTTACGGAGTGGGAGGGGCCTTACCCTTTTGGAGAGATGCAGTTGGTGTATTCTACAGCTTCAGCCGACTGGAGTGAATTTTATTCGAGACGCCAAATACTTGAACTTCCATTTTCAGTGGTATGCCAAAAAACCATCTGGCTCAAAGATTTCTTTGCCATTACGTCAAGCTTCACATTTGTACGGAGAATGAAAAAAACATCTTTTCCTTTGGACTTTTTAAAACAAGATTAACAATTTACATTTGGCTTCAACAAATTAAATAATTTTTGAAAGTTAGAAGAAGAAAAACTATCTTAAAGTTTTGTTTAGTTGGTTGGTTGATTGTGTTTAACGGCATGTCAACTCTTGTAGATAATTTTGCCAAATTCCAATATAATTTGTAAGCAAATACTTTGTAGTAAATATTTTTAAATGAGCCAGTCATCATTTGTTAGCGCACAGTTAAGTGGTTTCAAGTTTTGAAAAGGAACATTTCTATGTATCAAGCATTCCTATGTAATTTAATATTTTTTACATACAGTTCTATTTGAAGTTACCCAGAAAGGTACCCTCACACTGGGTCAGAGCGGACCTGGGAGTAATGGCAATGAAGGGGTACTCCACATTCCAAAAAGCTTCTGAACTGGAGTCTCACCATCAGATAGTTTAGAGTCATATCAGGAGAGTCATTAGACGAGTCTAAGCCCTCTGTTAAGATGCAATAGGCGTTTTCCATAACTCCTCAAAGAGTATTCTTTATTTTTTTATATTGTAAAAGAAGAACTAGATTAATACAAAGTATCGGAGTTTTACAAAAAAAAAAAAAGTGTTTTAAAGTTTGTTTGTTTTTTCAGTATTTAACATTTTGTCTCTTGCAGCTTCGGTTTTTCTCGAGATTGAGTTCTGGTGCATTATTGTATGTTACATGTAACTCATTGCTGAAATTAAAACGCGCCATAAACACATCTTTATCTTCTCAATGACCAAAACAAAAATTCACAAAGTTTGATTTTGTCCTGGTCACTTTAACGTTACATTAACTGGAGAATCATTTTCAACCACTTCCGAATTCACAACCACTTCCGAATTCACAACCACTTCCGAATTCACAACCACTTCCGAATTCACAACCACTTCCGAATTCACAACAACTTCCGAATTCACAACCACTTCCGAATTCACAACCACTTCCGAATTCACAACCACTTCCGAATTCACAACCACTTCCGAATTCACAACCACTTCTGAATTCAATGTAAAATTTATGAATTTTTGCCTTGCTCTCCTATGGAATTTTGACTGCCTATCAATTAACTTGAACCTGTTAAACTTGTTCAAATCCTGGACGAAACTGATTGCATTTCACATAGCACTAATACCCTTGGGAAAGGTATGAATCCAATTATTCTCCCTCCAGATATGGGTAAATAGTAGGACAGACTAGGTTCTTCAGCCTTGGTTAGGCAACTAGTCTAGGAGAAGGAAAACTCTAAATTCAAACCTGTTAAACTCCGCTTAAAAATTGACCTTGTGTCATATCCTGCCCGAGCGGAGGGGTTGGTGATTAGTATCAATTAGCTTGAACCCATTCCAATTGTGTTTTTTTTTTGTTGTTTTTGGACACTGATTGTTTCCAAATCCGTAAGACAAACATCTCGCTTTAAATTTACAATCGACCGATTCCCTTCTCAAGAGGTAAGACTACGCAAAAGGAGTGTCTTTTAACTATGAGACTACGCAAAAGGGAGGTCTCCTAACTATGAGATTACGAAAAGGAATGTCTTTTAACTATGAGACTAGGCAAAAGGGATGTCTTAACTATGAGACTACACAAAAGGGATGTCTCTTAACTATGAGATTAAAATAAATCTCGAGCTGTGAGCAATGTAGTGTACCGTTTCATTGCCATTATTACTAGGTCCACTTTTAACGGGAGTGGTTGTATTGATCCAATATTTCTATTTATTTTTTTTTAGTATTACTACCATGATGTAGTAGTCAAGCGAGTTAACTACTACGTCTCGGAGATTCCTCCCATTAGTATTCCAAAAGAATACTTGAAACCATAAACAGAATATGAAAAGGTGATTAATAAAAAGGGAATTGTTATTGAAATCTTATAATGAATTTGAACATTACAAAAGACTTAATTTGGCATGAAATATTCTAGCAAAGGTTAACATGCCATAAAAACCACTGAACTAATGGAAAAGTGCTCGAAAAAAATGTCTATAGCAAAAACTTATCTCTGCTTGGATGTTGGTTCCTATGTATATACTTACCAAACTCTCCCCACGGTTCGGATATCACATAAAGGTAATTTAAAGTAAAGTTTAACAGGTTTGAATTCAGAGTTTTCCTTTTCCTACACTGGTTTCCTTATCACGTATAAAGAACCTAGTCTGCCTTATTATTTACCCATAGTTAGAGGGAGAATAATATTCTTCATACCCTTACCATGGGTATTATCGCTATGTGAAATGCGAACCGAACTTTCGAGGTTTCGAACTCTAGTTGCAATTTCTTATGTACATAGATTTTTTTTATCAAACCAATTCACTCAACAACAAATGATCGAACATATATATGGAAGTTCTTAAAAAGCTGAAAAAAAAACGTTTACATACACGACTATCAAACAGACATATTCTCATAGAGTTACTGAGGCGCTACCGATGTTTCCGGAGTTCATAGATGCAAAAAATAACTGTTGCATTTAATCTCAGTGCATTCGTCATATTGATTTTTTTCCGGAAAGATTTATATCCCAAAATTGAAAAAAAAATCTTTTACGAATATTTTTTGTTAAATTCTTTTAGGTAGATGCTGATTAGTCAACTATGCTTGCTTAAAATATAACAAATAAACTATCTTCGAAATTTGTGCGTAATTAAATTTTTAAAGGGCTTCTTCAAGCTTAGAAGTATAATATGCGAGTGCACATGACCCCAGAAATTAAAATGAATATTCAAAAATATTGATAAATTTTGAGATCTTTCAATTAGATTTTATAGGAAGAATTCTTAAAGTTAAAAGGAATCCTATCCGAAGATACCTAATAGCCTCAATTGAAATGAGTCATCTTTCTCAAGAAGAAAACGTAATTAGCAGATGATGTTATTTGTTGGACTCGGATTTGACGAGATAATTTTTGAAAAGTTTAGAGAAACCAAGAAAATAGCTATTTAATCAATGTCTTGAAATGTTTCAAAAATGTAAAAAGGTTTTTAAAAAAAATCATATTTTATTCGTCGAATTGGATTTATGCTTCATTTAAAGAACGAATACGCTCATAAAAAAAACATTCATATGTGATGCACATTAGAAAAAATCATTTTTAGTGCACGTTAGATTACTTTCATAGGTAATGCATGATAGAACACATTCATATATAGTTGTCCGTTAGAACAAATTGATATGTGGTTCGTTGGTTGGTTGAGTTTTATAGTATATCAACTTTTGTACGTTATGTAATGCCAAATCTATTTTTATACAAATAATCAGTTCTATTTTAAACAATTCAATTTAGCTAAAGTACACAGTTTCAAAGTAAGAACAGTTATATTTCAAGCAATTCAGTTTATTCAAACAGTTCTCATTCAAAAAATTCAGTTTAGTATAAGTATTATTTTTGTCCACACACAGTTAAATGTCAAAACAATTCTATTTTAAGTAATTCAGTTTAGTATAAGTAAACATTTTAGTTCTATTTGACCTTAGCCCAGTCGGCTGGGCCTGTACAATACACCGACTGCACTTCTGCAGATAGGTAAGACCCCGACCAACGAGTGTCCTGAATTTGACACTAAACAAACTGATGGTGAAGTTCCAGTGATGCTGAGGCTTTGGGGAATGCGGAGCACCCCTTCATTGCCATTGCTCGCAGGTCCACTCCGACCCAGAATGGTACCCTCAAATAGGGCCCTATCAATGGGTTAAATAGAACTAAACTGCATACTTATGCTAAACTAAATTGTTTGAATAAGACCTGTTTGTCTAAACTGAATAGCTTGAAATAGAAATCTTTTTGACAATTAAACTGCGTACTTACATTTATGCTAAAGTGAATAGTTTGAAATTGAATTGTTTTTTACATTGAAACTGTACTTACGCTAAAGTGAATTGTTTAATGTAGAACTGTTTTTGACATTTACCTTTGTGTAAACAAAACCCATACTTATAATAAACTGGATCGGCTGAATTAATACTGATTCTTTGTATAAAATTGATTTAAATAGAACTAAACTGTATACTTATGCTGAACTGATTTGTTTGAAATAGAACAGTTTGACTAAAGTGAATAGCTTGAAATAGAAATGTTTTTGACAATTAAACTGTGTACTTATGTTAAAATGAGCTGCTTGAAATAGAACTGTTTTGACATCGAAACGGTGTACTTAAGCTGAACTGAATTATTTGAAATAGAACTGTTTGATAAACTGAATAGTTTGAAAGAGAAATATTTTTGACAATGAAACTGTGTACTCATTACTAAACTGAAAATTTTCATAAAATGGATTTGGTGTTAAATAACATTCAAAAGTGGATATGCCGTAAAGCCCAAATAACCAACCGAACAGCATCTATTTGACACATAGATAGGACCCTATAAGGTGCGACAACTCCAGGCCAGAGTGAACCAGGGAGCGATGGTAATGATGGGGTACACCGCATCCCCTAAAGCTCCAGCATTACTTTAACCTCACTATCAGATTGTTTAGTGCAAAGTCTAGGACAGCCGTTGTTAGATCTTACCCCTCAGCAGAGCTTCAGACGGTTTCTTCTACAGCCCCAGCCGACTTGGCAACATTCATATGTAGTGCAGGTTAGAACACATTCATAAGAAGTTTCCCGTTAGAACACATTTATATGTAATGCATGATAGAACACATTTATATGTCGTGCACGTTAGAACACATTCCTATGTAGCCCTTGTTAGAACACAATACTGTGACCTTGTACCAAACTTAGCTTGGTTTTGTTTATAACTTTATATGAGGGTCACCCCAAAAATAATGATTCCTATTTACTTCGATGGAAACTAAATTGAATTTATGATACAGAAAACATCGCTGGATAGTGAAAGTTTTCAGCAACAAAATACCCTTCATCCAAACAGTCCTCATCAGTAAAATAACACCGAGCGGAAGTTTAAAAAAAGAACCCAAAAAACGAACGAATATACAGACCTTGTGAGCATAGTTGAAGATCTCGGGCAATGTTACAAAAAATCTTAATCAGACACCGGAGAACAGCATATTACAGCATGAATGGATACCATCCAGACATCATCATGCTGGCACAGATTTCCCTGACTCTCTCTAGCTATCTGTCTCTATCGTCCATCACACTCGGCATATCTTCAAAAGTGCATCCTGTGTCCACGTAGAGTTTTTGTAGGTAAGTTCTTGCTAAGTTCTCCAGCAGTGCCCCGCATGTCTTGATGGATGGTTTTAGAGATGGGAGCCAAGTGGCCGTACTGCTGATGTTTCGTTTAGAGTTGCTTCCAGGATTCGTTCAATATAACTGTTAGCGTTTTTGAGCATTTACCATCAAGCTCATTTTTCTATGCGTTTTGTAACCTTTAAATGGAACATTCATCGAGTAGTATTGACTCAACCGTTGCTTTTATTTTATCGGATAGATCAGAGTTCCATATGATCGGTTGTCTATCGATAGCAGTACACGCCTTTGCTAGGCGAAATATTGATATCACATTCAGTTGATTACACGCTGCTGCCGAAGTACGTGAACTCGTCTACTAATTCTAGAGGACCGCCATTTAGAGTAGAGAAGGTTCTTTCTCGATTAAATCTCATGTACCCAGTTTTATTTTCGTTCGCACAGAGACCAATGCCTCCTGTTGCCTGCTCCAGGCTATGCAGCAGGGTTTCGGCTTGGCTATGAATATTTGCAAGACCCGCTATGTCATCAGCATAGTCTGTGTCTGTTATTGTTTCTGCGGGATATCGTTTACTCCTGTCCTTTTTTAGTGTAAAGCTATTTTCTTTAATCAGACTTACCGATGTTAGAAGTACGAAATCAAGGCAGATTATAAACAGATTGGGGGGGGTAATTTAATAGCTTGCAGAATTCCAGCTACAATGTGGAAGAAATCCATGTATCCTTCCAGTGAACAAACCTTGTTTTTCGTGTTTCTACAGAGTATCATTATGGCTGCAACAGTTTCTTTTGGGACACAATAAGCTAGAATGTTTATTTTTTTATACTTGTATTTTAATCCTCTGTAAGTTTTGGCAATTTAAATACATGGAAGTAGGGACAGTTAATTCAGCTGGGAACTGGTGCACAAAGCATTAACTAAGGGATAGGCATAGCATTGGTATTCAGTATATTTAAAATAAAAAGTTAGGAAGTAAGGAAAAGGATAAAAAAAGAAAAAAAGTCGTAGTAGTCATATGACTAACTTTCAGAATAAGATATGTTTCAGCAACAAATTAAATTAAGATAAAACATCACGGTTAAAAAAATAGTGAATAGCTGGATTTGAACCAAGTAAAAACTTAACAAATTTAAGAAAAAGAAAATTGCTTTCTGAGTAAATATCACGAGAAGCTATGGGATGCAGCATAGTGGATGTGAAATAAGATGAGGTATCCAAAGTAAGGTCAACGACAAACCTCACCAGAAGCTAGGCGGTAAAAGCTTTAAAAGGTCAAGGCCAAATAGTTCAGTCAGGAAGAAACAACTGCAACTCTTCTATAAAGGGAAGCGTCTATTGATGAGATAAAAAAAAAAACAACAAAAAAAAAAAAAAACGCAAACAAAAAGTTACCATGACTCTAAATTAGATGTTAAAATCCCGACAACAGTTAAAATCATCTCGGGCACTAAAAAGAGTTGTGTATCCTGAGGGAGATTAGCTGTCATTCAGAATTCAGTGGAAAACAACCTGTAAGATATGATTTGAAAAATCTCTCAATGAATAAACTTCAACTACGAACAACAACAATAATAATAATACCTAAGAGAAAAGCAAGTGTATGTTACGTGGTGATTGTAACGAAACATTTTATCTCATACGTTAATACAGCAAATTGGTGCAAAAAGAGAAGATTAAACACAGCTTGTCAGGGGTGGGTGATATATTAGGAATTGTGCAAGAAATTCAAATTTGACCATACGACCAAATGGTATATACACAAACCGAAATCTGTCCAGGAGAATGAGACGGGCAAAAATTCTCAGGGATTTGGAAATACAAAGTGTTCGCCTAATCTTGGTTGGAAGCCCAGACCTTGTTATAATAAACAAACAAACAAAAAAAAGACTCGTTGAATAATGGAATTTGGCGTCCCAGCAGACCTCAAAGTGAAAATAAAAGAAAACGATGAGAGATACAAATACTTGGACCTGGCTAGAGAACTAGAGAACAAAAAATCGATCGAACCTGAAAGTGACAGTGATACCAATTATAATTAGAGCACTTGGAATGATACATCAAAGGCTTAGTAAGACGGTTGGAAGTGTTGGGAATCGGAGGACGAACAGAGAGCATGTAAACTACAGCATTGTTAAAATCGGCCAGAATACGGAGAAGAGTCCTGGTGACTTGCTGTCTATCCGACTCCAGTGAAACACCATCAGCTAAAGCTGGTGGGGGAAAACTCGCAAGGAGTATAATATTCATATTAACCCAAACCCTCCGTCCGGGCAGGATATGACACAAGGTAATTTTAGCGGAGTTTAACAGGTTTGAAACCAGAGTTTTCCTTCTCCTAGACTAGTTGCCTCACCAAGGTTGAAGAACTCTGTCTGCCCTACTATTTACCCATAGCTGGAGGGAGAATAATTGGATTCATACCTTTCCCAAGGGTATTAGTGCTATGTGAAATGCAATCAGTCTTGTCCAGGATTTGAAAGAAGTATAATAATGATATAAAAAGATTTGGGGTATTGGAGATTAGGACAAGAATCAAGATCATCCAGACAACAGTGGCTTTAAAATCAGCTTAGATTCTCCTAAGAGTCTGACAAATCAGTTGAGCCTTGCAGTCACTCAGACTTTACTAAAACAAAAATCCGCCAGTTCGATCTCGTGTGAAAAACACGCAGTGAGTATAACAATAACAACAAGATTTATAGTCGTATATATGTGACTTTTTTGAGACAGAAATATTAGTTTAATATTAGGGGACTGTGCCATACGTGAAATACAAACTTCGTTTGTCAAAATAATTGGTCGAGACCAAATGATAAGTCTACAATTTCCTGCTGAAAAGCGTCTCGATTTCGGTCACGGAAAGCTGCACGATAGGTGTGTATACCAAGAAAAAAAAGAAGAAATATTTATGATGTGGACTAAAGCAAATAATAAGCAAAGAAACATTATGTGTTTGAATGCCGCAAGGAAATAAGAAGATGATATGAGCTACTATATATATATATATATATATATAACTGAGAGAGTGAAATATCATTTCATTTGTTTGTTTTTCTTTTCTTCGATGCTACTTGCTTACAACCATCAGTCCGACAATTTAACTTAAAGTTTGGTAGATATTGATTCATGATTTCTCTCAAGCACATTGCTAATCAACATATATATATATATATATATATATATATATATATATATATATATATATAAATCAGCACAAACACAAAACATAAAATCAAAGAGAAAACATTCAGTCATTGCATGGATAGATTAAAAAAAAGGCCTACGTTATGGTCCCGCAAAATTGGATAATAGAATGTCTGAAAATGATAACTACGTTCGAAGATGTTATAAATTTAATGTAAAAAGCCATGAAAAGAAAATGGAAATAAGAATTAGCAGCAAAGAAGAGAAATTCTAGTCGAGGAGAAAATCCAAATTCATCTTCCAGAGACTCTCTTTTGTCATTTCTTTTTGTAATAGAAATGAGGCCACTCATTTATGTCAATATAAAATGTATAAAGGCTATTAATTTACAAAGACACAAAGAAAGAATAACTATTTCTGTAGATGAGATTCAGATACGGATATTTGCCAAGAATGAAAAGAAAAGTAGAAATCCTATAAAAACTATTACTAGTTTTACTAGGATATAAGAATGGAATTGTGGATTGAAAAATATGCCATTTTAATAATAAAAAAGGTAAAATAAAAACAACAGGTATAGAGCCATTGAATTAGGAAATCATTAAAACACAACAAGAAAAAGAAAAGTACGAGTGCCCGGGAACCTTGGAAGCAGACCCCCATGAGAGATGTGAGAAAAAAAATAAGGAAATATATAGTTTTGAAGGAAAAGAAAACTTCTCGGAACCAAAGTCTGCTGCAGAAATCTCATGAAATAAATAAATACCTTGGCTGTCCTATTTGAAAGATAATCTGGACTATTCTTAAAGTAAACTAGAGTGGAACTCAAAAGAACCAATGGACAAAGAAATTGATGACTATTCACAAGGCCTTACACCAGATAGATGACATAAAAAAACCAATAGGTCGAGGAAAGGAGGAAGAAGAGCGCTCTCTAGAATTGAGTTTTGCGTCGATACAAGAATTCGAGAATTCGAAGAATGCAAGGAAGGACTACTTGCAGTATCCAGTAAAAATAAAGTCAAACTAAGGACAAACAATAAAACACGAAAATCTTGAAAAAGCAAAAAATGGGAAGAAAATGATTATTTCAAGCAACAGAGTGTGGAGTTTTATACGAGATAATCAATCTTGGCTAAGGAAGGGAAACCTTAAAAGAGAAACAAAATCTTCTCAAATAGCAGCACAAAATAATAATGCCCAAAGAATCAATTTTATCCAGACGAAACTAAAAACGCAACAGAACAGCAAGTGTAGATTATGTCACAAATGAGATGAGACAGTTAATCAGACAGCAAATGCAGCAAATTGGCTTTAAAAGAAGACAAGACTTGGTACGACTGGGTGGAAATGATTCTTAACAAAGAATTGTGCTGGAGAATAAAATTTGACCATACTAATAAACGATATATGCCCAAACCAGAATCTGTCCAAGAAAATGAAACTTGTAACATTCTCTGGGACTTTGAGATACAAACTGACCATAGAATCACGTCCAGAAGGTCAGATTTTGTGTCAATTAACAAGAAGGATAGAGCTTGTCATCAAGAGGATTTTTTCTTTTCCACTGGATCATAGATTGATGATAAAAGAAAGCTAAAAAAATAAACAAATACTTGAATGTTGTATAAGAGCTCAGAAAGCTGTGAAATGTGTTTGGAGTCGGTAATACTAATTCTTGTTTATCCGTTTGGAACGGTCCCCAACGGCTTGGAGAAAAGACTGAAATAACTCGAAATCAGAGATAGAATAGAGACAATCCAAACAACATCATTACTAGGACATGCAAGGCGTTTAATAATAATAATAATAATAATGATAAAACGCCAATCAACTCTGGTCTATTGACTTCCTTACTCCTCCCACACCTCACATCATCCCTCACAGACTCCCTGGCTTCCTTGAATATCTTATGACACAGAAACACTGATGCTCGATTCATGCAAGATGGTCCAAAAGCAGTCTGAAGCATTCCATACGTTTCTGTGGCATTTTACCAAGTTTAAAACAGAAATTTATTGCATATCGTTCATCTAAAATGTCCTTACGTCCAGATTGCCTTTTTGAATTTCACCAGGTGTGACAATCTGGCTTTAGTAGGGTATATTCCAATTGCTACTGTAGCTGTTCATTTGAAGCTGAAATCATAACAATTAGTCAGTCATCTCATAAGATGTATAGCAATAACATACTGAATTTTCAAGAGTCTACAACAAATTCAAATGTCTGTACAAAAGTCTGGAAAATTATTGAATTATAAATTCTTTGAGAAGACCCCCAAAATTCTTTAAGAAAAAACAAAAACCGGTCTCATTAGGATTATAGATTTATTTCCATCCTGTTATGGGCTTTGATATAAATCAAAAACACCAAAAATAACGGGACTTCTTTAGATCTAATGGATAAAATAATTCAGAATTCCTGTGTGGAAGGGAGGGTGGGAGTTGGTAGAAGAGGGGTGAAGAGTTTCCCCCCCATATTTCACCCACTTCCGGTTTTTTGGTTATATTACCGGTTGGAATTGGGATATAGTAATGGAATTATTCTGAAGAATATGTTTTTTTTAGCTTCTGTTTGATCAGTGAAATAAATCGATGGGAAAACAACTTCGAAAAATGAAACTTTGAGGGAGAAAGCAAGAAACCCCCAAGAAATGGCAAGAAAATCGAGATCTTTTTTCTATGCCTCCCCACTTGATTTATCTTACGGCAATTTTCCCTGATTCGCCATGAGAAAAAGTCTTGTAAGAATGAATTTGCTATATATATATATATATATATATATATCCCTGCTGAATATTTTCCGACTGTAAAAGGAAAAAAAACTTGCAAAGAACTATAAGTCATGATTTCTATTTCCATCCACCCTCAGTCTAATATATCTCTCACATCATTTAATAAAATTATTCTAATACGTGTGTTGAATAGAGAAAGTTTTCAGCTATAAACATTGTTTTTATATGATAATCTTTAGGTTGCAAGATTGTTTCTTAAATTAACTCGACTAACATGAAACGTTAATATTAATATTTCTCCACCAAGTTTCTTTGATAAATCGTCGGACATTCAAACAGTTCAATAGAGGATTACATGTTAAATCCCGTGTATGTTTTTGTATCTGTGCTTCCATAAAAACGATGTCAATCATTTTAAATCGTTATTAGGCAAGTATTTACATCTCCCTTGCCTGTGTTGCACCGCAAATCATGTGGTTCCCGAGAGACTAGAGGAAAACTTGCTCATGACCGTTGTCATTCCTCTTTAGGTGTCCGTACAGTGCCGGATCATCAACCCAACTCGTATTCCTTTTATCATATTTACCCAACCCCTCCACTCGAGTAGGATATGACACAGGGTCAATTTTTAAGCGGAGTTTAACAGGTTTGAATGCAGTTTTCTTTTTCCTAGACTAGTTGCCTCACCAATGCTGAAGAACCCAATCTGTTCTAGCTGGAGGGAGAATAATCGGATTCATACCTCTTCCAAGAGTATTAGTGCTAAGTGAAATATAATCAGCTTCGTCCAGGATTTGAACTCGTGTCGCTGTGTCCATTTCCTACGACGATAACCGTTACACTACGGGCACCTCCGTCACTCTTATTCCTTTTATGCTAGTTGGAAAGTGATGTTTTGAAGAAAGGTCTCCCGGAACATTGGCCAGTAACATTATAACGAAATATTTCCAGTATCAATGCTAAGTGGTGGCTTTAATACGCCTGCTCAACGTGCATTGCGTATTATATGCATAAACAAATGATATTTATCAAATCAATTGGAAATCTTATTTGCATAATTATCTTCAAGATAAGTTTTTAATCGCCTTTTTGTAATAGTTCTTAGTAATTCTCTGATTTTATTTCGTTTATTTAACCATTTGTTTCCATATAATTTTTTTTATAAGAAAGCCCAAACCTTATTTTTATTCTATTAAGTTTTAATGAAGAGATACAGTTTAAAATGCACATTTATATTTTGACTTTTCATGGCTTTCGAAAATATACGCTGCTTGCGCAGGGTGCGAACGTGATAAAAAAACAGAAAATAAATTACAAATTAAGGTGGAATTGTTTTGTGGCAACTATATTAAAAATCAAAATAAACACCCACACATGACTATATATACCAATAGCGTTCATTTTCATAGATCTATATATAAAAATCTATTTAGTTGGTAAGTTATTTGCATGTCAAAGTTTGAAATCGAAATGAAAAAGAATGGCTTTTATTGTGGGCATGTTTTTTATGATGACGAATGAAAACCCAAACTTAAAAAGATCTTGCGACGATGTTCGGGTACTACAGCTAGTATTTATATACATTTTTTTCTCACACTCGTGGCAAGTCATTTATTTTATTATCTTCATCGATTGACTTGTTTTCCACAGTTTTTGAAAATCTTGAATTTTTCTTTCTTTTTCTTTAATTTTTTGGACAATTTTTCTAATTGTTCAGTTGATTTATTTCCATTTCGCCTGAAGCCAGGTGAATATCTTTTATCAACTCAACTAATGGTCAAGAAAACTGGGAAACTTACAAATAAAAGAAAGTGGTTGGAAGACACAGCCTTGGCTTGTCAAGTTAAATCTTACGGTAGCCCAGTCGGCTGGGACTGAAGAATACACCGACTGTATCTCTGCAGAGGAGTAAGAATCCCTTAACGTGTGTCCTAAATATGAAAGAAAACAATCTGATGATGAGACTTCAGTAATACTGAAGCTTTAGGGAACCAAGATCTTTTTATTTTATTTTGTCTATTTTGACTCTAGGAAATTAATTTCAACAAATTCCGAAATAGAATATCCCTGAAGCAAAATAAATTATCTATCAATAAAAATTAGTTAATTTTAAAAATAAGAGCAGACTTTTACGCCATTAAATGTTTGATCAACAGTTTTGGTATATTTGATGAGCTTGAAAAATCTTTTTGTATGTGTCACATGAACCATCTCCGATGGTCCGTCTTAGGTGAAAACTGTGTTGTCTCCATTTCTGAAAGCATCTGCAGGGTCGCTCTCAATAACAAAAGGCACGGAAGGAAGTACTGCAGTACTATTCCAACAAGCCCCGACCAGAAATTTAGATGTGGAAGCTGCGACCATGCCTGCCCGTCACGCATCAACCTTATCAAGCATGAACAGCCTCTTTCTTGATCATCTTTTTACAAAATCAAGCCATGATCGATATTTAAATGATTTGTGGATATTCAAATTTTGATTATTCTACTTTCGATAAAAAAAAAAATAGAATAAAAGATTTAGTTTATTTACTGTTAATTGAAATAAAAATAATATAAACATACACTAACAACAGATAAGACGTGAAACACTTTTTAAGAGCAGACCATTCTGGCTTCATTAGATATTACTTAAAAAAACTAAATTATGTTACTTAAATTAATGGTACATTTTTTACAAGCTTTGCTGAGAAAATATTAAGAAATGATGCCCGTGGTGTAATGGTTATCATCGTAGGAAATGCATACGGCGACACGAGTTCAAATCCTCGACGAGACTGGTTGCATTTCACATAGAACTAATACCCTTGGGAAAGCTATGAATCCAATTATTCTCCCTCCAGCTATGGGTATATAGTAGGGAAGACTAGGTTCTTCAGTCTTGGTGAGGCAACTAGTCTAGGAGAAGGAAAACTCTGGTTTCAAACCTGTTAAACTCCGCTTAAAAATTGACCTGGTGTCATATCCTGCCCGAGGAGAGAGGTTGGTAAATATGATTAAGAAATGATCCAATTTTTGGGAAAATTATAGAATCATCATGTAATTTCCATCTTTAAATAATTAAAGACCTCCAAAAGTTTCGAAATGCAAATTGGTCTACAGTAAAAGGACAACTCGTATAGACTTTAAAAATCATTATGATGACCAGTGAACAGTTTGGATGGAAATTCAATTGAAAATCATGAACATTTTTGTTCACTAGTCCATGAGAAAGTTCCATCTACCAAACATCTGTTAACTGTCATTCGGTAAAGTCGGAACGACTTTGATAAAGAATATTTCTTTAAATTAGTGAAATCAATGTTTGATACGATTAAAACCGTCATAAAAACTCGAGAAAAGGCAATGATGTTGGAATTTCATTTTTTTTGTCAAAGAATTCCATATTCCCCCCACCTCAATGTTTGGTTATTCCATCATATTTACCTTTCCATTGATGTGGAAAAACGTACTCTTTGATGATTTAATCTTGTTCGTTTAACGAATATTTGATAAAATTAAAATTCTCAGCCATTAAATAAAACTATTTTTCGTCATGTCGTCTGTCATTAGTATATATACCGCCAAAAACCCAAAGGGAACATCCTTTAAATGTACTAATTCCATTATTAGGAGTAACACTGAATAACTTTTCAATAATCGGTGGGTATTTTGATTTTCTAATTTGGAATATATAAGATGAACAAATGTGTTTCTTTTGTTATTTTCTTTTTATTATTCTTAACTCGTTTCTACGTTTGATCATCGTTAGGATAATTTTTTATAGAAAATATTTTTTAGAATTCTTCTTAAAAGTGTTTGAAGGAGTTAACATAAGAGAAGCGACGAAAAATGTACTGGTAACATTATATTTCCATTTAGGGAATGAACATTATCTCGTGATATCTGAGTGTCTTTAACTGATCATTATATATCTGCAGTAATGACACCTGGAAAATGATTTTTTTTTATTTGGGAGATTAATGCTAAGCCTGAAAAGAATGTTTCAAATTAGCCATGACGGCTTCATTTATTTATTTGCTTTTTATGTGCCACCCCAAGTCTGTCCACTCTATTTCAAAGTAGCACAATGAAGCTTCATAATAAGTCCATTGCGGGTCAGTGTTTATAGAAATTTTATCCATCTATCTTCGTGTTTTTATCTTTATCTAGACATATCAAATATTTCCTTTTATTTGATGTGAACTGCATTTCCAGTAAAATCGTTACCATTTGAGCAGAATTGTTGTTCGATAAATTTTTGACTGCTTTAATTAATCAAGTTGGTCTCTTTGTATATATATATATATATATATATATATATATATATATATATATATATATATATATATATATATAACTCCAGTCGGGCTATTACATTCACTTTCGGACAAATACCCTTGGGAAAGATATGAACATCCTAATCCTCAGAGTTGTGGGTTGAATACTACCACTACTTCTCTTCTAAAAGGATGGATTTGGGTTTTCTTAACCCAAAAAGTTTGATATGCCATTAAACAATAAAACAGAAAAACAAACAAACAAACAAATAAGCTTAAATTGACAATGTCAATACTGACATCAAAATAACCAAGACGTGATCTAAGATAGAACATATTAATTTCCATTTACTTTCTTCAACAAACACTCTCAAATTAAATTTTCGGTGGCCATTGAAAAGGAAGGAATCGGTTAAGTGTTTGTTTTTTTTTTAACTTAATCGGTAAATTGTTAGGATATTTAATTTCCGTCGTTATGTCTATGATTTACCCTATTTACCCCATTTTATGTCAAAAGTACTGAAAGAATCCGTCATCTTAATGACTGTCAAGTAGTGAAGCTTGTTTGAAATAATTTTTAAAAATCGTACCGTCAATGGTTCAGTAAAAGAGTTGATACGAGGTTCATTCAATAGATATGAGGAATTTTGTCTAAGCAATTGGTAATCGGAAGCATTGTTCAAAGCTGCTCATTTTTCAAAGAAATTAAGATCAGAATGATATTCATTACTGACCCCTGCCCCCAGAATTTATCCTTTATGAGAGACTCGGTGTGTTTCCACTCAAAGGATTTTCTTTTTGACTCATGTTTGTTGTAACAAACTCATGTTAAGTTCATTTTTAAACATTTTTTGATCAAAACATGCAACTCCATACACGTCATACATTGTTCTGAAAAAGTTACTCAATATAAACTTCTTCTCAGGCACCAAAAAATTGATGACATACCTCTTTTTCACTTTGTTGGATTTGCCTTCAAACAAATAGTTTTTTGCGAGATTAAAGTAAGTTTTTCTATAAACTAATGCAGAGTTTCGATTCATAGAAAGGGATTCTGAAAAAGAAAACCAAATAAATATATGCAGGATATACCCGCCTATATATATATATATATATATATATATATATATACATAGGATAACATTTGTATGAGATACCCAATCCTATAAAACAAATTTTAATACAAAAATAACATTTGAGGCACACCTTTTCGTTATTTCTTTTATTTTTTGCCAGGTAATATTAATATTTAAAAAGTCAAAGTATTAAGTTCACAATCATTTTAAACAGGTAAACATTTTATCATTTTTATAATGCAATATTAATGTTGAACAACTCAATGTATTAATAAAGATAACAATCATTTTTAAACATGTAAATATTTTATTTGTTCCATGAATGTTTTAAGAACCAATATATGAATAAAGTTCACAATCATTCTAACCTGTTAAACACTCCAAACTAAATTGTAATATCAAAGTTTGAAGAGCCAAATGTATTATTAAAATTCACAATATTTTAAAAGAGGTAAACATTTCATTATTAGTATCAATGTTTCAATCATCAATGTTAAACTGTCATTTAAAATCATTTTAAACATAATATCAGACAGATCTGTTTGATCCATAGACTGGACCCTCGGTAGTTCTATGTTTGGCTAAGATGGACTTGAGAGTAAAAGAAATCAAAGGGAGACTCTACATTCCGAGGAGTTCTGGAATTGGAGCCTCAACACCGGATAAAACTTAGTGTCAATTCCAGGATGACCAATATCACCACAATACATACTGATTGTCTTTATTTTGAGACTAGTTTCTAAATTCTATTATGAGAATAATGAAACCAGTCTCAAAGTAAACAAAGGCCGGAAAAGAGGCTGGAGGAATTAGTGATTAGAGGAGAAATCAAAACTCTAAAAGCCTCATTATTGTTAGGATTGGCTAGAATACTTAGAAGAGTCCTGGAAACCTGATTCCTGTCAAATACCCCCAGTTAAAGTATATAAAAAAACCCACCTGGAGGGAAAAATATTAGATTATTACGGGGGGTTGTGGAATTAAAATTGATATAATTTGTTGTATTGTCACAATATACACATATACGTGCAGAAACATAACGACGCAATAAAGACGAGCGGACACAGTTCTTTAGAAAAATATACCTCTCACTTTATTGAAAGGGTTGTATGTGAGAGGTGAGTTGGAGACTGAATAAAGACAGTAACATATTGTCACCCCCAGCTCCTCCGGCCATAGCAGTGCGTATTTTTCGTTCTCCTGGGCTGCTCAACCGGGGACCTGTGGGTCCAGCCTCTCCGCTGAGTGCTGGTTCCCACAAATCGATCTGGAACACTGACTTCAAGCTCTGAACTCCAGCTGCCTGACTTCCTGTCTCACCCGGGTTATATGATTGTTTTATGCCCACTCAATTCAACCCGTCCATAGTCAAGGTTCTCCCCTGATCTCTTCGACCGGATGCACCTGTTATTTACACAGGTGCATTTCTCATTTGACGGTTTGGCCGGGTCGGAGGTCAATATGCAACGAATTATCACGGAAAATATTCTAAAAATATCTAACTGATATTTCTGACGTTTGGATAAAATGTAGCAAAATAAATTGCTAACGTGGATTAATGGCATGTAGTCGAGCACTCGAATTGTTCTAAGCCTTTAAATGCTTGGAAAACTCCACGGTTCACTAAATATGATTGAAAGTTACTGAACTCTATGTCAATTTGGGATAGCTAGTCTATTGAAACGATTCTGCAAGTTTAGGAGTTAGAAAAAAGTAAACCAGTTATAGATGCATGTTCAAATCGAAAGGTTGGGTTCCAGCTGCGCTCTTGACACCTCATAAAAGTCACACGTAAAAACGGTTGTCGTAAAATAGAAATGTGCACGTAACAATACTGTCTACGTTGTTATCATCCTAGCAAAGAAAGATTAAGACAGTAGAATTCACAGCAACGAACAAGACCACGAGAGAAGACGCAGAGATGCGACATGAAGCGACAACAACTTCAGAAAATGGCAGCTGACAATAGAAGACATGTACGGTTACAAATGAAAGATGTCAGCTCTGAATAAAATGAAGTATGTAAGATGCGTAAAAGTAAAAGTGTATACAAGAATAATCTTCTAAAATATGATAGATTAGATTATTAATATTATTTGGAAAAAAATATTGAAGAAAACAAATTCCTTTTCTATATTCTTTCCTAAAGAATACAATTCCATTGGGTAAGAAAGATTTTAATGCTTCGAGGGAGAATGTGTTGATTCCAAATCCATCTGATAAAATGTTATCTTCTTTCTAATTAAATCATAAAGAACTTCGTAAAACCAATGTCATTTGCTGGTTAGAGATTCCAGACGCTCAAAGCTAACCCAGGGACAAATAGTGCAAACCTGAATCCAGCGAATTAATGCCTAATAGTTCAGAGGTAAATTGAATTCACTTGAGCTAGCGGCGTAGTATTTGTTCGTGTAAGCTTTTCAGAAATTTCTGGGGAAGCCGAAAACGGTGCTGATTTAATAAGTAATATGCTTACAGCACACCAAAGAATGGGATGCCAAATTTCCTTTAAAATGCATATCTTGCATTTTCATCTTGATTTATCTCAAATAGATCTAGATGCCCTTAACCAGAAGAATGGGGAGGGTTTCTAATGAGGTATACATGACCTATTTGACCGAGTTCAAATGAAAGAGTCTCCTGGCTATGAAATAAAACTGCATCCAGTACTAAGACTCTTGTTCTAAAATTCGAGGGAATTCAGTGTTACAAATTTCTTTCCAGGATTTCCAAAACCATCCTAACCTAGAATGGTAATGCTTGTTAAAATCCCATCTATAGAAAGAAAAAAAATTATATACTGTTTAATAATGTTTATCATTAGATCTGAAAACTTGTAATCATATCAATGTATGCAAAAAAGAAAAAGATGTACCTTGGTATAAAACAAATTTTCATCTGATTCTGAAGCTCCAGTACTGAAGTTCTGATGCATTTGGAGTCACGAATTCAAAAATACTCCCAGGTCCACTTTGATTCGGAATGTAAAACCTGCCAGGGTCTCATTTAAAACTGTTTGTATTTAAAGGTAAAAGGTTTAACGCATTCCCGTGTGCAAATATCAATATTAGGTAGATAACTTATGTCGTAATGATTATTGTTTTAGGAAATAAATACGACGGGTAGTGTTCAAACTCTGGACGAGATTGCACGCATTTAATTTCACGCTAATGCCCCTAGGAAAAGCAACCAGTCTATAAGAAGGAAACCTTAATAGAAACCAAGTGTATCCCACTTAAAATTGACTTTGTGTTACACTTTGCCTGTGGTTTAAGGTTTGTTTTCATTTTATGGCATATCAACCTTTCTAGGTTATTTAATGTCAAATCTTGTTTATATATATATATATATATATGTGTGTGTGTGTGTGTGTGTGTGTGTGTGTGTGTGAACTTATTATGACGTAAAGTCGACGTTGAACGTTTCGGTGTTTTCCTGCTATCTTCATATATAAGATATATATGATTTCTCACTGACAATTAAATTCAACATTTGTCATTTCACAGTTAAATTATCAAACAGTTCTGTTTCACGCGATTCAGTCTACATGAGTAATTTGTTTTTACTCAGTTTAAGTATTAAACAGTTCTATTTCCCCCCATAGGTAGGGCCCTTATAGGTGCTACCCCTCCGTGCCAGAGAGTCCTGGGAGCAATGGCAATGAAGGGGCTCTCCATATTCCCCCAAATTTCTGCATTGCCATCAGATTGTTTTATGTTATATATTGGATGCTCGTTGTCAGAGTCTTCCTCCTCTGCTGAGATGCTGACAGTGTTTTCTACCGCTGCAGCCAACTTGTTTACATGAAGTAAGATTTACGTAAATACAAATTTGAAAACATTCCATTGAATACAAATTATTTTTATTAAAAAAAAAGTTTCTTGAAAAAGTAATCGTTAACAAAGGAATATGATTTGTTACTTGAAACTATAAAAATCTACATAAAAAACTGCCTTTAGCATTTAATAAACAAACAAGAGTTGATATGCTGTGTAAGCAAACAGCCATCTTCAAAACGTTATGGCTAACAACAGCGGGATCCAGCTCAAAGCACTAATGCAAGAAGTATCTCAAATTTCTAAAGATATTTTCAATGTTGCTTCCTCGAATTTAATTATATCGTGTTTCTGCAGGTGCAGTGGTTATCGTGCTGGACTTCTATATCGCAGCAAGTGTGTTCGAAATTCAGTCACCTGTTCACTCTTGGAAAAGGCATGAACACCCCTATCCCCCAGTTATAGGTTTAATAATATTACAACAATTCTTCTACAAAGACAGCTTTGGCATTGAATATTCCATAATAGTTGATATGCCATTAAACAAAAAAAGCAATCCAAACCAAAACTTGCCTATGTCGAAGTTCTGTCGTATAAGGCCTCTCTTAGTGACACTGAGTCAGCATCCAGTTGCGCTACATGCAGAAGTGAGAATCTAAGAACTGTGAGGAAGGGAAAGGTGGAATGGCCTCCAGGGCATCCCCTCATGCGCACGTAGTTGAGTCCTTGCTCTAGGTTACGATTGGTCGCTAGCCCAGGAGTGGCTATATCAGCGTAAATATATACCATCCC
>OY757938.1:4297107-4307663 GCA_963585895.1 Sepioteuthis lessoniana
ATTCTAATTCCTCTGGTGTCCAATAAGTACCTAACCTTATCTTAAAGGAACAAGTAGGCAGAGGCTGAGGGTCAACTGCATTGAGAGAAATAAGACTTTGACCTCATGACACGAGTATACTGGCCGATGTATCCCTGTCTCAACCTAGGCGAATGGCTTTCCTCTTGGTAAATTCCAAATAAAAGATAGACTCCTTAGTAGGTGGTGTGATCTGGTGGAGGGAATGTATGAAAAAATCGCTGGATCCCAGTTAGACAATGAAATGATAAAATTCACCAGATTTATAATTATTGAATGTCTGGTGGAAAATCATTTGGCGCAACAGGGATTTCCTGCAGACTGAGTCTGCGAACAGTTTAAGTATTAAAAGCGGCTCTCGATGTGTAGCAGCAAAAGATTAAAAAAAAAAAAACAGCTGAAAACATAATTCAAATAAAAACTTTCCTCAATTTAAAGTGTAGGATTAAGTCCTTTGAAACATACACCTTGAAATACACCAACTGTTTCTCAGCTGAAGAGTAAGACATCCTCACCGAGTGTCTTGGATACGACACTCAACAATCTTATGGCGAGGCTCGAGTAATGCCGGAGGTTTGGATGAATTCAGAGTACCACGTCATTGTCATCACTCCCAAGTCCATTCTGACCCAGAGTCATAGCACCTGATAGGGTCCTATCTATGGGTCAAATAGAACTATTTCACATTAAATATCCTACAATGTTTGATATGCCATTAAACCAAACCAAACTAAACAAAAAGAAAATACCACAAACACCCAAACTTCTGCAAAAATAACTATTGATAGCTCAAACATTCAACAACAAAAAATAAGCAGAGAAAAACATGTATGAGGGTGTAAATATGTTTTTAATAATCGAAATGAATGCAGAACCACACAAACAAAAAAAGAAGACACATCCGAATGACCACATCTCAAACTTGAACCATCCTTTTAATCCAAAATATTTCATGCTCAACCGACAACTGAAAATATCAAACCCTTCATCATTTTAACCTTGAAAGCCCCTCAGCATCAGGAATAAAATTTCAAAAAAAAAAAAAAAAGAATAAACAATTAAATGAGAAACTACAAATAACAAAAAAACAATGTAATTCCCAAGGATCAACCAAAACACTTAACTAGATCCTATAGTGAGAAAATATAGATATTGTAACAAAAAACATAATTGCAAACACAAGTCAAATAGATATATAAGAAAAATATAAAACAATAACGAGACAAGATAATCTACAAAGCGAAAGAAAATCTATCAGACTTTTGTCTCACAATCTATTAATTCATTAAAAAACAAAAAAGGGCCTACAAACTATTCGTTTATTGCTCATATATTTTATATAAATTGACATTGAATAACCCACAAGAACTGCTATGCCATTAAAGAATAACCAGCCAACCAAAAATAATTTGTAATCTGATGTATTCAATGAAAACCATTTGTTTGCACATAGTTATATGGTTTCAAGTAACAAATGATAACAACCCACAGAGAATAATTATATCTTTAAGTAACTATTAATACAAATAATATACACTTACATATATGATAACAAGTATTCTTATCTAATACTAATAATTTCTACTTAGTTATATAGTTTCCAATAATTTATCTATTTAAAAATCATTTGTTTGACTACAGTTATATGATTTTAAGTGGACAACGATAATAAGTCTTGAAAAATTCTAGTTTCAAGAAGTTATTAATAATTAGCACAGTTATATGGTATCATTTATTTCTATCTAATACTAATAATTTTTAAACATATCTATTTTAGCCTTAAAGTTATTAATAATTTGCACAGTTATATGGTATCATTTATTCCTGACTAAACATATCTATTTTACCCTTAAAGGAGACTCTCACAAGTACTCATACTCCGGATAAGAGTAGACCAGAAATTAATTCAATAAAAGGAGTGTTTCCACATGTTTCAGAATTCCTGAAGTGGAGCCTCACTATCAGATACAGTTTCATGTCATACCCGAAATTCAGCTTTTCATCATCACAGAGTTCCTCTGTACAGAAAGAAATCCAATTTTGGCGTCCATCGGATCTTAGCAGTGTATGGGAGCAGAGTTAGATTTAAGGAGTGGGGTAATGTGAAAGACAAGAAATATTCAACAACCCGTCAATCCATAACATCAACATTTCCCAGTTTAAGGATCTTTTCTAGTGAGTAACAATTATCTGAAACCGTCCATAGCGCATTCATATCACAATGCGTCCTGAGTAACCGAGTCGGACAGTAATTCAATTTCAAACGTTGACCACTCATTCTTTAATCAAAACTAGAATGCCACTAAAAAGATTAATCATAAAGAAAGTCTCATTCTCTTACCGATAAAAGGTTCCTGTTAATCATTTCTATATCATACTATGTGGTTTTAGGGTGGGCAGAGTAGCAGGGGATATCTCTAATTGGTGTGAGCCGAATAAATTCCAAGAATGGTTTTATTTCTAAAGTGGTCCTCTAGTTTATCAATTAATGTTGGATTGCTGAAAGGTACTTGTGTGTAATAGCTGCCCTCGAACACTCTGCAATGTTTCAAGTGTCTGTTGAGGTACATCGCTTATTCAGCCCTTATTTGAAATTACCCCAGATATCAGCAAGACACGATATTCGATTCCACGAGTTGAGACCATCTGTCACATAAATCGATTAGATAATCTGGAATCCAGAAGAATGTGGATGGATTAAATTTTTCAGTCTTTGAGATAAATCACGTTATATCTATGTAACTATGGCAAAGTTTGCGTGCCTGCCCGTCCCAGAATTGACTTTCCCAGGAACTTGATTATTTTTCTAGGATATTGATTCTATCAAGTTTTCAACATGAACTTTGTAAGAATAATTTCCAATACGAACCATGAGGGAGTAAAAATGTCGCTGCTTCCAAGCGGAGAGAGAAAGAAGAGTGACATACAGTAAACATTGTTTCAGTGATATATAAGTTTGAATAGCATAAAAACATCACGTGTTTGTTGACTGCGAGTTTTTCGTCGATGCAATCAGACCAAAGAGCTGGCAGTTATGAAAAGGTGCTAAGTTTGAATCTACAAAATTCAAACTCAGGTCAGAAAAAGCTCTCTCTCTCTATTGAAGCATTTATTTATACATAAAGCAAACAATATATAAAGTAACTTACAGGATTTCTTCGAGTATATTTATTCAGCCGAATTCATTGAATCTAATAAGTGTTTAATTTAGTATGCTTTTTGTTCGATGCGGCACGAGCCCCCATGAATGGGAAACTCGAACTCACTGGTGAAGGTATGCTAGTCTAGATTACAAACCATTAAATCACTCGAGGGCCCTCATTAAATTTCAAAAGTGTCGATATTGGCTC
Organism: Sepioteuthis lessoniana; assembly: GCA_963585895.1. Classification (NCBI taxonomy): domain Eukaryota; kingdom Metazoa; phylum Mollusca; class Cephalopoda; order Myopsida; family Loliginidae; genus Sepioteuthis; species Sepioteuthis lessoniana. The sequence continues at coordinate 4,300,476 of OY757938.1, forward strand.
ATGTGAAGATCGGCTTCAAAAAACTTTTCTTAATGGCATATCAACCTTCGTTGGTCATTTAATGTCCAAACCATCCTAATAAAAGAGGAGAAGAGACATCATTTAACACTCAGTTGAGAGGATTTAAGAGTTCAAACATTTCTTAGTCCGAAAGTAAAAGTAAAAGCTTGACAGGTGTTCAAACTCGATTACTTCGTCCAGTCATTTACTTATGAATTCATGTGGATTCCCCGCCGCAAAAAAAATCTTTAAAAATTAAAATATTGTGATATTAATCTAAATTATGTGTGCATAGAACACGGTATTATTTGAACTTAAAACGATATCTAATATATATATATATATATATATATATATATATATATATATATATATATATATATGGTGGAGGTGAGAGAGAGAGAGAGGTTTTTCCCAGTAAGTAAGGGAATTTAAAAAGACAACAAAAATTATTTTTCCAAAAATGTATTCTTTGTATTGTTTGGAATTAGTTTACAGTAAAAATTATTGTAATCCCGGAATAATGTTTGTTTTGACGCAATTTCAAGTAGCGCTAAATAAAACAGAATTGAACAGAGGTCTGTCATAAAATTTTTGGTGGCTGAGAAGTGCAAACGATGTGTTTCAGTAAAAAAAAAAAATGTTAACAGAGGTGCTGAACATGAGTTTGCCTCTTTGAGACTTATTCAAAAAGTGTATTTAGAACAGACACACTGACTCTAAAGGCGCTGCTGTCATTAAATAAAGTTACTTTGACAGTCTCCTGGGACATAAGAGGACCCGTTACTATTGATTTTCTTGATAAAATTCAACTTTAATTACTATGTAGGCAATATACACTTAATTTATTGAATGACTCTAGATATGTTCCCTCTATGCAGAAGAAACAGATTTATGTACATATCGGTGGAAGAATCGGTGATACAAGTGCCCGCAGCTACCGACCACCATATAGGCTGGCATATAAACAGATTAATGAATATATACCCAAACAAAACAGTTACATCTTATTTGAAACATAACCCTCCCTCTGTTAATATATAGATATCTCGCAAACGGAAAGTACAGAGATTATATAATGATTAGTCGAAGGCATTTAAACACCAGAAAATAATTTGTGGTTACTTAGAATATTCGGACTCTTGATTTTATATTGATTATTCTTCTTTATTGTCATCTCAGGATTTTACACAAATATGGAAATAATTTTATTCAACGAATGGATGTACAACTTTACAAGTTTACTTTTCGTTGTTTTGTTTATTGCAGATCAACTATTAAGGAAAACTTTCTTTCTCACTACATACTCCTGACGATGACCTAAGGTCAAAACTGGATAGGAAAAAATCAAAAAACTAATTAAACTAATAAACCTTCTAATCAAAGCTATTTGGTTCATCTTGATAATATATATATATATTTATATACGTGGTGCATTCAATTAATTTCCAGACATTTTTACTGGCATTTAAAATTGTCGTACTCTTGAAAATTCAGTATGTTATTACTATACATCTAATGAGATGACTGACCAATTTTTATGATTTCAGGTTCAAATCAACAGCTACAACAGCAATTGGAATACACCCTACTAAAGCCTGAGTGTCACAGCTAGTGAATTTCAAAACTGCAATTTGATACTTTAGAAGAACGATATGCAATAAAATTCTGTTTTAAACTTGAAAAAAAAAATGCCACAGAAACGTATGGAATGCTTCACACTGCTTTTCGACCATCTCGCATGAATCGAGCATCAGTTTTTGAGTGGCGTAAGAGATTCAAGGAAGGCAGGCAGTCTATGAGAGGTGTGGGAGGAGTAAGGAAGTCAATAGACCAGAGTTGATTAGCTAAAGGGTTAGGGTTAGTGTTAGTATGTTGAGGTTTTAAGGGATTCCAGGAAGAGATTCCGTCGAAAGAGGCCAGCACTTTTCAAACCGGGTCAGTGGCATTTCCACCAGGACAATGCACCAGTCCATAACTCCATCCTTGTCACAGACTATTTGACCAAGATAGATATCACGACAGATCCACACCCTCCCTATAGTCCAGACTTTGCTCCCTGTGACTTTTGGTTATTCCCTAAGCTCACAGACTGTCGTTATGAGACAATTGAGGAGATGAAAAAGACTGTGGCGAAGGTCATTGACTCACTCACACAAGAGGACTTCCATGGGGCCTTCTAAATATTTTTGGAATGGTACAACAAATGCATTGCAGCCGGAGGATATTACGTCGAAGAGGACTAGAGTTTCTTGTGTGTACTATCAATAAAAGTGCCCGTACGAAAAAAGAATATGGGGAAATGGTAAATTTTAGTGAATCTGACAAGATGATAAATAAGTGCAAAAGTGGATAAATCAAACACTTACAACGGGTTTTGTAGTAATATCTTCTTCTTTATCAATTAATTGGCTGATGAAGATCTGATTATAAACAACGAAATATTTTTATTATATATATATATATATATATATATATATATATATATATATATATATATGTATTAGAGAAAGTCTGCAAGCAATTTCAATTTTTGCATTTGATTATCTCTCTTTATTTCGTATATGAATATATTTGCTCCGTTTGTTTTGAGTATCAGACGACTGACTTTGACCGATGAAATAGATGGTTTTGTATCCTATATTTTTCTTAGAATATTATTTAGTTGTTTCCAAAATATTTGAAGGGGGATCATAAATCATGCGGGTTAATTCTAGGTCAAATGTCTATGGTTCTGTAATTGGAGTTATCTGTGACAGTCTCTTGGGACGTCTGCTGATGACGGTCTTGTCTTTTTTTCCTCTCCTCATATCAAGCACCCACATGTACTCCTGGCGTTTTTTAATAATAATAATAATAATAATAATTATATATATATATATATATATATATATATATATACTTAATGCCTTATAATTCCCAAGCAGACATGGTTCGCTTGTTGGCTGAGCAGTATGATACTAAGTCTAACGTAAAGTCGGGCGGGTTTTCTCTCTCAGCTTCAAGCGTCCTACGTGTCTATCAACACTGAAGAGTTATGATACAACGAAACAGTTTGTCTGTGGATGACATATTATATATATATATATATATATATATATATATATATTCTGTGCGTTTGTGTCTAAGATATTTCAATAGATGTGGGTATAGTTCTATTAGCGTCTGCTTTGGCAATTATTGTATATGACCACACATATATACATTCTTACACATGCATACGTTTATTTCCTAGAGAATTAAGTCAATCTAATGCGTGCAAGAATGTAGCGATCCCAATATATAGATGTGTTAAAGACTGATCAACGTCTGTGTGCGTGTGTGTGTGTGTGTGTGTGTGTGTGTGTGTGCGTGTGTGTGTGTGTGTGTGTGTAAAAGTAAGAAATTACGATGGATCTGAGTATACTTGTATTGATGTCTATTTTCTTCCAATCAGTGTGTATGGGTATACGTATGTACATATATATCTCCGAGGATATTAAATAAATCTAATGTGTGTAAGAATAAAGCTATCCTCATACATAGATGTATTTTAAGCTTATCAGTGTGTGTGTGTGTGTGTGTGTGTGTGTGTGTGTGTGTGTGTGTGTATGTATGTGTGTGGTGTGTGTCAGTGTGAGCGCACGCATGCAAGCATGTTGTTCTCCTAAATATTTATGTACGGGCGCATTTTGTCTGTTTTTCTTTTTAAGCCGTATTCGGATTTGCTTAGAGTTGCTTTATATATTTCTATGAAATCTCTTTTCTTTGATTTGAAGCAATGATTAATAATCGGGCTAATAGTTTGGCATTATTTAAAAATAATGCCAACAAAGAAAAATATTTCCTAGAAAACATGAACCAACACAAAACAAATCCTAATTTCACCCACCAAAAAAAAAACCTCATAAAACTGCGCAAATATTGAAAACAACATGACTGCATGCAGACACAGACATACATTCACTGATTAGATTAAATATATATCTACGTATGAGGATAAGTACATTCTCACCACCATTAGATTTTCTTAATATATGCTGATGTCTGAAGATACCATTAACAGTAGACCCTGATGTCTGTAGACACCTATGAAAGTATCGAGTCATTTGTATTCGGATATTTTTATGGCCCAGTGCCAGCAAACTTTCTCTTCATCTCGTCTAACTTTCATAGCAAGTAATCACTTCTGAACCCACAAAATAAATTGATGAATAAATAAATCCTCTTAATATTTTAAAATTTTCAGTAAAAGTAATTAATAAATATTAAAAAAATTCCCACTGGAAATATATATATTATCGTTTTTATCTTTATCAGCCAAACTCAGGAGACCTAAACGGTTTGTTTTCAAGATAAATTATCGATAGTTTTACTCACACAACGCTGACTTATATCTAGAATATTCATTATATCGGTGAAAAGAACCAGTCACTGTTACAAAACAAGTATTGCCTTCTCTAAATGTTACTCAATTACGCATTGTATACACATCTGAATCAAATATGAAGATTTGCATTACTTAAAGTTGACATATATGATTATTCTTACGATATATCCATGTAATTAACGTCTGTTGACAACGATTGTCCTTACCTTTTTTCTTTTGTTTTAATTTCAACCTCAAAAAATTATAAATTATGTACCGGTTGAATCCCAAGATTCTTAATTGAAAGATTGATCCATGAGTGATATGTTGTATAGTCAAAATACAACTATACAAATATACAGATGCAGGGAAATACGAAATACTGACGGCTCTCCATTGTTCAGGTTCGAAACGTTTATTAACTTCTTGACTTTAGTTTTTCGACACGAGGAGAGAGAGACACATTTTTTACTATGCTGACTGTACTATCTGACCCAACAAACGCGCTGCGCATCCCGTAGCCAACAGCTGGACTTGCCAGGCCCAGAATCGGAACTCAACTAACGTCTTTTTCAAAATCACCAAATTCTCAGCCTATCGCTTCCGGGCATGACATCATTCTCACCCCAGTCCAATTTCTATCTGGGGTTTTTATTATGACATTTGTAATTGTCATATCCTCTGCGCGCGAGCGTGAACTGTACTCAATGTGTGTGCACCTGCACTAAGAGCCGAATAGTTCAAAACCCAACCAAACCGAATGATAAAATATAATCAACGAAAAATGATTAATATAAAAAAATCGTTCCTTAATTATATAACATATAAAGTGTTGTTGGTTTTAATCCCTTATAAAACTGCTAAGATCAGCATTTGTGTGTGATTTGTTAAAGATTTAATGTGTGTAATATATAACTCCAGATAGAATATCATCATTGAATCCGCTTTGATGAGTTTGCCACAAGGCCAAAATTATAGGGCACCCAGTGAGAAACCAAGCAACTGGAAATCATCTGCTTAAGTGGATAACAAATTGCACATGTTAAATGGAGAATCAAACTTCTTACCCAAGAGAACTACGAGGCAAAGCGAAAAAAAAAAGTCCCAAAAATCGACAGCTATGATTAACTCTCTATTTCATAAAAAGTAGAATTAGAATACTTTGTGAGCTTCATAACATTTATCCCGCGGGCGGATTGTATAATTCTGTCCTAATCACCCCACCGCCACAAAAAGATACCAAAAACGAGGGGATATTCAACTACCTGCCACTGGTATCACCACTAACATCAGTTATATGATTATCCTTATATGAGATTGAGTTTGGTTTGGTTGTGTCTTATAGCATATCAACCCATCCGGGATATTTAAAGCCAAATTCTCTTTTGATATATATACGATTTGTAAGCGAATAGCTTGTAACTAAATTTATTTTTAATCGAGCTAGAGCTCATTAGTTTATACTATTAAATAGTTTCAGGTATTGCTATTTGACATTGGTAATTATCTTTATCAAGTATTGCTGTCTAATTTTTTCCCACAGGTCGTTTCAAGCATTGCTATTAAACATTAGAATTTCTGCTTATCGAGTATTTCTCTCTAATACGAATAGTTTGCGCACGACTGTATATATTTTTTAAATGATTATAGTAATAATAATCCCTAGAAAAAGATTGTACTGTTCTATCTAAATTGGGACGGTAACAGGTACTACCACTCCGGGTCAGAGTGGATTTGAGATTAATAGTAATGAAAGGGTACTCCACATTCCCCAAACTTCAAGACATGAGCCTCACCATCAGATGCAGTTTAATATCATGCCCAGGACACTAAATGGTTTTAAATACTGATAATTATTTGCGATATTACTCATTCGTTCGCAAACAGATTGTTTTAAGTTATGCAATGTAATACAATTGATTCAATTTAACATTAATTGTTTGTACAAAAATTGTTTTAAGTATAGTAAATGATTAAATAGTTCTTTTTGATCCATCGATTGGACCCTCATAGGTACTACTAAATCAAGTCAGAATAGCCCTGGGGTAATTCCAAATGAATGGATACAGTACATTCCCCCAAAGTTTTAAGACTGGGACCCGACCATCAGCTGGTTTAGTGTTAAACGGACAGCACTCGACGGAGCGGGGTCTTACCCCTCTGCAGAGGTCCAGTCGATACATTCAACATCTCTAGCCGACAGCGTCCAGGAGAATGACATTAAACAAACCTGAAAAAATGCCCCGTTTGTTAATTTTATAAATTGACCAGTGGCTGAAATTAACTGTTTAATGAACATTTGAATTAATCATAAAAATGTGACAAAAACATGATAAATCCTCTGATTGGTAGATGTTTGTGGGTCAGAATTTCACCAGAAATCGATTTATGACTTTTAGATAGTCTTATGTTAGAAATAATTTTATATTTATTAGATTTCTGACACACATGTAAAAGTAAAAAAAAAAAAAAAAAATTTTAAAGATGAGGCATAAGATAAAACGAATCTAAAACACGACCTTGGTGGAATATTGATAGTAAAAAGAAAAATCAAACAAATAAATTTACTCAATTTGACTGGGAGTTGTACTTCTCATGTGGGAATTATACAAGTGATTTTCCTGATAGTTATAGCGGGAATCTACTTCAGTTAAAAAATACGTGGATCATCCGAATAATAAAGTGAATTATGCCTAAGGAATTAGATATACGAAGCTCTGTTTACAGTTGACCTTTTTAAAAGAAATTCAATTGAATCGTCTCTTTCATGTCCCAGAAGATTGTCAATATGGCTTTCTTTACCGCCTACGGCACTCAAAACTTTTCCTTTATCAGAGAGT
>OY757938.1:4312863-4510363 GCA_963585895.1 Sepioteuthis lessoniana
TGAAATGTGAATTTTTCTTGAGAACGTTTTTAAACCTTTGAAATATTTTAAAAGAATAATTAAATAGCCATTATATTAGTTTCTCTAAACTTTTCAAAAAGTATCTCGTCAATTTTGAGTCCTACAAATAACACATCATCCACTAATCACATTTTCTTTTTGAAAAAAAGAATGACTCATTTCAATTGATGCAACCAGGTACCTTCAGATTGGATTCCTTTTAACTTTTAGAATTCGTCGCATAAATTTAATATCTTAAAATTAAATAATATTTTGAAATATTTATTTTAATTCCTGGGGTCATGTGCGCATAAGATTCTTCTAAGCTTTAAGAAGCCCTTTAAAATTCTAATGACGCACAAATTTCAAAGATTCTTCATTTGTTATATTTAAAGCAAGCGTCGTTGACTAATCAACTTCTTCCTAAATGAATTAGATTTTTTTTTTAAATTACTTTTATTATTATTTTTTTTCATTTTAGGATGTAAATCTTTACGCAAAAGAACATTTTCAATAGGACGAATGCACCCCGAGATTAAATGAAGCCCTTGTTTTTTGGCAATGGTGAACTCAAGAAACATCGGTAGCGCCCAAACACATGATTATGTGTGAGTGGATGATAGGAGTATATACATTTATAAATGTTCTCAGCTTTTTGAGACTTTTCAGAAATGTTTGATCATTTGACCTTCCTGATTTGGTTCGATGAAAGATTATCTACCAAGAAATCATTCATGACAATGACTCAGTTTAGTTATAAATGTTATACGAACACAGCTTGGTTATTAGTTTTTATGGCATTTCAATCCTTGTTGGGTTACTTAATGCCGATTTTAGACTTTTTCAAGAAATTATATGATTTTAAGTCACTATTTCTATTCAATAATCATTTGTTCCCACAGTTATGTTGTTACAACCATTGTGTATTAATTCGACCCCAAATCTTCCGAGTCGAACAGTAGTAGTACAAATGAAACAATAACTGAGAGAATACTTCCCCCCAAGGGGTATCCTATTTACCCAACCCCTCGGGCAGGATATGACACAAGGTCAATTTTTAAGCGGAGTTTAACAGGTTTGAATTCACAGTTTTCCTTCTCCTAGACTAGTTGCCTCACCAAGGCTGAAGAACCTTGTCTGCCCTACTATTTACCCATAGCTGGAGGGAGAATATTTGGATTCATACCTTTCCCAAGGGTGTTAGTGCTATGTGAAATGCAATCAGTCAGGTCCAGGATTTGAACTCCTGTCGCCGTGTCCATATCCTGCGACGATAACCATTACACCACGGGCACCTCCAAGGGGTATATTCGTTTGAAAGAGAACTTAATAGAGTGATTGAAGTTTGAAATCATTTCCTCTGATATCACAGTCCAGCACGTCAGCCAGTCTATCATGTCAACTTCCCTTCTGAAGTTAGACTGTGGCTTTACAAAATCAACTACAAGCACCTTTTAATTAATCAACCTGCCCATGAATCATCAGAAGAATTTATAATTTATTTTGGGATGTATTTGAACAAATTTTCTCAAAATATGTCTAATATGACGTCAACACAAAGAGCAATTGAAAGGATTATGTTATAAAATAATACTCTTTGGAAATATCGATAGCCCTCAAGTGTTGGATTAGGTGGGGTAGAATAACTGCTTATGTAGGTGTGTATGTCTCTAACAACTGACCAAGATGATTTTTTAAACAGTTTATTAAGAAAATTTCACACATTATGAACATAGTATTCTTAAAATAAATTCAAAAGTCTAATCAACTGAATCAATAGTTGAATGTATGATTCATTCATTTTTTATATGTGAAAGAGAGGGTAAGAAAAACACTCTAATGTGGAGGACACAAATAACCCCTAAAGAGGCTTAAACATATTTTATATCATAAAGGATGGATGATTAGGTTTTTAATGCGTAGATACCAATTAAGAAGAAAAGCCTCGTCTTCTGGCCAGAATTTGATGATGTGTTTCTATCTCTGAGTCTCGTTGTATTTTTATGCGTCTCATTTTCTTAAACAGATTCTGGTTTGTATATACACCATGTTTATAGAAGGCTAAATTTTTGTCTCAAGCAAAATTCTCTGTGGATTATATTCTCCACCAATTCATACAGTGTCTTTTTAGCGGGTTAGTTTCGGCAAGAGATTATTAAGTGTCAACTGTTTTATCTTTATCCCCACATAATACACACTTACAACACTTCTTATCAATCTTTGATTTGATATGATTAGCTTTAAGGCATTGTTTTGTGTTGCTATTAAAAAAAAGGATTCAGTTACTCTCTTCAAATGTTCCTTTTTTGACATGTATTATTATTATTATTATTACTATTATTATTATTATTATCATACAAATGAATAGATAAAGTCACATAACAGTTTCTTTTCCCAGTTGGCTGGGGATGTAGAATATACCGACTGCACCTCTACAGAGGTGTAAGTCTCCACCCAGTGAGTGTCCTGATATGACACTAAACAATCTGATTGTAAGGTCCCAGTGATGCTTGGGCTTTGAGGAATGTGAAACATCTCTTCATTGCCATTGCTCCCAGGTTCACTCTGGCCCGGAATAAAACTGAATAGGTTGAAATAGAAACGTGTTTGACAATTAAACCCTACTTACATTTAAACTACGTGCTTATGCTAAACTGAATTATTTGAAATTGAACTGTTTTTTGGCATCGAAACTGTACTTACACTAAATTGATTTGTTTAATATAGAAATGTTTTTGACATTTAACTGTGTGTAAACAAAGTCTGTACTCATATTTAGCTGAACTAGAACTGCTTGACTTAACTAAATAGCTTCAAATAGAAATGTTTTTCACAGTTAAACTGTACTTACATTTAAACTGCGTGTTTATCTTATGCTGAATTGTTAGAAATAGAACTATTTTCATAAAAATGGACTGGACGTTAAATAACCTACAATGGTTGATATGCCATAAAACCCAAAAAACCAAACCAACTAACCATAAGAGTGTCTTCCTACTCTCAGTAAAGTGTAAATTTTACAAAAGTAATGCATATAAAACTTGTTGTCTCCACGTGCACAGAGAGTTTTGCACATTTCTTCATACAGCCAGTATAAGATAATGTAATTCATAGAGCAGTGATTGTATTGATTTTGAAACTCAAAGAGAATCCCGGGTCAAAAAATGAAAATCTCCGAATTAGACGCTTCACCGAAAGAAGTGGAAATAATGCCATATATTGATCGAAAGCAACTAGGAAGAGAAATTAGAAACGTCGAAATTTGATTTATTATTCACCGCAGTTGAACCAATGAAATGTGCTTTCCCCACTCCCGACAAATTATTGGGGTGGCAGAGCTGGCTCTGATTGCACCCAAGGGCAGTCAGATCAGTTTGATACTTTCAAAATCCGTACTCCACCAAAATCTATCAGATTTCTACATCTGTCTTTACGAAGTTCCTTTAAGTGGTGTACATATTAGCAAGCTTGGCTAGCAAACTATGGTTACCGAGATCGGTTCGCCTCGCTTGCCTTATACTTTTGTCTCTAAATCAAATTAAAATAATCTTTGATTTGTTTGTTCGAATGTGTGTGCACATTCGTGTTTATCATATCAGTTACGTAACCCACGAAGGTTGATATGCCATTAAACAAAGAAAGTGACACCAGACTCATATAAGGTGTAGTATCGTCGAGGTGAACGATACCGAGAGAAGAATGTGTACTTAATATATTTATTCAGCACCAATATCCGGTGCAATTGGATACATACAAAAAAGACACAGTATAATAAGTTAAGAACAACTAACAAGACAACTTACAAGAAATAGAGGAAGGTCAAAATGCTGTATAGCCAAAAGAAGTAAGATCAGTCCGAATATTAATCAGCTTAATATCAAATTATTAATCAACAGTGAAGTCCTGAACCGTAGGCTATTTTAAGATTATAAGCCAGTCCATCTGGTTGAGTGCTGAATGGGTGCTAACACCCTACAACATAAGGAAAATTAAGAAACTCACATAGACCAAAGTACAAGTAATTGACAACGGTGCGCAATTTCTTACATTCGGTGATAGAAAGACGGTTTCAAGAGAAAAAACATGATGGGGAGGGCTCGTCAACATTGAATATTGTGTAGAGGCAACAAGCCAGGGACTCAACGTAGTATGCAAAAATGACCAAAGAAAGACTAAATACTGCAGCCGGTGACAGCAATGTTACCAGATGTAACAAACAAAAAAAAATACAATAATTAAATTTTAGAAAACAGAAACAGAATGAAAAACAACGGTATGGAAACTTAAAGCGACTAAGATGGAGTAACCTGAAGTAAAAAAACTGTACCCGTTTAAATAGCAGCACAAAATAATGGCATAAGAATCAATGATGTCAAAGCGAACATTGATAAAATAAGGTTTAGTTTAGTTTGGTTTGATGGCATCTCAAACATTGTTGGTTATTCTCTGCCCAATCCGGTCGATTCATATATATTAGGCACATGATTTGTAAACATGACAACCAAGTTAAATAGTTCCAAGTATTGCTATGTATCTCTAACAATTCAGTTAAACATCAGGCATTTGTTTACGCACAGTTAAAGGATCAAAAAGTTCTATTTCAAGCAATTCAATTTTGTATAAGTCATTTTTTGCACGCAGTTTAAATGTCAATCAGTTCTATTTGACCCTTAGAATGTGACAAAGTTCGGTACTTGAGTGTAGTTGTAGCACTATGTGGGTAGGCCGCCAAAGCAGACGAGTCTGTTTTGGCGCGAAACCAGACAAAGGATTCTTGGACATGAAATCTCGCCGTATCCAGAAGTGGTAAGGGGACGCGAATGAGAGGTTGGCGTGGATCCACGGACAGGGGAGTCAACACCAGACACCAGAGCAGAGAGGCGAGGCAGCATGGGATAGGGTCCAGCGAAAGTGAGTTAAGATGAGTCTGATTCCAGTAGCATTGTGGAATTTTCGCTAGTAACCCACGCTAGCGTTAGTCCATATATGCTATCAGGAATGCAAGGTGTTGCATACCTTCCTCTGCTCTTGGTTAACCCCAGGCTTTGTTCGTGTTTGTTCGTTGTCCTTCTATTTTCTCCGTTCCCTCGATCGTATTCTTGTGTAGGTAAAGAAATGTGCGTTACTCCCTCGAACCACTAGTTGATCACTGGCCGGCGTAAGAAGTGACATGGTTAGAAGAAAGTTAACGTGTGTGGGGGCGAGAGGGGGTAACGTTTACATAGTTCACGTGTTGAGTTGCGTGTGAAAGTGAATAATCACTTGAGCATCAGGAAGGGAAGATTATATGCGCATCGGGGTGTTCCACCATGCGCAGGTGGTCTCGTCCATTCCCAGTGTGTAGATTGGCTGTGTGCCCAGGAGTAGCTATGCTAGCGTGCATATATGCTGGTCCACTCATTGGCATTTGTTTGTTAGCAAACGCCAGCCTGGCCGCCGAGCATTGTCTATTTTCTCCTGTGTGTTAGGGCAGTAGCTTTTTCAGAATGGACCATTCCGGGTGCTACCAATACTGGTCAGAGTGGTACTGAAAGTGATGGTAGTGAAGAAGTACTCTCTAGGATTGCTAGAGCCTCACTATAAGATTGTTTAGTGTCATATTTTGGACACACTTTGGGTGTGTCTATCCCTCTGTAGGGATACAGTCGGTGTAATTTTACATCACCAGCCGACTGGACTGTGATAAAATAAAGAATGTCAAATTTCAGGTGATGACAGCGATAAAAATATTAATCACATAAACGAATGCAGCATACTAGTTCTATAATAATACAAGACTTGGTATGGATCAGTTGAAGAGATGATCGACTGGGAATCGTGCATGAAGTGACTATACTAACAAATGGTAAATAGAATTTATCCAAGAAAATTAAATACGTAATATTATTTGGGTACTCTGAGATTAAAAAAGAAAAAAACAGACCACAGAATACCAGAACTAGTAACCGCAAACAGGAAGAAAATAAATTTCACAAAGTGGTTTTTGTTATTACAGAGGACCATAGACTAAAAAATGATAGAAAAAGATTTTGATCTTGATTGAGAGCTAAAAATCCGTGGAAGATAAAGGCAATAGGAGCAGTAATTGTAATTAGTGCCCTTGGAACAATCCTCAAATGCCTGGAATAGAGATTGTGGAATCGGAGATAAGAGAAAGAATCCACAGCTAGAATATTAAAAGAGCCATGAAGACCTAAGGAGACTGTCACTCACGGAGACTTCAGTTAAAACTAATGTGAAAAACTTACCCAGAGTTTGAAACAAAATCAATAAAACAAAAGAAATACTTGAGAATTTATGAAGCGAATGGAAACAATCAGACGATAAGTGATGAAAAAAATAAGAAAAGGATTCTATATTCGAATTAAAGCGCTATACTAAGAATCGAATTGAATGGAAAATAAAGTTATATTAATTAAAAGTTTGGCAATATCAATAATGACATACAATTTTTATATAATAAACTGGACGTTAGCTGAAATAAAAAGATGGATACTAAAGTTAGAAATCTAATAACATACCACAGAATGAATTACCCAAGAGCCAATATAGAACGTCTCAGCGTTAAAATAGGAAATAGTGGAAGAGGCTTAACCCAACTTGAATTGACCAAAGAAAAAACAAGCATTATATGATCAAAAGTATTTAGACACTACAAAAAATTGGATACTTAAGTTAGTAAAAAACATGAGGAGTAAAAAAAAATTAGGATAAGCGAATAAAATAATACATTTGCCTTTCAACTTGACGTAACATTGAAAGAAATTGATATAAAAGATGAAACAATAGAGACAGCAAACAAGAAAGGAAAAAGCAAAAAAACACTTGGACAAAATTACTTTTAAAATGTATGAGAGTTATAAAAAAACGTACATTGACGATACGCACAACGAATTAAAAATGCTAACAATTATAGAGCAAAGAAAATTTGATGACAAAAAAGAGCTGAACTGAAGGCGGAAACAGAGGGGCGTATAATAGCTGCACAGGACCAGCGTCTAACGATTAGAAACTATCAACCAAACATGATAAAAATGCCCGAATCTAATAAGTAAATTGTGCGAAAAAACTGAATTAATTGACCTCTAACTGTCCCGTTTCTTTATCATAATACCAATAGAGAAAGATATGATAAAATACAACTTTATATATATATATATATATATATATTGGACTGTGAAAAATGGTTTAAACACAAAGAAGAATCAATAACAGAATCATATTTTCTTCTTTTTTCAACCTAAACTGATAGAAAAAAATGAAGTATAATTAACCAGATATAATGGTTAAGGACTGTAAAAGAAAAACATACTTTCTAATTGACATCCCTGTGCCAACAAATAACGACATATTCAAAAATATAAAATCAGTAAATGTAAAAACCTGGAAATAGAAAATGAAAAAAAAAGAAGTACCTTAAAACTACCAACGTGCCTGTAATAATGGGAGCCCTGGGAATGACCAAGAAAAGACAAAATGAATATATTAAAAAGATACCTGGCAGTCGCAGCCGATATGAAATACAAAAGAAAAAATAATTTGTGAAAGTGAACGGTGTATGATCAATTTTACTGAAAAATTCACCGTAAAGAGTCAGCAATAAAGATAAATACATAAAAAGAATATAATTAGAACATTCCCTCACCCAAGGTCTTAGGTAAAGACTTGGAGAAATATTCTAAAAAAAAAAAAAGATAAAATAAAAAGAAGAAAAAAAAAGAAGAGTCAACAGGAAAAGAAAAAAATTACGAATGAACTTTGTTCTGTAATCATTAGTCTCGTTTACGAATCATTTTTGTATCCTGTCCGTTAAAAATCGATAGAGAAATTCTCACTAATCTTGTCACCAGTCTCAATTTTCAATATTTCCAACCCTGTCTCTGACATACGTACGGCGGTTGAAAAGGTTATTGATGAGATGGCGAATAAAAGACAAGCACCATACATTAATTTTGATAGTGATGTTTATCCTTTCAGGGAACATATGACATCATTCATTGTTTTGCAGATATTATGAGATGTACTCCAGTATTGACGGGGGTGTCCTCGTGGTATAATGGTTAAAGCGATGGACTGCGGAATCGTAGTACGTGAAAAAGTATGAACCCCCTTATCCTCCCAGCTATGGGTTAAATAGTACCACTACTGTTCTTCTATGAAAATGGCTTTGGCATTAAATAGCCAGCAAATGTTGATATGCCATTAAACAAAGAAACCTAACCATACAGTATTGACAATATGGTTTAGCTCATTTTTTTAACGGCATGTCAACTACGGGTGGGTTATTTAATGCCATGTTTTGGTGCATTTCTAAATGTTGGTTTAAAATAATCACTGGTTCAATATATATATATATATATATATATATATATATATACATTTTTTCATTATATGATCAAAGGTGATGGAGTATCCGTTATGAATGTTTGATACTAACGGCTATTGAGGTATGATTAATTAGGAATTAAGGATACGGCAACACTCAACGTATATATATATATATATATATATATATATATATATATATATATATACAGAAATATTCACATACAAGTACACACACATAAACATATATATATGTATAAAGGGTGGAAATTTCTGAAGAAAACATCGATCTACAATTTAATGATTTTTATTTCTTTAAATTGAATCAAAAGTTTGTTGAAAAACAGAAGTTACAAAGATTTTCTTCAAAGAAATGGTAATATTAGAGAATAACTTGTCATCAATATTTATTAGACTAAAGAAAACTTCATACATTTAAATGTAGCAGTTTGCATTGCCTAAACCTAGTTGATATATATCGTGAGTTCAAAATATTTTTGAGCACGTCACTATGTCGGAGATATAATATATTGATACACTAAACAAGGAGGTGGCCGTGGTGTAATGGTTATCGTCGTAGGTAATGGACACGGCGACACCAGTTCAAATCCTCGACGAGACTGATTGCATTTCACATAGCATTAATACCTTTGGGAAAGGTATGAATCCAATTATTCTCCCTCCAGCTATGGGTAAATAGTAGGGCAGACTCAGTTCTTCAGTCCTAGTAAGAAGAAGTCTAGGAGAAGGAAAACTCTGAATTCAAACCTGTTAAACTCCACTTAGAAAAAATTGACCTTGTGTTATATCCTGCTCGATCGGAGGGGTTGGGTAAGTATAGATACACTAAACAAGTGAGCTAGAATATTTCATCAGCTGAGAAAGATTGAATGGTGCAACGAATAAATTTATGTAAAGAATATTTTCATTCAATATAAAATAATTAAGTGGTATTGAAATGAAATACAACTTGAATAGAGAATTAGATTTTTGCTCAAAAGAAATAAAGTCGAAAGTTTTGAGAAGATTTACTGAACGATTCCATAAATCCACTCCATATGTTTCTGTTTTATAGTTTTTTTTGGTTTCTTTGTTTAATGGCATATCAACCTTTGTTGGTTATTTAATGCCAAAGCTATTCTCCTAGAAGAACAGTAGTGGTACTATTTAACCCATAGCTGGGATGATAAGGGGATTCATACCTTTCCCAAGGGTATTAGCCCGAAAGTGAACGTGATAGCCCGACTGGAGTACGAACTCGCTTACTACGATTCCGCAGTCCATCGCTTTAATCATTACACCATGATGACCACGCTTTTTTTTTAAAGATAGAATAAGTGATAAATCAATAACTTTTTATTTAACTTTAATCCAAATAGGTTAAAAATGTATTTGAAATAATCTAAGATGGAAAAGATCTATTTTATTATTTTGGTATTTTTACTCTTTAAATTTTGAGCAGCAAGTCAAATATTCTCGTCTGCAAATATTCAAGAAAATTTAAAACGAATGCGTCAGTGCTGATTGGTCAATTAATGCAAAAATGAAGATAGAAAAATTATAGCAACTGGAACCAACTTTTGCATAAAAATTAATACTTTTTTTGCATGGAAACCAATTTTATTTCATATCGATATGCATTTATATGGACATTGTTTGTTTGTTTTTTATATGATGGTCATTTGCTTATTCGCTCTCGCTGTAATATAATGGGCGAGGGATTTCGGTTTCATGCCTTTGGGGTCAGTGCATGGGTTACTTAGGTGCAACATTAAGTCAGGTGTTCACGCCCGCGCGCGCAGAGCAGAGCGGACGTGTCACTCAGAGATGTCACAATAGCCCCAGATGGGCAACGGGGATAGAGAGTGCGAATGACCTCACGCACCGGAAGCGCGCGGAGGATTTTGGGAGATTTTGAAGAAAGTTAGTTAAGTTGAGTCCTACCTCGGGAGGAGACGGTTGACTTTCGCTTGCTCGCGGAGGCCTTGTGACGGGTGCGCACGTGTTGGGTGGGAGAGGGGTAGATGGAAAAGCCAGAATAGAAAGAATGATACAAAAGCTTCCATGGATCGAATATAAAACAGTAGGCAGAAACAAAGTGTTTGTCCTATTGAATCAAAGACATACACACGCATATATATATATATATATATATATATATATATATATATATATATATATATAAACACATACACTCATACAATGATAGAAATATGTGGAAGGTTGGATAAATCAAACACTTAAGACAGGTTTAGAAGGTGCGATATTTCGTTCTTTTTATCCTAAGAACTTCTTTAGGCTCTGAACAAAATATCATCCCTTCTAAACCTGTGTTTATTTGATTTATCCAACCTTCCACATATTTCTAACATACAGATTCCCCACAATCTATCATTTTAACACACACATACAAAGACACACACAAATATATATATATATATATATATATATATATATATATATATTAGCCGAAGTACTAGGTCAAATATCGGACTAAAAAAACTTTAGGAACAACAATGAGTGCAATAAATTTCGCATAATTGAAATATAAAGTAATCGTTTATAATATGAATAGTTTGTTTGTTTTGGGTCCATTTATTTATTTCATTTTTTTTTTTAATGTTTTGGGGTTATATGATTAAAACCTAATAGATTTTGTACAAAGAAATATGAAATGTATTCGTTTGAATTATCAGTTTTTTCGTTATCACTGAAAAATATTTTCATTTCATTTTTATTACTTCTTTCTTTTTACCGTCTAAATATTTAACATTATCGAGTGGTACAAAAAAGAAAGAAAAGAAAAAAAGTAACTAAGAAATAAATGTCTTTCAATAAAAAAAAAATACTAGGAATTAAAATCATGCAAATTATTTTTTGTTTGTTTACAATTAAAGTCGTATTTTAAAAAGGTACCTCTTGGTCATGTGTATTTTTTTTTTTGTTAGTTTTCCAAAATATTAAAGATTCTTTTTTTACGATAGGTACAAGAAAAAAATATAAAACATTAATATATAAATATTACCTGCGGAACGCGGACATACAAAAACAGACGCCGGTCCCATATATATATATATATATATATATATATATATATATATATATATATATATATATATATATCCGACAGTATCAAGAACATGGAAAAATAAAGTAATCTAATGAAACATCCATCACTGTTAATGAAGTTTTATTAAAACCGAAACGTTTGTGGCGATTTAGGAATTACCAAAGAACTCCCAACCGGATGTTGACTCGTCGGCTGCCTGATACAAAATGTATAAATGCGTCGCCACGCATAAGGCTCCACGCATCCATCCGGTTAAAATCAGAAAAAAAGAAAAATAATAAAATGTAAAGTAGCCAATGAGAAGCGGTCGCGCCAAAATTAGAAGGATTTTCGAGTAGCGAATTTGGAGCCGGTGAAAAGAGATAAATACTCAGGTTTTCTGTGAACCGACCTCTTTTCGGGTAGTGACGTCGAACCGACAACACCGTTTTTACTATCTGGTGTTTGGGCACCACGCTGTGTCTTGGGACATAGCGTTGGTTAGTCCATTCACCAGGTAAATAAAGGAAAGTATGAAAGAAAAGTTTTTCGTCTCATTGTCTGTTTCTATCTTTCCCTTTTTATATTTCTTGTGGACCTTCTTTGGGCAAGGCATTGTGCCAGCCACGTCAACGTGGGGTAAAACTAAATAACCAAAATATGGAGTCAGATATCTTACGGCAACACAGTCTTGCCCTTAGCCACTGACCTTCATAAAAACCTTTTAAACCCCACACGTTTTAACGCTGAATTCTCATCATAATAAATACATCATTTTTAATATTAATAAAAATAACTTGGAACTGTTTCGACAGCCCTCGTAAATCCCTTATTATTCACTAAGCTTCGCATTGCTTGGCAAAAAGCGAGAAATATGGGATACTTACTGAGATTGAACTCATTTACAATAGTCTCTTCGCCAAGTTCGTTAACCTGTGCACTGCAACAAAACGAATGTCTGTAGTTGTGCCGAAAACTTTTCAGTAACCACTTGTGTATATCTTGTCTAGAGTTTGAATCAAATGTCTCTTTTTAGAAGCAGAGAAAAGGGCAATAATGTGCTGGGATGAAGTCAGATTCCTTTTTTTGACTTTGGTAAAATTCTACTTATAGTCGTGAAAATAGCAAAATAAGGAAAGATGTTTTTATTCTCAAACCATACAGACACGTTAACGTGTTTAGCTAATGGGGGAATAGTACGACAATCACCTACCCAGACCAAAATAAAGAATCTGCTTTTGGTAGCATACTAGTTATGTTAAAATCACTACAATAGGATAAATAAGGAAAAAAGGTTTCTATTTTCATAATGGAGGAGTATCGGCTTCGGGAAAATATTTTCGTCTCAAAATAAATAAACCACAGATACGTAAGTTTTATTTCTTTTTTTAAATTCGTGTGTTGCAACAAACTAATTTCTTCCAGTTTATCAATCCCGCTATATTAACGATGTCTTTTTTTTGGGTGGGGGGGGGTTTACAGTTTTCTAAATTGAGGATGAATTTGAATATAATCATTTCACTTTTTATTAGATGCAGATCTGTTTGTTTCTACTTCGCCTTTCGACAGTCTCCCGTTTTTTTTCTTCTGTTTCTTTTCTTGAACAATTTAGTGGGTTTTTACGGAGTGTAGTTGTTAGTACTATGACAGTCTAGTTTTAAATTCAGAGATTTTCCTTCTCCTAGCCCGGTTATTCTTAACAAACCCCACCTTTTTTTTTAAATTTAGTTTTCCTATTCTCAGCTCACTTAGCCGAATAATCATTTGTTTGCGTGCAATTGATGGTTTCAAGTATTTTTATCTAATACGAATAATTTGCACGCAATTACATGACTTCAAGTAACTATTACATTTATTTTCACATAATTATATGGTTTCAAGTATTCTAGTTCAATTGAAATAATTTGAATGCAATTAGATGGTTTCAAGTATTTCTATCTAATACTAATAAATTGAACACAGTTTCAAGTGTGCCTATCTAAGAGTACTAAGTTGAACACAATTATATGGTTACTGCCAACTATTACATTTGTTTGCTCCTAGTCATCTGGTGTCAAGAATTACTGTTCGATAATTATAATTTGCACTCAATTTCTAGTAACTGATAAATAATGGTAGAAAAATATGTCATCAAAGTATACCTACATAATTAATTTGAACAATTATATTGTTTAAAGTAGGTATTCATTTTTAAGAATAAGCATTACATATCTTAAATATTGCTATTTAATTATAAGAAATCGCATGTATTGATATTATCATCATCAAATCTATCGATTAAGTTCTTTCTATCTACATCATGTGTCCGAACAAAGCTGATATAAATAAGTTCTTGTTGGTCGGCCAACCCTAGCATGTCCATATGAAAGGGTTTATAGAAGAACGCCACTTATTAAATAGTCCTTGCTTCTCGATCTGTGTCCTGCATGTCTTGTTCGTCTTACTAGGATGGTTTTTGAGATGGGACGTAAAAGTTTTAATAACAGTTACTTTTTAATAATTTTTTAAAATTTTTATACACAAAGGGACATAGTTTCAAGTTTTCTTGTATTGATTATTATTAATCTTTCAGCATATTTATTGAATAAATGACTGAAGCAAGCTGGTGTATATATACACTAATATGCCTACTACCTAGGCTAGCAACTAATCACTGTCAAGGGAATGGACTTGGACACCTTCGAATAGTGGAACGTTCCAATGTCCATATAATCTCACTCCAACTCGTAATTAATTACTAAGCACTGACTCGTGGGCACCTCTGGTGGTGTAACGGTTAGCAAGCTAGACTAGCAGACCTACACGAGTGAGTTCGAGTCTCATTGGGCGCCCCATTCATTCGGCCTTGTGCCACATCAAAGCAAAGCGCTTTGTAATTACACTAAGCACTGACTCGTTGCTACTGAGCCTTGCGATAGAATTCCAACATTAACAGCTTCTAGAACTTAATGTCTGAGTGGGCATTGGAGTACGGAAATATGGAGGTTATTCAACTCGCTTGAGTTCTAGGACTGGATACTCAGCGCAGGATGTTGTTTAGTGTCATATCAAGAACCCCCATTTGGGTTGAGGAATGGACTTATTTCTTTGCAAGGGATGCAGTTGGAATTTTCTAAGCTCTGGCAGCGGGTTGCCTTTAGACATAAAATATATTGGTGGATACTGAACAGTCGGTGAACTCATCGATAGGAAAGCTTCATTATCTACCAAATTTTCAAGACTTTAGGGTGGAGCTTAGATTTATTATTGTCCCGTATGAATATATATATATATATACGAGCTAGCAAATTATACAGCCAACAAACCATTACGCAAGAAATTCAGTTCAAATACCAACATCCACCATTTTGCCTAATAAGTCTGATACGATTTGATCGGTTTCTCGTCCGGGGCAAATTTTCTCCGACCTGTTTTGAACTGATACCAAAATTACGAACAATCAAAACGTCGTTGTTCGTCTTCCAAATAAACTATTAATCATAAAAATTTTACAGACTCGGCAAGATTTTCGTCTATAATAAAAATTTCAGATAGGTTTGAAGATGGTCGACGGCAGACCGGTTGCTTCTGCCTAGCTGGAGCTTAGCCAATCAGAAACGACCATCGGATGAACTCGGCAAACGCCATATTACGCGTCTACTCTCGTAAACAACAGTACGTTCAACTCATGGCAAAAATACCCACTTCTCCAGATTCGTCCAATCACGTGCTAATTGAATTACATTTTTCTTGTAAGTTGGATTCTAAGATCTGATGGCTTCAGGAGATTTAATTTTAAGACATCTGAAACATTGCAGGAGTGTCTTGCTGGTACTTGCTACCGGACAGGATAACAAGAGCTGTCGATTGCCGTTTCTGTTTGAGTAAACAAAGAAGTTAGCAAAACACGCATTTGTTAGATCCTAAATTTATACTCTGGGGATTACGCATAGCGTAACGATGTCGTCTTAGAATATAGAATCGACATTGCAAGTTCAAATCAATGATTAGTTTATATGGATTTCACTTAGTGCTAATGCCCTTCGGAAAGGAATGAATCAACATGTTCTTCCTTCAACTAAAGGTGAATAGAAGGGCAAATTGAATTATTTAGCCTCGATTAGTCAAGCCGTCATAGAGAATGAAAATTCGGTTTAGAAACCCATGCAGAAGGCTGTTCCAAATCAAAAATGCATAAATAAACGACCTAACCAAACTGTGGTAGTCCATTTATTTTATTACTATAATCAATCTAACCAGGTCTTTCGAGATAACACTTTTTACAGGACCCAGTCTGTGACGCTAACTCTTCTGTCTATTGCTCATAAACAAGGTATTTCACAATTGACGAAATAAAAAAGGGGGCACTTCAACTTCTGTTGATTTTGTTCGCTTCCTAATTTCAGATTATTTCTGGAAAATATTTACCATTTAAATTCAAATGTGGCGAAATCGTGCCCAGGTTGATGGAGCAGATCTTTTGTGTGAGACAAATTACGAAACTAAATTTTCAAGATTGTTCAAGCAAGAGACAGAACGAAGTTCAATTTCGTCAAATGTTCAAAGTTGAAGAAATTTGAATCTCTTGGCACTTGCGAAGATCGCACGTTAATATTTTCTTCAGCATCTGTGTCTTCGATCACCCCAAAAAGAAATGTGCACACGTCATCAACAACTTTGCACGCCATATTCAACAGTGACTTTAACTGAACAGCGGGAAACTGGAGAATGCTCTCTCGGGCTTCTCTTTATATTTCTTCTTCATATTTTAGACTAAATAGGTGCAGATCCTCAAATTTTGTATTTTTACCTTTTTTAATAAATGTGTTTTCTATTACACTCTCATATGCGATTCTTAATTTGCGCCCGATCATTTTGTTTGGAAATTGTAAAACACCGTATTTTTAAATCTTAATTCCTATCTTTTTAGAAGAAACATTATCAGTAAATGGTAATTTGTTTAGAATTTTCATCTTCTTTGTTTCCGTTTGTTATCATACCTAACCCAAGTGAATGTTTCTAATGTTCGCGCTGTTCATAGTTGTCGTGAACACAGAGATATGAGTGAGTTACGATAAGATTTTTTTTTTTTTTTTTTTTAGAGTGAAATGAAATATCAATTAGAACTAACATCTAAATTTTAAAAAAAGGTTAACCATATTGCATCAAACTAGCATAAAACTAAACGGCCCAACTCAAAATTGCCCTCTTTGACATTGTTCTCCGTTTAATAGATTTTAATGGCATGTTTTATACTAAGAATTAATGGAATCGCGTTTATTAATGGAATCGCGTTTATTAAACATATATTTATATTTTTTTGTATGACTGTTTATGATTTTTTTTTCTCGAAGTGATATATCAAATATTCCTTTTAAATACAAATAATTTGGACCCTGTTGAATGATTACAGGTAACTAGTAATAATCTTTAGTAAAAAAAAGATAGCTTCGAGTAAGTATTCTTAATAAAATTAATTTACAGTGGTGTAATATCAAATATTCCAAATACAAATAATTTGCACATTTTTTTTGCTTTCAAGTATTCCTATATATATATATATATATATATATTGAGCAGTTGTTTTTATTTAATAATGGTCATTGGTTTGCACAAACGTGTATAATGCCAATTATTTTATAGTAAAAGTGATTCTAAGTTCCAAGTGACTATTTTTGATAAAAATAATTTACAGTTATGTCATCAAATATACTTCGACCGCGAGTCATTTTGGACTTGGCTGCCTCAGAAATGAATGGATTCTCCTCAATCCTGAAAGATCCAGAACTT
Source organism: Sepioteuthis lessoniana (assembly GCA_963585895.1). Classification (NCBI taxonomy): domain Eukaryota; kingdom Metazoa; phylum Mollusca; class Cephalopoda; order Myopsida; family Loliginidae; genus Sepioteuthis; species Sepioteuthis lessoniana. The sequence continues at coordinate 4,330,007 of OY757938.1, forward strand.
TTGATAGAGTTTACAGGTCTTATGAGTTGCGTGTTCGCCAATGGTCTGAGAGACTGGGGTTCAATCGCAGGTCGAGTCATACCAAAGACTCAAAAAATGGTACTGGATGCCGCATTGCTAAGCTCTCAGCTCTATAAGGTGATGATCAAGGGTAAAGTGGCGCGATCCAGTGAACAGAGTAGCACCCCCCACTACACGACGGTGTAGTAGATATTGAAAAGGGAGCCTTCGGATCACCCTGGACTAAGGTCACCAACTTTACTTACTTAGTGTCATACTCAGAAAATCCCTTTTAAAGGGAGTCTTATCCCTTTTGCATTGGATACATTTACAATATTCAAAGTCTCACCGACAAAGCCGATTACTCAACGTGAGTAGATATTTTGTATGGTAGTTCAAAGTGGCCGAAAATTTTCTTTTAATTCTCTAGCTTAACTCAAATTGTTCAACTCAAAAGCAAAGTGTTCTGTCTTACGTCACGTGATAGAATCTACCAATCAGATTCAAACACCTTTTCATTATTAGAGTGTATTGTTTCAATATTTTATTCTCACAACTTCACTACGAAAATATTTTCGCCTTTCAACTTTTAGCTTGTCAGTTCTAAAAGAAGGTGTTGAAAATGAGGAACATTTGTCCTTAGTACACTGAGGTTTAATTGATATATTTTCAAAACATATCTTAAAATCTCGTTTAGAATCACCTACACATTAATATGGAACACCTTACAGGGAAGAAATAAGAAAAATATACTATTTAAATAAATAGTTTTTATTCGTTCGTCGGCAACTTCAGAATTATATTCAGTCGAAGTTGTTAATTCGATTATTAGACCAGACAGGTTTTTATTACCCTGAATTCAATTGACTCGAGAAGTACCTCACAGTTATGAGGATTTTATGATTCCTATGTAACTGAAACCAATTTTAATTGTTTCTTATTGGTATAGCCCAATGGTAATTGTTATGATTATCAGCCTTGAGGTAAATTGATTCAATACAATGTACTTGAAGTATCAGTTTGAACTAAAAATGTATACTTACATTATTCGAGGTATGGAACAAGCTTAAAATATTCGGACTGTATACCCTGTTTATAATCATATAAAAATCTTTTCTTATTAAATAAACGAGATGTATGCCATGTTGAGGCTGAGTCAGTACTGCGGTATAGATGCACTATGAGTATTGAAACGTATGTAGAAAAAGATGGGTGGGAACTGAACAAAATGCTTCATGTTAATGTGAACAAATCATGGAAGGAACCGCCCTCCCACGAAACAACTGCTGCACAGACACTTACTTAGATGGTTTGTGAGATGGAAAGTAAGAGAGACAAGTGAAGCTGGCCATTTGGTGGTGAAGTAAGGACCAACTCATAAGATTTATAAACTCCAACAAAGGCACACTTCTGAGTTGGCCAATTAGCAAGAGCTTACATATGTTGTCATCTACACATGCAGCATCATAACGACACAATAATAAAACAGATGCACGCAGGAAGACTTCTTTAACTAAATATGTACCTCTCACTTTATTGCAAGGGTTCGAAAAGGTTACTCAAGGTTTGCGTGTGAGAGGGAGCTGGAGACCGAAAAGAAACTGCAATATTTTGACCCCTTACTCTTATGGCCGTCAGCGTTGAGTCTTTCTTGTTCTCCTGATGCTCAACCGGAGGCCCAGAGGCCCACTCTGCTGGATGATGGCTTTCTTTACTGCATCTTATCAGCATCTTCTCCGGACCTCAACTCATCAGGGCCCCTCGTCTATAACTCCGTCTCCAACTGGAACTCATCAGGGGCTCCAAGAGCCCCTTCGGCCTGATGTGGCTTTTCCTACCACAACTCGTCTATAACTCCGTCTCCAACTGCCTCCAACTGCAACTGTAACTCCTGTATTGACTGAATTATATAATAGTTCCACGCCCACTCAATTGCCTACTCGATCTTTGGAATGGCATGATTGATCATCATCCAGCGGAAATAACTGTCTTGCAGTTCACAGGTCACTCTCTTCCGGTGCATCAGTCTATGAGTGTACCATGGGCATTTTTTTACCTCGTCCAATTTCATCAGCCAATTTCCGCCCACGCGATTTCTCTCATAACTGCCATTAGAATGTGTCACTTCCTTCCGGTGCATCACTCTGAATGGCATTTTTGGCTGGGTCGAAGGTCAAAATGCCACACATACATCAGCTCTGTCTGGACACTGGATGCAGTCTAAAAGACCTGACAAGAGCGATGAAATATGGGGATGGATGCTGAGAGAGATTTAGCGAACTTCGAGCTGTCGGGACGGCTTGATGATGATGATGATACCTAGAGGTTAAAGATCTTACACCATAAAAAGGAGTGTCCAGGCTATGTCTCTAGCCTAAATCTGGTGGTGAGGTTCAAAATCTGGAATATGTAGTATACCTTAGTATTGCTATTAATCAAAGGACAATTCTGACCATGAGATTAAGTATCTACTAGGGTCCCGTCTCTAGGTCAAATAGACCTGCTTGAATATTATTTCAATTAGATAGGAATACTTAATACCATATAACTATTCATTAATTATTTGTATTGGAAAAAGTTACCTAATACCGTAAATATTTAGTAAAGATGTTTATAATTTGTTAACTGCAATAACAACTACTTGCAAACAAACAATTATTATTAAACAGAAATAATACCTTCAAACTATATAGTAGTGGATAGAAATATTAATATTTCATAGTAATACTTGAAATAATTCAACTGTGCGCAAATTATTTGTATTTGATTTAAATACTTGAAATCATATTACTGAGTGCAAATGAAATCGGCAAGGTGAGTACAATTCACTGTACTGATGAACGATATGATACCCCCTATTATTAACTTTCCTTAAATATCAACCATATTATACCCTCTATCATTTACTACCCTTACAAATAAACCATATTATACCCCCTATTACTTACTACCCTTAAATATAAACAATATTATACCCCCTATTATTAACTTTCCTTAAATATCAACCATATTATACCCCTATTATTTACTACCCTTAAATATAAACCATATTATACCCCCTATTATTTACTTTCTTTAAATATCAACCATATTATACCCTGTATTATTTACCACCCTTAAATATCAACCATATTATACCCCGTATTATTTACTACCCTCAAATATCAACCATATTATACCCTGTATTATTTACTACCCTTAAATATCAACCATATTATACCCACGATTATTCGATACTCTTAAATAGTTTCAAGTAGAACAATTAAATTTTTTACTCATAAAACGTGTACTGAAAAAGTATCAAGACTGAAAATCTATTTATGAAGACGAAAATGAAGAATAAATGAAAAGTTTCTTTTATTTCATCCTGCGAACTCATTCCAGTAATTTTTCCCAAAGTTGAAACAGTTGGATGAGGTGCAAGACTACGGCCTGGAAGTAAGCGGGTTTCAAACTTCAGTCACACTATTACAGTCACCTTCAGACTGATTACCTTGAGAAAGGTATGAAGCTCCATATACCCACAGCTATAGTTCAAAATCTATTCTTCAACAAGTAAGGCTTTGGCATTAAATAACCCATGAAGATTGATATGCCATTAAACACCGAAGCATCTGAAACTCTTTTTTTCGTTCGTTGTAAAGCGAGGATTTCCTATGGCAAAAGTGAACAAAAATGAACTGGAAGTAAACGAGTTCGATTTCCAGTTGCGCCATTACGTTCACTTTTGGACAAATACCCTTGAAAAAGGTGTGAAACTGTTTATACCTCCAGCTATATGTTCTCTAGTATCACTGCTGTTCTTCTATGAGGAAGTATTTCGCATTAGATAACCCACGAAGGTTAAATGCCGTTAACGAAGAAAACAAACAAAAGTAGGAAAGTTTAACCGCTGACATCCTCAGATTAATTTTCAGGTTAGCAAAACAGAGCTAAGTCTTGTGCGCTGATGTGCTTAAAGAATTTTCTGTTTCGACTGAAGCTGTTCAATACTATCGCAATTGTTGATGAAAATAAATTGAAGTCAAGTCACAAGTTCCTCTAACCAAAGTCTAAACATCTAATTCCAGTCGATGCCTTTCAAGCATATCCATATATTTACCTCAATTGATTGATTTTAATGGCGTGTTAAATTCTGGCATAAGAAAATAAAAATTAACCTTGTTAAAGTCCTATAAAATCAAACAATACCCGAGGGTGGGAATCCTGTGACGTAGTGGCTTAAGTGATGGATTTAAATCATTGTAGCAACTGAGCCTGAACTTCATAATTGCCATTACGTTCACAATCAGACTAATAAAATGGGAAAGATATTAACACCCTCATATCCCAGCTACAGGTTAACTTATACTATTACTGTTCTTCTACCAGGAGATTTTGGTATTAAATAACCCACATAAGTTAATATGCCGCTAAACAAAGAAAACAAACCAACCAACATTACTAGTCTTTAAAATGGCTGGTGAAAGAAATGGAAACAGCCAAAGGGCCCAAACTTTACAACACCCATTACGTTCTTAGTAAACATTAAACATTTTTTAAAGAAATTAATTCTTTCTTGTTTTTTGATTTATTTGATGCTTAATTAATATATTAACTTTTTAAAAGCGTTTAATACGCGCACACACACATACAATTATATACACGAAGATCATTAAATAGGTTTCCAGACATTTTCATATGGGTACTTTTATTGATAGTACACACATGAAATTCTAGTCCCCTTCGAAGTAATCTCCTCCGGTTACAATGCACTAGTTCTACCGTTCAAACAACTTCTGGAAGGCCCCATGGAAGTCCTCTTGTGTTAGCGTGTCAATGACCCTCGTCACAGTCTTTTTCATCTCCTCAATTGTCTCATAAAGACAGCCTCAGGGGATAAGGTCTGGACTCTAGGGAGGGTGAGAAACTGTCTTGATGCCCATCTTGGTTAAATAGTCTGTGACAAGGATGGAGTTGTGGACTGGTGCATTGTCCTGCTGGAAATGCCACTGACCCGATTTGAAGAGTGTTGGCCTCTTCCCAAGGAATCTCTTTCTGAACTCCCTCAACATAGTAAACATAACCTTAACCCTTTGGCCAATCAACTCTGGTTTATTGACTTCTTTACTTCTCCCACACCTCTCATCATCCCTCACAGACTCCTTGGCTTCCTTGAATCTCTTATGCCACTCAAAAACTGATGCTCGATTCATGCAAGATGCTCCAAAAGCAGTCTGAAGCATTCCATACGTTTCCGTGGCATTTTTTCCAAGTTTAAAACAGAATTTTATTGCATATCGTTCTTCTAAAGTGTCCTTACGTCAAGATTGCATTTTTGAAATTCACTAGCTGTGACAATCAGTCTTTAGTAGGGTGTATTCCAATTGCTGCTGTAGCTTTTCATTTGAATCTGAAATCATAAAAATTGATCAGTCATCTCATAAGATACATAGCAATAACATACTGAATTTTAAAGAGTCTACAATAATTTTAAATGCCTGTACAAAAAAGTCTGGAGACTAATTGAAGGCACCACGTATATATATATATATATATATATATATATATATATATATATATATATATATTAGATATAAACAGAGTTGAGGTAAAAGGATAGGAACAACAAAGGAGGACGAAAAATCCACTCAGTACCCACAAAAATATACCTGTGTACACGGAGGTATGTATACAGACATGTATACGTGGATACACACACACAAATACAGAATACTCATAGATAGACACACAAAAAAGGATTTCTCTAGATCATAGGTTTTTATAAACAATTAAAGCCAATGGAACATTCACTGACATAAAACTTTGAATTAAAAAAAATCAAAAGAATCTATAATATATATTTACGAGCCGAAATTTTAAAACTTAAATCTATTGAAGAGGACGTAAGTGTCTGAAACACGTGTAGATTATAAGTATATGAAATAATAAAAACCTTAATACCAAATCCGAAATCATTAAAGTACCTGTTCATTTTAAAATATTAACTTTTCTCTCTTTAGATGAACAAAAAGACTTCGCGCACACACGCACACACACACACACACACACACACACACATATATATATATATATATATATATATATATATATATGTATATTGGAAATATCCGTTCGTGGCTCATATGTCTTTGTCTCTATGATGCCCCCCTATCACTGTTCAGTATTTCTCTGCAGGTTTAAATCGAAGTGCACAACTCCGAGATATCCACGAGGGAAGAAGAAAGCAAAAGAAAAAAAAAATGAGGATACGTCACTTAAGAGAGAAGGGGTAAGATACTCTTCGAACAAAACAATGTAAGACAAAAAGTAAATGAAATCGAGACACATAAGAAAATCCAGTATTCTATTGTAGAAATATATTGATATTACCTCGCATTCCTCGAAAAATGACTGAATGGAATTCGCTATGTAGACGGCAAGTGAAATTCCCTAAGGTAAATTAAACGGACTGCTAGGTTATCAGGCTTGGTGTGGCTGTCTTTGTCTTTCCTTCGAAGCAGACTGACGACACTTGTATATATGCAGGAGTGAATATTTCCTACTTCCGGGTTTTGGGCTTCCCAAAGACCGGCCATAAAAATATTGCTTGATTGTGCGTCTCCAGGAAACTCTCAAAACTGTGATTATACAATCGAAGTCTTAAGTCGCAGCTCCAATTTATCTTGCCATTTTCACTTTGAGTGGAAGAAGTGGCTGAGTTGTCACACACAAAATACGTACGGCCACCCGCACACTCAAAACACCCACGCAGATATAGCCAGGCCACTCTATAGTCATACACATATATAGATACGTACACATCTATGGAAAATTCGCACATACCTGCATACAAATAACTACTTCAACTCATACTGTGATATATATATATATATATATATATATATATATATATATATATATATGCACTTACATGTCTAAATCTATTTATTACCACACTGAATGTTCATTGAGTTTCAATATATAATCATAATCAAAACCTACCGTTAAAACAGTCGAAATCATTAAATTATAGTGCTTTATACATAGGAATGCGAGGTAATATCAGTATATTTCTCCTATAAAATACTGGATTTTCTTGGAAGTCTCGATTTAATTTACTTTTATCTGACATTGTTTTTTTTTTTTATTGTAGATATATCGCGTATATATATCAGAAAATTCAATATCACATATTTAAACGCCCTGATAAAAAATTTTAAAAAATTGATACGTTTAACATTAGAAGGTAATTCAGCTACAAATTTATTATATATATAATAAACACTATTGTTCTCTAGCAAGATCTGCCATTTGTTCAGTCACCTTGATGAAAAAAATCGAATCCTTGAATCAAGTTTCAAGAAAGGAATTCAAGTGTAGTTTTATCCAAACATCTGACGTGTACATGCAAGTTCTCCGGAGGATGAAATACGTGAAACTCAGAATCATGAATTAATGCATTGTTTTATGTAATCCTTGAAATATCACATACACACACACACACACACACACATATATATATATATATATATATATATATATACGAGTAAATGTATATATATATATATATATATATATATACGAGTAAATACACCAATAAATTACAATTTGGATTGAAGATTGATTTCTCTGCTATTCAGCGCAATTTTGCTCCGGAAAAATACCGCTACGTTGTGCCATTTCTTGCTTTGATGTGGTAACTTTTATAAAAAATGGAATCTTTATGATACAACTGAATCAACTTTCTATATAAAGATTGTGAAATAAAACTGATTCTATATAGCCTCCATGTCCTATGTCGATATTAAGACCTTTGGTCTAACTCTCCACTTTGCTTCGACATTTGTTTATGCAGTGAAATGATCCCCAATCTACGATCTTCATCAGACGAAAGGGATATGTATTGAGAGAGAGAGAGAGAGAGAGAGAGAAGAGAGAAAGAAAGAGAGAGAGAGTGTGTGTGTGTGTGTGTGCGCGCGAAAGAAAGAAAAATTTCTTTGACAATGGAACATTTATAACACAAATAGAAATATTAATACAATAAATTTCTACAAGCTTTTGGGCTCCAGGTATTCATTGCATAGAGAATGTTTCCTCGAAGATTATTTCTGTCTATACGTACTCGCTTGCATCCGTCAAATTAAATCGCAATATACATTCGGTGATTAATTATATATATATATATATATATACATATATATATATAGGGTTGCGCAAAACTCACTTACCCTAAGGAAAATTATGAATTCCGTTATCCCACCAATCTATGGATAAAATGGTAGTAGTAATTTACGAAGGTCTCTACTTCGATTTAGCACAAGGCCAAATGAATGGGGCACCCAATGAGACTCGAACTCACTCGTGTAGGTTTACTAGTCTTACTTGCTAACCATTACACCACCAGAGGTGCCCAGGATTAAATGGTAGTACTAATTTTCTTATGGAAGGTTGGGTTCAACATTATATAATCCACAAATATAGATATGCCAATAAAAAAAACAAAACAAACCAATAGTCACTATTTAAAAAAGATTCAACGTTTTTTATCTACAAAATCATTAAAACATTTAAGTGGTAAGTACCTTTTTACTAATATATATATATATATATATATGTATATATATATATATATATATATATATATATATATATATATATATATATATGTCTGTGTGTGTGTGTGTGCGTTCTTGTATATGCATCACGAAAACTATCCAAGTTAGACGAACCAGACATGCAGGACACTGCTGGAGAAGCAGGGACAAGCTCATAAGTGATGTACTCTTATGGACCCCCACATATGGCCGAGCAAAAGCAGGACGACCAGCACGAACATACATTCAGCAACTATGTGAGGATACGGAATGTAGCTCTGAAGACCTGCCAGAGGCGATGAACGATAGGGAGAAGTGGCGAGAGAGGGTCAGGGACATCTGTGCTAGTGGCACGACACGATGATGATTATATACGTGTGTGTGTGTGTGTGTGTGGGTTTACAAACCCCTCTGCTCAAGCAGGCAGTGACAGGTTTGAATAAAGAATTTTCCTTCGCTGAGATTGTTAGTCAAAACAAGGCTGAAAAATCAGTCTGCTCTATTATTAACCAATTGCTGGTGGGAGAAAAACTGTTTTTAATAATACCCTTGGGAAAGGTAGGAATCCACTCGCGTAGCACTCAGTAGCTGTTAAGCGTATATATGTAAACAGAATAAAAGTGACACATATGCGTTAAAATCCCTTCGTTTGCGATGAGATTGCCGATGGTTGTGCGGTAAGAAATCCGACTGACATAAAGTCAGCCGGGTTTCGATCTCAGCTTAAAGCATATTGTGTATCTAGCCCAAGCGACGAATTGTGTTACAATGAAACTGTCTGTGGATGACGATAGATATATATATATGTAAGATTTTGAATAAAAAATGTACAAATATTTAAAATACTAAATTAGTTTTTCGCAATCCAATTGATAAACTGTTTCATATCAGTCATTGCATTACCCGGATGAAGTTTCCGTCACGTAACTGTTAAAGAGCTAGACAGCGACCTCTAAGTTAGGGAGTTCGAATTCCAGCAGTTCTTTTACGTTTACTCTGGGACAATTTGGAAGATATATGAACCTCTGATCCCCTCAGCTATCGGTTTCATTTTCTTACTGTACTTGTTCTACTTTATGGCTTTGACATTAAATAACCCAACAAATTTGCAATGCCATTAAACAAAGAAACCAAACGAAACCTATGTATAATATCAATAATTTGCCAACAGATCTATCATACACATATATGTGGACAATAACCGCTTTTACCCATTCGGGTCTGAGTGGACCTGGGCGTAAAAGCAATTACAGAGTACTCTACACAGCCAACAATTCCAGAAGTGGAACTTCATTTCCAGATGCAGCCGAGCGTTGTACCTAGAACACCCTTTTCGTGTTGGAGGTTTAACCCCTCTGTAGTGGCTACTGTCAATGTATTCTAAACTCTGCCGATAGTGCAGTAGCTTTTTTCAGACTTTGAGTTTGGGATCTCTCTAATATTTCAATGCATGCCTAAAAAAAAAACTCTCACAAAATCACTAATCAAAAACCTTGGTTCAACACTTAAAAATAACGAACAAGAAAAAAGCAAATTTAAATTTTTCTGGATGGGATAATTATAAATTTATATTCATCAATTCACTGTGAGAATTCAAAATAGTTTCATCATATCGAATATTTAAACATTAATTCTTCACGTTCAGCTGGTGTCCTTTTCCGATTTAGCACTAAATCTTATTTGAATAAATCATGCAAATTTTTTGAAAGAATAAAAATGTCTTTTCCTACATTTTTCCTCGCCTAAAGACATCGATTTTTCTCTGTTGGACTGTGTGACTTGATTCTGTTAAAATCGAAGAAGAAGATTATTTCCTACAGTCACAATATTTGTGTTATTATATAAAGCATATATATTCTCTAATTTGCTGGCATTCAAGGATTACATCAAACATATTTAATGAGCGTCAATGTGTTTTATTGTCAACACATTCAAATATATATATATATTTCATGAAAATAAAAGAAAATGGTTTCACACTAAAAATGGCAAGAAGCAGACGATATCCCGCAGAAACTCTAGTGGACGTAGACGATGCAGAAGCTCAACAACTCCTAAAGTTGAATCTCTCTAGCGTAGCCTGAAGAAGAAATCAAGAGGCATTCCCTCGACGTGAACTCAGATAAAATAGAGGTCACGTATTTTTATCAAGAAGCCGATCCCACATAAAATAGCAAGCCTCTTATATTAGTAAACCAATTCGTATCCATTGGTAGCAATATCTCACCAACTAAAAGCAATCTCAGTATACGCAAAGGAAATGCATGGAATCCTAATCATTGGTCATCGAACCTATGGAAATCTGATCTTTTTGATTAAATGAAATGCTATTTTTTCCAATCTGTAACCGTATCTCTTCTAAAGCATACCTGTAACACATGGACTATATGAATAATATATATATATATATATATATATATATATATATATATATATATTATATATATATATATGATTTGTAAACGGTTACATTTCAGACAAGCTCGACCTAATTTGCTTGATGGTTTCTTTGTTTAATGGCATATCAACTTTTGTAGGTTATTTAATGCCAAAGTCATTCTCCTAGAAGAACAGTAGTGGTACTATTTAATCCATACCATTTCGGGCCAATGTGGACCGATTATTAATGACAATGATGATACTCCATATTCCCTTAAACTTTATGGCTATAACTTTGCTATCAGATGGTTTAATACAATATTCAAGACACTTGCTGAGGGTCGTAGACCTCTGCGAAGATACAATCGGCGTATTCTCTACGTCCCAATCGACTGATCACTTCATGCTGTTTTGAAAAAAAAACAAAACAAACTTGGACGCACATACCTGGCAAAATGGCTACTTAACTCTAATCTCACAAATTTTCCCATGAAGACAAGAAATCCTGGTCACTGTTGAAGAAACAAAGACTAAATGACCGAGTCCAATCGTCAGTTACACATGAACCCACTCGTGTTGGCTAACCAGGAAAAAACTTTTATTACCTCTGGATGTCGTGAAGAGGAACTGCCAAGAGCAATATATATATATATATATATATATATATATATATATATATATATATATATATGTGTGTGTGTGTGTGTGTGTGTGTGTGTGAGTAGAGAGAGAGGGGGGTTCCACTTTAAATAACCTGATATTTGTATATGGACCGGTTAACATGTTTTGTATTGGTTTAAGATATCATCATCAGTCATTTGACGAATTGAGAAAGCAGAAGCATCAATCGACTTAAATCCTTTTATATCACTTCAGTGAAATGAATAAATTAACAGAATATTCACAAATAAACAAAGAAGACACAAGAAAAAGGAAAAAAAAAACGAACAAAAAATGTTCATTGTTTCCCAAAAAAGAAATGCAAAAACCGAAGGTTAGAAATACGTCAGTTTTTAAAATCCTTATGGCATAAATACTTCCCTTCTTCATAAGGGGGGAATCTCATGGCGTTTTGGTTAATGTGCTAGACTGAGACATCATAGTATGCAAATTTGAATTCTCGTCGCGCCTTTACGCTCGTTTTCGGAAAATACATTTTGGAGATGTATGAACCTCCTTATCTCCCCCAGATATGGGTTAAATATTACCATACAAAGTTTTATATTCCCTTAAAAACAAAGTAACTAACGAAATATTTCATTAAAAAAGAAACGCATCCAAAAACTCCAACAATGACAAAAATCCTGTTTAGAAGCCACAACCATTTGATAATATCTTCAACGTTGACGCAAAGCCAATCGAAATTTGTTGATATTTAGATAAAGTAAAAAAAGATTATTAGAAGAATCAGATGCAAATGGATTTGATATTTTTCTCGCTTATTTTTCTGAAAATCTTTTCCTTTTTATTATTTTTAGTCTCAATGCGATCATATTCTCTCACTGGTTTTCTTCTTACACGACACTAGAATCATATGTGAATTCAAAGCGTAAAGACATGTTTTAGATATTACGAAAATATAATGGGCGAATATTCTGAGTAGGTTTGGTTTGTTGGGTTTTATGGCATATTAACCTTTGTAGGTTATTTAACGCCAAATCCATTTTTATGTAAATAATCTGTTTTATTTAAAACAATTCAGTTTAGCATGAGTACACAGTTTGTCAAAAACATCTCCATTTCAAACTATTCAAGCAGTTATACGTAAAAATTCAGTTAAGTGTAAATACAGTTTTAATGTCGAAAAACAGTTCTATTTCAAGCACTAGCATGCAGTTCAAATGTAAGTACGGTTTAATTATCAAAAACATTTCTATTTCAAGCTATTCAGTTTACTCAAACAATTCAGTTTAGCATGAGTATGCCGTTAGTTCTATTTAACCCATAGATAGAGCCCTATCAGGTGTTACCACTCCGGGCCAGAGTGGACCTGGGAGCTATGGCAATAAAGGGGTACTCCGCATTGCTCAAAGCTCCAGCACTGCTCGAACCTCACCATCAGATTTTTTAGTGTCATATCCAGGACACTTGTTTGGGGGGGGGGGTCTTACTCCTCTGCAGAGTTGCAGTCAGTTTATTCTACAGCCCCAGCCGACTGGGCAACGAATATTCTGAGTAGGTTTGATGATAGCTATACAAAAACTAAGTATTTGTAAATGGTTAGCTGTTCCCAACATAAAACAGTGTTCGAGTGATCAATGTTGGTTTCGATAGAAGCAAATTGTTGACTAGAACAACACTAAAAACAACTCTTTCTTTAATCATGACTCTTGATTTATTTGCTGAGAAAACTGTTGGAAAGACGGAAAACTGAGGTTCAAGATCCTTTGCAAAGGTGGTTGGAAATGTTTAGAATGTGTCCCTCAGGAGACCGCTGTGTGTACGCATTGACCTTTGATCATGTATATTTGAAGTTTCTTTTCTAATTCTCATGTCTTCCAAACTGACACACACACAAACTCTCTCTCTCTCTCTCTCTCTCTCTCTCTCTCTCTCTCTCTCTCAGATCAAATGACTGTCTTACTCACTAGCTATCTCTCTTCCTCTGATTCTCTTTCTTTGGCTGATTCACTGACACTCACTCTCTCAGTCCATTTAAGTGTTCCCCTATCTGATTCATTTAATGTTTTTTTTTGTCTTTCTGTCTTTTTCGCTCTGACTCACTCTGTGTGCCTATCATTCTGACTCTCGCCTACTAACGAAAGTGTAAAGGCCTGCATTTATACATCGATATGTCAAAACTTTTTGACATACCATAAAACCAACCAACTTTTTAAATACCCCATTTTATCCTGCGGTTAATTTCCAATTTTACATACAATGGATGGTTTCCGTAAATAAATTAAGTAAAAAGTAACTATGCGACCATAGTTGAGGGTGAGTCGAAGGCTCCCTTTTCGATAGCTACTACACCAAGGTGTAGGGGAGGGCGTTACTCCTTTCCCTGGATTGCTCCACTTTACCCTTGATACGTACCTTATAATGCTGAGTGTTAAGCAAGGAGATATCAAGTACCATTTTTTGAGTCTTTGGTATGACTCGACTCGACCTGGGATTGAACCCAGGTCTCCCGGGCCATTGGCGAACACGCTAACCGCTAAGCCAATAATGATATTAATCACTTATAAATAATTAGTATCAAGGAACTATTCTTAATGCAAATAATTTACACTGTATTATTTGATTTCGAATATTTTTATCAAATTTTAAAAAGTTTCAAACGGACTTAATTGACTCAGATGAGATCCTAAGAGGTGTTATCAATCCGGTCCAGAGTGAACCATGGTGTAAGAGAAGCAAAGTTGTGACCCTTTTATTCCCTAGACTCATGAACTATCATCGGGTGGACAGAAAATTAATAAGTTCAGTCCCCAGGGACCTTCCCCACAGGGAGCAAATATACCTTCATGAAAAAACTTTTTCCAATTTATATTTATAACCCTGAAGGAGGTTTTCAAAGGAATATGAGCAACCTTTACACCGACCCGACAAAAAGTTTGCTAAATGCAGAACGCTTAACAATAAAACGACCTTGAATTACATTATTGTTTCATGGGTAGTAGAATTAATTGCGTCATACCATCGGATGCAGTTTTGTTTCATACCCTGGTCCCACATTTTTGAAGTTGTTGGGGACTTTAGTATTCTGCAGGGGAAATAACTCTTGCCGACATGATGGATATTTATATTCAAAACAACATTTTTCCAGCGCTGCCTGCGTTTTCGTTGGGACATTAATTCGATTCTGAGTTTTAAAATTCAATCTATATATAAACATAAACCTGAGATTTTGAATTTCATTTGAATATAAACATCATTCTTTGCTTAGCATTTCCGGCCATGGACAATTCATTTTACATATTATGCTTTCTCAATAATATTAATCATTATAAAAGGTGATTTTCATCAAAATATTTTGTCAGGTTTTCTATCGTAGAATTACACAAAAAAAACCCAACAATTTGACAGAAGGTCATGAGAATAATGCTAAAGTCAGAAAAGTAAAAATCATTGAATGAGCGATTTTCTACCAACAAATCCTTTGTTGGTTCATGGTGATCAAATTCTTTCAGTATATTTCTGTGTTTAACCATAAGACGTGAAACGAAATCAGTTTTTAAATAGAGTAAAAGTGCTTTAAATTCAGATGTTTGCTTCTCCTAAACTGGTTGCCCTCTTATTTTCCCATAGTTAAGAGAGGAAAAATGGATTCATGCTTTTTAAATTCAGATGTTCGTTTCTCCTAGAGTGGTTGCCCTCTTATTTTCCCATAGTTAAGAGGGGAAAAATGGATTCATGCTTTTTAAACACAGATGTTCTCTTCTCCTAGACTGGTTGCCGTCTTATTTTCCCATATTTATGAGGAGAAAAATGGATTCTTCTCCTAGACTGGTTGCCCTCTTATTTTCCCATAGTTAAGAGGAAAAATGGATTCTTCTCCTATACTGGTTGCCCACTTATTTTCCCATAGTTAAGAGGAGAAAAATGGATTCATGCTTTTTAAATTCAGATGTTCGCTTCTCGTAGACTGATTGCCCTCTAATTTTCCCATAGTTGAGAGGAGAAAATGGATTCATGCTTTTTAAACTCAGATATTCTCTTCACCTAGACAGGTTGCCGTCTTATTTTCCCATATTCATGAGGAGAAAAATGGATTCTTCTCCTGGACTGGTTGCCCTCTTATTTTCCCATAGTTAAGAGGAAAAAATGGATTCTTCTCCTATACTGGTTGCCCACTTTTTTTCCAATAGTTAAGAGGGGAAAAATGGATTCATGCTTTTTAAATTCAGATGTTCGCTTCTCCTAGACTGGTTGCCCTCTAATTTTCCCATAGTTAAGAGGGGAAAATGGATTCATGCTTTTTTAAACTCAGATGTTCTCTTCTCCTAGACTGTTTGCCCTCTTATTTTTCCATACTTACGAGGAGAGAAATGGATTCTTCTCCTAGACTGGTTGCCCTCTTATTTTCCCATAGTTATGGTGGGAAAAATGGATTCATGCTTTTTAAAAAGATGTTCTCTTCTCCTAGACTGGTTGACGTTTTTTTCCCATATTTATGAGAGGAAAAATGGATTCTTCTCCTAGACTGGTTGCCCTCTTATTTTCCCATAGTAAAGACGAGAAAAATGGATTCTTCTCCTAGACTGGTTGCCGTCTTATTTTCCCATAGTTAAGAAGAGAAAAATGGATTCTTCTCCTAGACTGGTTGCCCTCTTATTTTCCCGTTGTTTATTACGATAAAAATGGATTCTTCTCCTAGACTGGTTGCCCTCTTATTTTCCCATTTTTTTAGACGAGAAAAATGGTTTCTTCTCCAAGACTGGTTGCCCTCTTATTTTACCATAGTTAAGAGGTAAAAATGGATTCTTCTCCTAGACTGGTTGCCCTCTTATTTTCCCATTGTTTAAGACGAGAAAAATGGATTCTTCTCCTAGACTGGTTGCCCTCTTATTTTACCATAGTTAAGACGAGAAAAAAGGATTCTTCTCCTAGACTGGTTGCCCTCTTATTTTCCCATTGTTTTAGACGAGAAAAATCGATTCTTCTCCTAGACTGGTTGCCCTCTTATTTTATCATAGTTAAGAGGAAAAAATGGATTCTTCTCCTATACTGCTTGCCCACTTATTTTCCCATATTTAAGAGGGGGAAAATGAATTCATGCTTTTTAAATTCAGATGTTCGTTTCTCTTAGAGTGGTTGCCCTCTTGTTTTCCCATAGTTAAGAGGGGAAAAATGGATTCATGCTTTTTAAACACAGATGTTCTCTTCTCCTAGACTGGTTGCCGTCTTATTTTCCCATTTTTACGAGGAGAAAAATGGATTCTTCTCCTAGACTGTTTGCCCTCTTATTTTCCCATAGTTAAGAGGAAAAAATGGATTCTTCTCCTATACTGGTTGCCCACTTATTTTCCCATAGTTAAGAGGGTAAAAATGGATTCATGCTTTTTAAATTCAGATGTTCGCTTCTACTAGACTGGTTGCCCTCTAATTTTCCCATAGTTAAGAGGGGAAAATGGATTCATGCTTTTTTAAACTAAGATGTTCTCTTCTCCTAGACTGGTTGCCGTCTTATTTTCCCATATTTATGAGGAGAAAAATGGATTCCTCTCCTAGACTGGTTGCCCTCTTATTTTCTCATAGTTAAGAGGAAAAATGGATTCTTCTCCTACACTGGTTGCCCACTTTTTTTCCAATAGTTAAGAGGGGAAAAATGGATTCATGCTTTTTAAATTCAGATGTTCGCTTCTTGTAGACATATTGCCCTCTAATTTTCCCATAGTTGCGAGGAGAAAATGGATTCATGCTTTTTAAACTCAGATGTTCTCTTCTCCTAGACTGGTTGCCGTCTTATTTTCCCATATTTATGAGGAGAAAAATGGATTCTTCTCCTAGACTGTTTGCCCTCTTATTTTCCCATAGTTAAGAGGAAAAAATGGATATTTCTCCTATACTGGTTGCCCACTTATTTTCCCATAGTTAAGAGGGGAAGAATGGATTCATGCTTTTTAAATTGAGATGTTCGCTTCTCCTAGACTGGTTGCCGTCTTTTTTTCCCATATTTATGAGAGGAAAAATGGATTCTTCTCCTAGATGGTTGCCCTCTTATTTTCCGATAGTTAAGAGTAGAGAAATGGATTTTTCTCCTAGACTGGTTGCCCCCTTTTTTTCCCATAGTTAAGACGAGAAAAATGGATTTTTTCCTAGACTGGTTACCGTCTTATTTTCCCATAGTTAAGAGTAGAAAAATGGATTCATGCTTTTTAAACTCAGATGTTCTCTTCTCCTAGACAGGTTGCCGTCTTATTTTCCCATACTTAAGAGGAAAAAATGGATTCTTCTCCTATACTGGTTGCCCACTTATTTTCCAATAGTTAAGAGGGGAAAAATGGATTCATGCTTTTTAAATTCAGATGTTCGCTTCTCCTAGACTGGTTGCCCTCTAATTTTCCCATAGTTAAGAGGGGAAAATGGATTCATGCTTTTTTAAACTCAGATTTTCTCTTCTCCTAGACTGTTTGCCGTCTTATTTTTCCATACTTATGAGGAGAGAAATGGACTCTTCTCCTACTTAAGAGTAGAAAAATGGATTCGTCTCCTAGACAGGTTGCCATCTTATTTTCCCATAGTAAAGACAAGAAAAATGGATTCTTCTCCTAGACTGGTTGCCGTCTTATTTTCCCATAGTTACGAGGAGAAAAATGGATTCTTCTCCTGGACTGGTTGCCGTCTTATTTTACCATAGTTAAGAGTAGAAAAATGGATTCATCTCCTAGACTGGTTGCCCTCTTATTTTCCCATAGTTAAGACGAGAAAAATGGATTCTCCTCCTAGACTGGTTGCCCTCTTATTTTCCCATAGTAAAGACAAGAAAAATGGATTCTTCTCCTAGACTGGTTGCCGTCTTATTTTCCCATAGTTAAGAGTAGAAAAATGGATTCTTCTCATAGACTGGTTGCCGTCTTATTTTCCCATAGTTAAGACGAGAAAAATTGATTCTTCTCCTAGACTAGTTGCCCTCTTATTTTCTCAAAGTAAAGACGAGAATAATAGATTCTTCTCCTAGACTGGTTGCACTCTTATTTTCCCATAGATAAGACGAGAAAAATGAATTCTTCTTCTAGACTGGTTGCCCTCTTATTTTCCCATAGTTAAAACGCGGAAAATGGATTCTTCTCCTAGACTGGTTGCCCTCGTATTTTCCCATAGTTATGAGGAGAAAAATTGATTCTTCTCCTAGACTGGTTGCCTTTTTATTTTCCCATAGTTAAGACGAGAAAAAGGGATTCTTTTAATAGACTGGTTGCCCTATTATTTTCCCATAGGTAAGAGTCGAAAAATGGATTCTTCTCCTAGACTGGTTGCCCTCTTTTTTTCCCATAGTTAAGAGTAAAAAGATGGATTCTTCTCCTAGACTGGTTGCCCTCTTATTTTCCCATAGTTAGGACGAGAAAAATGGATTCTTCTCCTAGACTGGTTGCCCACTTATTTTCACATAATTAAGAGTAGAAAAATGGATTCTTCTCCTAGACTGGTTGCCGTCTTATTTTCCCATAGTTAAGAGGAAAAAATGCATTCTTCTCCTATACTGGTTGCCCGCTTATTTTCCGATCGTTAAGAGGGGAAAAATGGATTCATGCTTTTTAAATTTAGATGTTCGCTTCTACTAGACTGGTTACCCTCTAATTTTCCCATAGTTAAGAGGGGAAAATGGATTAATGCTTTTCAAAACTCAGATGTTCTCTTCTCCTAGACTGGTTGCCCTCTTTTTTTTCCATACTTATGAAGAGAGAAATGGATTCTTCTCCTAGACTGGTTGCCCTCTTATTTTCCTATAGTTATGAGGGGAAAAATGGATTCATGCTTTTTAAACGCAGATGTTCTCTTCTCCTAGACTGGTTGCCGTCTTATTTTCCCATATTTATGAGGAGAAAAATGGATTCTTCTCCTAGACTGGTTGACCTCTTATTTTCCCATAGTTAAGAGGAAAAATGGATTCTTCTCCTATACTGGTTGCCCACTTATTTTCCCATAGTTAAGAGGGGTAAAATGGATTCATGCTTTTTAAATTCAGATGTTCGCTTTTCGTAGACTGATTGCCCTCTAATTTTCCCATAGTTGCGAGGAGAAAATGGATTCATGCTTTTTAAACTAAGATGATCTCTTCTCCTAGACTGCTTGCCGTCTTATTTTCCCATAGTTATGAGGAGAAAAATGGATTCTTCTCCTGGACTGGTTGTCTACTTATTTTCCCATAGTTAAGAGGAAAAAATGGATTCTTCTCCTATACTGGTTGCCCACTTATTTTCCCATAGTTAAGAGGGGAAGAATGGATTCATGCTTTTTAAATTGAGATGTTCGCTTCTCCTAGACTGGTTGCCGTCTTATTTTCCCATATTTATGAGAGGAAAAATGGATTCTCCTCCTAGACTGGTTGCTCTCTTATTTTCCCATAGTTAAGAGTAGAAAAATGGATTCTTCTCCTAGACTGGTTGCCGTCTTATTTTCCCATAGTTAAGAGTAGAAAAATGGATTCTTCTCCTAGACTGGTTGCCCTCTTATTTTCCCATAGTTAAGACGAGAAAAATGGATTCTTCTCCTAGACTGGTTACCGTCTTATTTTCCCATAGCTAAGAGTAGAAAAATGGATTCTTCTCCTAGACTGGTTGCCCTCATATTTTCCCATAGTAAAGACAAGAAAAATGGATTCTTCTTCTAGACTGGTTGCCGTCTTATTTTCCCATAGTTTTGAGGAGAAAAATGGATTGTTCTCCTAGACTGGTTGCCGTCTTATTTTACCATAGTTAAGAGTAGAAAAATGGATTCTTCTCCTAGACTGGTTGCCTTCTTATTTTCCCATAGTTAAGAGGAAAAAATGGATTCTTCTCCTATACTGGTTGCCCGCTTATTTTCCCATAGTTAAGAGGGGAAAAGGGATTCATGCTTTTAAAATTCAGATGTTCGCTTCTACTAGACTGGTTGCCCTCTAATTTTCCCATAGTTAAGAGGGGAAAATGGATTCATGCTTTTTTAAACTCAGATGTTCTCTTCTCCTAGACTGGTTGCCCTCTTATTTTTCCATACTTATGAGGAGAGAAATGGATTCTTTTCCTAGACTGGTTGCCCTCTTTTTTTCCCATAGTTAAGAGGGGAAAAATGGATTCATGCTTTTCAAACACAGATGGTCTCTTCTTCTAGACTGGTTGCCCTCTTATTTTCCCATATTTATGAGAGGAAAAATGGATTCTTCACCTAGACTGGTTGCCGTCTTATTTTCCCATAGTTATGAGGAGAAAAATGGATTCTTCTACTAGACTGGTTGCCGTCTTATTTTACAATAGTTAAGAGTAGAAAAATGGATTCTTCTCCTAGACTGGTTGCCGTCTTATTTTCCCATAGTTAAGAGTAGAAAAATGGATTCTTCTCCTAGACTGGTTGCCCTCTTATTTTCCCATAGTAAAGACGAGAAAAATGCATTCTTCTCCTAGACTGGTTGCCCTCTTATTCTCCAATAGTAAAAACGAGAAAAATGGATTCTTCTCCTAGACTGGTTGCAGCCTTATTTTCCCATTGTTATGAGGAGAAAAATGGATTCTTCTCCTAGACTGGTTGCCGTCTTATTTTACAATAGTTAAGAGTAGAAAAATGGATTCTTCTCCTAGACTGGTTGCCCTCTTATTTTACAATAGTTAAGAGTAGAAAAATGGATTCTTCTCCTAGACTGGTTGCCCTCTTATTTTCCCATAGTTAAGAGTAGAAAAATGGATTCTTCTCCTAGACTGGTTGCCGATTTATTTTCCCATAGTTAAGAGTAAAAAAATGGATTCTTCTCCTAGACTGGTTGCCCTCTTATTTTCCCATAGTAAATACGAGAAAAATAGATTCTTCTCCTAGACTGGTTGCCGTCTTATTTTCCCATAGTTAAGAGTAGAAAAATGGATTCTTCTCCTAGACTGGTTGCCCTCTTATTTTCCCATAGTTTAAGTCGAGAAAAATGGATTCTTCTCCTATACTGGTTGCCATCTTTTTTTTTTCCATAGTTTAATACCATAAAAATGAAATCTTCTCCTAGACTGGTTGCTCTCTTATTTTCCCATAGTTTAAGTCGAGAAAAATGGATTCTTCTCCTAGACTGGTTGCCCTCTTATTCTCCCATAGTTTAAACGAGAAAAATGGATTCTTCTCTTAGACTGGTCCCTCGTATTTGCCCATGGTTATGAGGAGAAAAATGGATTCTTCTCCTAGACTGGTTGCCGTCTTATTTCACAATAGTTAAGAGTAGAAAAATGGATTCTTCTCCTAGACTGGTTGCCCTCTTTTTTCCCCATAGATAAGACGAGAAAAATGGATTCTTCTCCTAGACTGGTTGCCCTCTTATTCTCCCATAGTAAAAACGAGAAAAATTAATTCTTCTCCTAGACTGGTTGCCGTCTTATTTTCCCATAGTTAAGACGAGAAAAATGGATTCTTCTCCTAGACTGGTTACCCTTTTATTTTCCCATAGTAAAGACGAGAAAAATGGATTCTTCTTCTAGACTGGTTGCCGTCTTATTTTCCCATAGTTAAGACGAGAAAAATGGATTCTTCTCCTAGACTGGTTGCCCTCTTATTTTCCCATAATTTAAGACCAGAAAAATGGATTCTTCTCCTAGACTGGTCGCCATCTTTATTTTCCCATAGTTTAAGACGAGAAAAATGGATTCTTCTCCTAGACTGTTTTCCCTCTTATTTTCCCATAGTTTAAGTGTAGAAAAATGGATTCTTCTCCTAGACTGGTTGCCGTCTTATTTTCCCATAGTTAAGAGGGGAAAAATGTATTCTTCTCCTAGACTGGTTGCCATATTATTTTCCCATAGTTTAAGACGAGAAAAATGGATTCTTCTCCTAGACTGGTTGCCATATTATTTTTCCATAGTTTAAGACGATAAAAATGGATTCTTCTCTTAGACTGGTTGCCCTCTTATTTTTCCGAAGTCATTCGCCCTCGAAGTGAATCGCAAACAGCCTTGACCAGAAATTGAACTTAAATCAACGTGACTATTTTTCCTCCAACGATTTTGAGAAGAACTTGCAGCTCGAAAAAGGTAAATATTTGCGCAAGCCCCTTGCAATGAGCATGTGATACAAGATCAATTATTAAATAGGATCTTCCAGTTTAAATTCAGATATTTTCTTCTCTTTGGTTAGTTGCCTAATTAAAGCTAAAGATAAAATCGGCCCTCTTATTTACACATAACTTGAAGAATATGAGATGGATTCATGCTGTGAAAAGCAAACAACCTCATCCTGGTTTTGAACGCGGATTAGAGTGCCTTATATTTGTCGCTGCCTCCCACCAGACACGACTTGACACAAGGTCAAAAGCCCGAAGGCCGATTAAAGTGGGGATTAGAGTGCCTACTTTCTGCAACAATACCCGTTACAATAAAAAAACAAAAAAAAAAAAGATTGCGAGAAAAAAAAATCTGTATCTCTGAACACTCTAAAAAGTATCTTTTCGACGAGGAAAATATTGACTTTTCTCATAAGATAAATCCCCGGAGATCTGGCCGAATCGTAAGTCAAGCTTAGAATCCCACCTTGTGACAATAACCACTGCATGGTAATGATATATTTAATGTCTACAGATGCTATATTGTTTGGTCGTCTCACATATGATTTTATATCCATTTAGGATAAATGAATCTTTTCATACAGAAATTTATTAATCTCTCGTGTAGATGACCTTTATTAGATGGCCTTAAGTTTTAATGCCTTATAGGGAAATAAAATCATACCCTCATCTTTATTATTGTCCGTCGTAATTCTTATTTTCCCGTTCGTATTTATCTATTCCTCGTCCCCACTGCAAGTTATTTCGGGCTTGGCTGATTTCACTTCTCCAATCGATTTTTACTTTTCATTGGATTTAACATCTCTCTTTCTCCCCACTCCCTCTCTCTCTCACTCTCCCCCTCTCTCTCTCTCTCTCTCCTTTATTTTCCATGTTATAATTCTCTTTCTTTTTACTCATGTATTTTTATCACTTTTATCTCTTTCAAACATTTTCCTCTCTTTCATATTCCACACCGTGACTTTTTTACTTTTTCTTTTTTTTCTTTTCCCTTCTCCTCTCTTGTTCTAATTGTTTTTCGATTCACCAATTCTAATTCCCTTTCTTTCTTTCTTTCTTTCTTTCTTTCTTTCTTTCTTTCTTTCTTTCACTTGGTCTTTCTTTCTTTCATTCTTTCTTTCTTTCTTTCACTTGGTCTTTCTTTCTTTCTTTCTTTCTTTCTTTCTTTCACTTGGTCTTTCTTTCTTTCTTTCTTTCACTTGGTCTTTCTTTCTTTCATTCTTTCTTTCTTTCTTTCTTTCACTTGGTCTTTCTTTCTTTCTTTCTTTCTTTCTTTCTTTCACTTGGTCTTTCTTTCTTTCATTCTTTCTTTCTTTCTTTCTTTCACTTGGTCTTTCTTTCTTTAAGATATTTTCAAATAATCTTTATTTATTTATTTATTTCTTCTTCCAAAGTTTTCTTTTTTTTCTTCTTTCGAACATAATCCAAACGTTTTCTTATCTTTCATAATTCCAATAGTCAATCTTTCTTTGACTATCTGTTTCTCTTTCTTTGATTTTCTTTCTCTCTTTCTTTGATTTTCTTTCTCTCTTTCTTTGATTTTCTTTTTCTCTTTCTTTGATTTTCTTTCTCTCTTTCTTTGGTTTTCTTTCTCTCTTTCTTTGATTTTCTTTCTCTCTTTCTTTGATTTTCTTCTCTCTTTCTTTGATTTTCTTTCTCTCTTTCTTTGATTTTCTTTCTCTCTTTCTTTGATTTTCTTTTCTCTTTCTTTGGTTTTCTTTCTCTCTTTCTTTGATTTTCTTTCTCTCTTTCTTTGATTTTCTTTCTCTCTTTCTTTGGTTTTCTTTCTCTCTTTCTTAGATTTTCTTTCTCTCTTTCTTTGATTTTCTCTCTCTCTCTCTTTCTTTGATTTTCTTTCTCTCTTTCTTTGATTTTCTTCTCTCTTTCTTTGATTTTCTTTCTCTCTTTCTTAGATTTTCTTTTTCTCTTTCTTTGATTTTCTCTCTCTCTCTTTCTTTGATTTTCTTTCTCTCTTTCTTTCATTTTCTCTCTCTCTCTTTCTTTGATTTTCTTTCTCTCTTTCTTTGATTTTCTTTCTCTCTCTTTCTTTGATTTTCTTTCTCTCTTTCTTTGATTTTCTTTTCTCTTTCTTTGATTTTCTTTCTCTCTTTCTTTGGTTTTCTTTCTCTCTTTCTTTGATTTTCTTTCTCTCTTTCTTTGATTTTCTTTTTCTCTTTCTTTGATTTTCTTTCTCTCTTTCTTTGGTTTTCTTTCTCTCTCTTTCTTTGATTTTCTTTCTCTCTTTCTTTGATTTTCTTCTCTCTTTCTTTGATTTTCTTTCTCTCTTTCTTAGATTTTCTTTT
Source organism: Sepioteuthis lessoniana (assembly GCA_963585895.1). Taxonomy (NCBI): domain Eukaryota; kingdom Metazoa; phylum Mollusca; class Cephalopoda; order Myopsida; family Loliginidae; genus Sepioteuthis; species Sepioteuthis lessoniana. Next base: position 4,354,936 of record OY757938.1, read on the forward strand.
TCTCTTTCTTTGGTTTTCTTTCTCTCTTTCTTTGATTTTCTTTCTCTCTTTCTTTGATTTTCTTTTTCTCTTTCTTTGATTTTCTTTCTCTCTTTCTTTGGTTTTCTTTCTCTCTCTTTCTTTGATTTTCTTTCTCTCTTTCTTTGATTTTCTTCTCTCTTTCTTTGATTTTCTTTCTCTCTTTCTTAGATTTTCTTTTTCTCTTTCTTTGGTTTTCTTTCTCTCTTTCTTTGATTTTCTTTTTCTCTTTCTTTGATTTTCTTTCTCTCTTTCTTTGATTTTCTTTTTCTCTTTCTTTGATTTTCTTTTTCTCTTTCTTTTTCTCTTTCTCTCTTTTCTTTTCTCTTTTTCTTTCTCTCTTTCTTTGATTTTCTTTCTCTCTTTCTTTAATTTTCTTTTTCTCTTTCTTTGATTTTCTTTCTCTCTTTCTTTGATTTTCTTTCTCTCTTTCTTTGATTTTCTTTCTCTCTTTCTTTGATTTTCTTTTTCTCTTTCTTTGATTTTCTTTCTCTCTTTCTTTGATTTTCTTTTTCTCTTTCTTTGATTTTCTTTCTCTCTTTCTTTGATTTTCTTTTTCTCTTTCTTTGATTTTCTTTCTCTCTTTCTTTGATTTTCTTTTTCTCTTTCTTTGATTTTCTTTCTCTCTTTCTTTGATTTTCTTTTTCTCTTTCTTTGATTTTCTTTCTCTCTTTCTTTGATTTTTTTTGTTTTCTAGCACGTTCCAACCGTCGCTTTCTTTCATATTCATGTCTCTTTTTTTTTTTCATTTATTCTTTTGTCCGTCTCCCTCTTTCTTGTTTTTTTCTTATAATTCATTTTTATTCATTTCAGACATAAACAACTTATTTATCGCCAATTTTTCATTGTCCCTTTTTCTTTCTTTTAAGCATATTCCAGTCAAATTCGTCTCTTTCATTTTTAAAATTGTTACGCCATAATTCGTTCTTTATAACATATTTCAGTCAGCTCTCTTTATTTCCCTGTGTGTATGTGCATGAGGAGGGGGGTCACTAGGGTAGAGGCTAACTTACTCGACTAACATTGAAGTAAGTTCGTTCCAACTTCAGTCGTGCTAATCCTATTTACCAACCCCTCCGCTCGGGCAGGATATGACACAAGGTCATTTTTTAAGCGAAGTTTAACAGGTTTCAATTCAGAGTTTTCCTTCTCCTTGACTAGTTGCCTCACCAAAGCTGAAGAACCTAGTCTGCCCTACTATTTACCCATAGCTGGAGGGAGAATAATTGGGTTCATACCTTTCCCAAGGGCATTAGTGCTATGTGAAATGCAATTAGTCTCGTTCAGGATTTGAACTCGTGTCGTCGTGTCCGTTTCCTACGACGATAACCATTACACCACGGGCACCTCATCAGTCATGCTAGTACCTTCATTTTCGGACTAATACCCTTGAAAAAAATATAAACACCCTTATCCCCCGGCATATGGCTTAAATAGTTCCATTATTATTATTATTATTGTTATTATTATTCTAGAAGGAGGGTTTTAACCCTCGAAGATTTATATGGTATTAAAAATAAAAAAAAGGTTAACATATTTTTTTCTCACTTTTGTCAATCTTTTTGAATATTCTTTTTCCGTGTTCTTCCAATATTTCGTTTGGTATATTTTTCTTCACTTGTTAATTTATACTGTTTAACAATATTTCATTTTTTCGAATCTCAATTTTTTTCTTCCGATCTTTTTTTTTTATCTGATATTTTATCAAATTTCTTCTAAGCTTTTTTCTCTCACTCTCTTCTTCTTTTTTTTTCTTTTCTGTTTCTTTCATTCCATTTTTTAACAGATTCTTTTTTTTAAGTCTCCTTTTTTCTCAATTTCTGTTATACCCTCTTTTTATCATCTTATATTCTCTTTATCTTTTCTTTCACAAGAAAAGAACAGAAAAGAAAAAGAGAGAATAGCGAAAGTGGGAGGAAAAAATCCACTTTCGCTTTACTCATTTTTTCTTTCCTTCTCTTTTCTTTTTTCTCTTTCTTTCTTTTTCCGTTTTAACGCTTTTAGTTCATTCTTCTCTTTCATACTCTCTTTTTCTTTTTCTTTTCTTTCCTCTCTTTCTTTCTTTTCCGTTTTAACGCTTTTAGTTCATTCTTCTCTTTCATACTCTCTTTTTCTTTCTCTTTTCTTTCCTCTCTTTCTTTCTATTTCCTTTTTAACGCTTTTAGTTCATTCTTCTCTTTCATACTCTCTTTTTCTTTCTCTTTTCTTTCCTCTCTTTCTTTCTATTTCCGTTTTAACGCTTTTAGTTCATTCTTCTCTTTCATACTCTCTTTTTCTTTCTCTTTTCTTTCCTCTCTTTCTTTCTTTTCCGTTTTAACGCTTTTAGTTCATTCTTCTCTTTCATACTCTCTTTTTCTTTCTCTTTTCTTTCCTCTCTTTCTTTTTATTTCCGTTTTAACGCTTTTAGTTCATTCTTCTCTTTCATACTCTCTTTTTCTTTCTCTTTTCTTTCCTCTCTTTCTTTCTATTTCCGTTTTAACGCTTTTAGTTCATTCTTCTCTTTCTTACTGTCTTTTTCCTTTCTTCTCTTTTCTTTCATCTCTTTCTTTCTTTCTTTCTTTCTATTTCCGTTTTAACGTTTTTAGTACATTCTTCTCTTTCATACTCTCTTTTTCCTTTCTTCTGTTTTCTTTCATCTTTTCCTTTTTTCGGTTTTCTTCACGCTTTCACCTTACACTTTAGTATAAACTTAATTACCAATTCCATTTTTTTGTTAAAGATCTACAACTTTCCAACTTTTTATTTGTTTTGTTTCGCTTGGGAATTTTTTTCCTCAACAAAATCTACTGTCTAATTCGTCATTTCCCCTTTGAAATGTCTTTTCTTTCTTTCTTTTTCTTGTCATGTCTAAAGAGTTTGTTTCCTTAATCGTCTATGTTCCATTGTCTTCGAGTCGATCACTACTTAAGTTGAATTCCATACCATACGAGACTTTCTACGTCAACATAAACAAAGCAATCTTCTTTAAGGGTAGCGAGAGATTATCAAATAATATATGAAAGTTAAAGAAATGATCGCAGGTTGATAAAAATAATAGAGCTTATACATGTGATAGATAAGAATAAGAAACGTAAGATAAAAAAATATCTGCAACCTACAAATAGGTTCTGTATCTTCGACACAGCAACATTTGACTGTTATTTAATACAAAAACTGTTCTTAATAATAATAATAATATAATATTATATCTAGGTATACTCTATCGACGTTATTTATCACTCTTTATTCATAAATGCAGATAACTACATTACCAAAACCGGCTGAAAGATCTCTCGAGTTAAAAATTGACGTTGCTTAGGAACTACTTACTCTGATCTGGAAGGGGTGGGGTATTTCTTTGAGCAGCAGCTAATTTCGTTTTAGTTGGCATCAAGGTGTGTAATGCTAACTATCATGTATGTGGTACTAAGATATATTTTTACCACGAAGTAACATCGAATTGTGGGTGTTGTATATTGACCTAAGACCCGGCCGGGCTGTCAAAATAGGCAATGCACCGGTGTAAATAACAGGTGCATCCGGTCGAGGAATAGCAGAGTATAACCTTGACCGTAGATGGGTTGAATGAGTGCAATATGTGACGCCCACAAGAAGAAGGTGGATGTTGAACTATCATATAATTCAGTGCACCGGAAATTCAATCAGTTTTGAGATCAGACCAGTTGGGGATCAGACGAGTTGGAGATAAGATGCGGTAGAGAAAACCAGTACCCAGAGAGGCTGGGCCCCAGGCTCCAGGTTGAGCAACCCAGGAGAACGGGAAAGAAACGCTGATGGCCATAAGAGTGGGAGGGGTCAATATGTTGCAGTTCTGTTCGGTCTCCAACTCTCTCTCACACACAACCCTTTCAAATAAAGTGAGAGATATATTTTTCTAGAGAACTGTGTCGCTCGTCTTTATTGTGTCGTCGTTATGATTTTGCATGTATATGCATATGTGTCTGTATAGTTGGTCATGGCTATACAACAGTGGGCTCGTGAAACTACCCACTGGTAATTACTTCCTCTGAGTATACTTTCAAGTCCTTAAACAGCATTATCATGTCAAGTTGATAGCAGATACTTTCTTGACTTTTTCTCTCTCCATTCGTCCCTATTACCCATCGCTCTCGACAAGTTCTCTAAATTACATTCTGCGGCCAAAAGAGTTAAATTAAATAAATTCTTGCTGGTCAGCCAATGCTGGCATGCCCTTGTAAAGAGGTCCAGAGAAAAACGTAACTTATTTGACTTTGCCTTTGCTTCTCCAGCTGTGTTTCGCATGTCTTGTTCGACTTACTAAGAGAGTTTCTGAGATGAGAGGTAAGTGGCCGTACAGATTTTGTGTGGTGTTGCTTAGAGGATTAATTTAAAGTAGCATTTTAAGTCCTTCAACAAAGGCCTCAAACACGCGGAAAACCTGGAAGTTTTTATCAGTCATTAAACAGCAACAATACTAAAAAACAATGATTAACTGAGCGATGCAGAATTTTGGGATGAGACTTCATAAATATATATCTTGTGAGAGCAAGCATTTTAACAAATTGTTATATATCCTACCGGTCAACGTTAATGGTTTTGTCCCATTCCTCATAAATACGTTGGCCACTATTGTGAGGGGGGTATTTTTGCTGCTTAAGTAGTCATCACTAGCCGTGGGTACCTTCTTCACGCTGTTAACAAGTATTGTATTTGTTTAATGTTATAAAGTTTTCCATTTCATTTACAACCAACGTTTTCTTTATTCCTCATTCAGTAAACTTTTATTCGAATATAGAAGAAAATGATGACAATTCAAGCGTTTTGGGGCATTTGGATGAATTCATATATTTGTTTAAAAGCGCTTTGTTTTAAAAGAAGCATTTTCTTTGGCTTTTTTCTGGTGCACTCAGATGAGATTTCATTGAATGCTCTTAGAACTAACAAGTTATTTGACCCCGTCCCTATACAGTTGCAATAGGATCGGTTTAATGTATCATGTTTGAGTTATATTGGCACCGGTTTTAACAAAACGACCCCGTGATCCAAAGTAAACCTAAGGCTACCCACAGAAAAGGGAACAAAGAAACAGGAAATAACCACGCACTTCTTGTTTCTCGAATTTTGTAGAATTGTCTCGAAGATTCAATAGAAATCTACAGCCTTGCAACGGATATAAAAAATGGTCCCATCTCAGAAGGAATTTCCGGTCGGCTGAGAAGAGAAATTCTTGGCCCAAGAGTCGTGATTTTTATCCACTGATTTCGAAAAGAGACAACTTGTCGTGATGAAGAATATAAAAGACTTCTCTTTAGCACCCCTCCATTTTTTCCAGCATCCACCTCGAAAGCAGTAACATTCCATGCAGTTATTTTAGTGACTGACCAGTTTTATGTTCGCAAGTTTACACTTATTTCGAGTCTGAGATTACCATCAGTACTGCGGAACAAGGGACCTGAAAGCGACAATTAACCATGTGGAGACAAGACGATATGGCAAGACCAACTACTCTCAACAGCTTCCCCACAAAAAAAAAAAAAATCAGTGAGTAACAGGAAAAAAGAAGGAAAGAAGAAAACACAAAAAAATAGAGAGAAAAAAGTCACTAAAACAAAAGTGCGAACAAGCAAAAGAAAACAAGAAAACAACCGCAGAAAAAGGAGAAATAAATACACAACCCTTCACCCCAGTCACAAAAATAAGAATGCGACCAAGCGGAACAGAGAATAAAGAAAAAAGGATTAATAAAACGATCGACCCAAGAAAATGAAATAAAACGGAAAATCGATGGGTTATCAAAACAAAAACAACAACAAAAAATAGTCTTCTTTGTTTTACTTGGATGGTTTGGCAAGTGAGATTCTGTCATATCATGAAGAATTATTTGTCCTTATTTTTGCGTTGGTTCAGGGGTATTTTTGCTGCGACAATTCTGTGATCGGAAGATACTCCTTCAAAAGAGGAGTATGCTTCTCAGATCAAATTTATTTGTTTACAAATATATAAGTTTGCTCTACTTTAGAGTTATTTAGGAAGGTGTAAGGACATAATTGTCCCTTCCCTTTTTGTTAATTAGTGTCCTGGCATACGAGCTTGCTCTCGAGAAAAAAATCTCTACTAGATATTCTCAACTTATATTTGTCAAGCTGTGTAAGCAGAACTGATTATTTCCGTTTTTGCACATTTGAGCATTCGTATCTTAACCGATGATAAGAATATAGTGTTTGGGAATGTGTCGGAAAAGAAAAGACATTTCGTTAAAGAAGGTGGTGATATCCATTTAATCACTGGCATCTGATGGGACTGCTGCAAGAGATGATTTCTGTGCAGGTGTTGTCATTAAATGTGACCCACCTGATTCTCGGAAGGATTTTCTCGCTGCTATTCAGTTATTTCAAGGCACGAAGACTGAGAAGAATTCCTACATCTCCCCTGATGTAATTGACTCAGCTTTTCAATACATATGTCAAAACAAATATCCACCCATCACCGTGAACATGGTATTTTAGTTTTAGGCTTGGTTTCGTTTGTTTCTATGGTATATCAACTATTGTAAGTCATTTAAAGCCAAATCCTTTTTAAACTTATACGTAAAATGTATATGATTTGGTTAGGTTTGGTTGGGTTTTATGGCATATCGACCATTGTTGGTTATTTAAAGCCAAAACCTCTTCATATATATATATATATATATATATATATATATATATATATATATATATATATATATATATATATATGATTTGTAAACATATTCTGTTGATAGCATTATTAAACGAGCCTAATCTTATTTTTGGGAAACAGTTAAATAGTTTCAAATATTGCTATGTATCACTAACAATTCAATTAAGCAGCAGTTATTTGTTGACACACACTTAAAGGATTATTTCTATTCTAACAATTCCTTTTAGCCAAAGTCATTTATTTACCCACTGTTTAATTTTTAAACAGTTCTATTTGGTCTATATATAAGATCCTTTCAAGTTCTACCTCTCCGGGTCAGAGTGGAATTTGGAGCAAGGGCAATGACGGAGTATACTGCGTTCCCCTAACTCTAGCATTACTTCAGCCTCACCATCCGATGATTTAGTATCCTTTCAAGGCAGTCGTTAGGGGGACTTTTACCCCCTTTGCAGAGATCTAGTCGGTGTATTCTACAACGCTACCAGCTGACTGAGATATTTTAATTTTAGTTCCCAATGGTAATAACCATTGTCTTGTACGCGTGTAATATCTATATTCTTCCTGGCTGCAGATGCTGTAGGCTCAGACTGCTGGTTTATTTTATTTAATGTTTTAATATATCATCTAGCAAACGGTACGAAAGTTGATATACCATTAAACAAAGAAACCTAGTGGTATAAAAACTGATGCTCAGTTTCTAAATATTTCTAAATTCTTGATGGGTTGTAGGTTATTATACGATGCATGTAGTAAGATGAGAAAAAAAATTGATTTACCTTTGGGACTTACTAGTTTGTAGAGCGAATATCACGTGATCGAAGCAGCGTAATAGAAAGGATGATGTTGAATATTAGGATTCAAAAAAAACGGGTCACTCATGTTGTTAAGATGCAAAACTGCTTTATACAGACTGATACAATTTCAGATAAGTAAACGCAAACACGAAGGAGGGAGGAAGACCTTGTAAGAGTATATCAACGTATTTCCCGCTCACCATCCGGTCTCTCACCGATTCATACTAACGTCTAACCCAACTTTCGGTTTCAAAACCCAACTAACCAAATTCAAAATCCTCTAAAATACATTGCTGCATATCATAACCCCCCCCACATGTCTGCACTATCATTATACTTTTATTTCACCTCCATCTCACTCTGTCACAACACAAATGTATTTTATTTACATCTGTGTTTCTGGTGCTAGATGTCAGGTGTTGGTTTCATAACTTAAAGACCCAAGATGAGTGAACAATCTCACTAAACTAGATAATTAAATAATCAACTGAATTATCAATAAAACAATCAATATAATTATCACCCTAATTATTTTACTACAGTTCAATCCGTGATCGGCAGCTGCAATGGCATGTAAATAATGTAAATAAAATACATTTGTGTTGTTCATGTGGTGACACGTTATAGATGAAGGATTTTAAAGACGTACAGTCGAACGGGCTATATAGTCTTATTCGAAAACTTCTGGTTTACGTGTTAGAACGTGTTCAGAATGCTGCAAATATAAAAAACATATTGTCATGCAAAAATGTCAGTGCAATTGATCTCAGTGTAGTAAGCAGATAGTTCTAGGAATTTTTATCGGGCTGAAAGAACCTTGGTGGTCAGATTAGCCATAAACTTTAACTTTCAAAGGCATGTTCCATGTTATTTAGAGAAATTCAGTGAGACCCACATCTCACAGTCCTGTGTGGTTTTTCAACTTCATATCCTTGGTAAAAGTATCCTGAGCTGACAGATTGGGCGTAACGTTGCCAAAACATTACAAAACTTTTGAATCACCCAGTAGATTTGATCTCACCTTCGACGTATACCCGGGTGCTCTGCGCATAGAATTCTCTTCGTATGACTCGGTGGTAGAATCTACTTTCACACAATGAAAAATCTATAGCAAAATTCTTGATCGTTTTGAGAAACTCTCATTTAGCTTAGTACAGGAGACAATTTTAAACTGTTTATATTCTAAAGGAGAGAAAAAAATAGTTAAAGCCTAAGGATGGATGCTAACTGTATTGTTGAGTTTAACTCTGTCTATTTAAAGGTTCGGTAATAAAAAGGAGCAGATCAGATAATTCTTCTATTTTAATTAAAACAAGTCTTTCTTCTCTAGGCTTTGTTTGTGAATTGAACAATTCTTAATGCTTCATTTCTTTGTCTTCTTTTGTCTTTAATTAAAATTTGATTAACGTAGCTGCTTTATTGTTATTTCTCCCTTACAGCAGCTCGATTCTCACATCTTAAAAGAGAATTTTTATGAAAAAGACATGTTTTCATTTCAATCCCACTTTCTTATTACATGTTCATTTCTTTTAAAGCTTTGTGGGTTTAAAGAATATGTAATTCATTCGACATAATCAAAAGTGTGATGGTAGAATAATGGTTATCCTCAAAGGAAGGAAACTGGTCGATTTGAGTTCAAAACCTTAACAGAGCTGTTTGAATTCCATATAGCGCTAATATGAATGTGTAAGGTATGCTGGCAATTATTATCCGCCTAGAAATATCTAAATAGTAGAAAATAGGGAAGTTTTTTTTAAAATCTTTTGCATGGTAAGCTGATTAGAAGAAAGAAAACTGAATTTAGACATGTATTCCACTTAAAATTATACCTTTTCTCACATCCTGCCCGTAACGGAAAGGTTGGTTAAACACATACAGAAAAGGACGCTTTTCTTTTTCTTCAGACATAATATCTGATAGTTAAGATTTACTACCCTATTTCCATGGAGGGATAGTTAGTATTTAAAAAATTCTACTTGAATCGTACAAACTAGAACAAATAATAAATTATCATATATAGTTAGCTAAAAGCAAAGAGTCGCAATATATCAATGCTAAAGCGTCATAAAAAAATGTAATATCGAGACTTGATGTTTTAACCCAAACATTTTAAAATGTCTCCTTTCTGTGCAAAGAGGAGAGTTGAAAGAATTGTCATTTACTCACCATATGAACTTTTTTGGGTATTCCAAAATAAAACTTTAAATTCAATCATAGTTCCTGGACAGTTTTTATGATGCGCTAACTTCTCATTAGGTCAAACAAAAGATCGATTATGGAAGAAACTATCATGAAAAAATGGTATTATTTTAAATGATAAAATATAATGAAATAAGAAAAAAATAGTGAAAATGAATAAATAAAAAGAATAAATGTACGAGGTGGGGGCAGCCCCGGCAACCTTTCGGCGGCTCATGGATTGCGCTGAAATGTTACATTATAGTATGTAAGTTCGACATCTAGACATGCATTTACGTTCACTTTTGGACTAATGCCCTTGGGAAATGTAGGAACCACCTTATCCTCTAAGGTATGGGTTAAATAGGACCATTCTAGTTTTTCCTCAAAGATGGATTTGGCATTAAATAACTCACGAAGGTTGTTATGCCATTAAACAAAGAAACCAAACCAAAAAAGAGTGTTAATTAATAAAACAATGTTAATAAATAAATAAATAAGATAACTCCCCTATAATAGATTATGTAACTACATAAAGCTAATGAAGTAAATAGTCTAAATGAATAAATTTGTGTTAGTGAATAAAATAAATTAATAAACAGTGTTAATAGATATATCAAATAAATAGAGTTAATAGTCTAAATAAATAAACAAATCATGTATTAACTGTTGGTTTTAAAGGGGCTTTGAAGGTCAGGGGCTAAGGGCAAGGCTGTGTTGCCGTAAGATATCTGACCCCATATTTTGGTTATATTATTTTACCCCACGTTGACTGGCTGGCGCAATGCCTTGCCCAAAGAAAGTCCAAAAGACATAGACAAAAAGAAAAGATAGAAACGGATCAGAGACGAAAACATTTCTTCCATACTTTCCTTTATTTACTTGGTGAATGGACTAACCAACGCTACGTCCCAAGACGTAGCGTGGTGCCCAAAACACCAGACAGCAAAACGATGTTGTTGGTTCGACGGACACTCCCTGACAAGACTCGGTTCACAGAAAACCTTAATATTAATCTCTCTCCACCGGCTCCAAATTCGACACTCCAAAATCCTTCTAATTTTGGCGCGACCGCTTCCCATTGGCTACTTTACTTTTTCTAATTTTTCTTATTTTTCTGATTTTTAACCGGATGGATGCGTGGAGCCTTATGCGTGGCGACGCGTTTATACATTTTGTATGTCGCAGCCGACGAGTCAACATCCGATTGGGAGTTTTATTGTTAATTCCTAAATCCCCACATAACTCACAAATTGCCCGGATTCTAGTATACTTCAGTGATAGTTTAACAGATACAGTATTAAAAAAAGAGTTGACTTATTTTATTGTATTGAGTTATGCAGTCCGCCATATTGTTTCTATTATAATATACAGTCTCCTACCTGTAATTGGATCAACAAAGTAAACTTGATTGTTTACTGTTTCTTGACAATAACCGATAACCTCTTTATACAGTAAACTATTTCATCCCATATTTACCACGGCCTGCCTAAGTTTACTTACTACATTTAATAATTTGCAGGCTTATAACAGAGAGTTTCAAATTTGCATTAAAATCATCTCTCCCCGAAAAAATACAATGTCATTTCGGTTACACAAAATGTAATCTTCCTATCATACTCGTGTGTCTATCTGGAGGTGTTGTGAGTGAGAGATAGTTTTTAGGAAATTTTAAAATTTATTTAATCAACAAGATTAGTTTTCATCATCGAGGACGGTGTTATCGACATCTATCCTTGTAAGTTCGAGAAAACCGCATCAGTCAATTAAGATATTAATTGCAACCCTTTTAAAATCACAAAAGTGAAAGTGGAAGACAAAAAGAAAGACAAAAGAAAGGAATAGAGAAAAAGGAAGAAGAAAGAAAGAAAAAAGAAAAGACAAAACATGTGAAGAAGAAAGCATGACGAAAAGAACGCAAAGAGAGAGAGAGAGAGCGAGAGAGAGAGAGAGAGAGAGAGAGAGTTAAAAGGAAATGAATTGAAACGGAGAGATAAAAAAAAGAACACAAAGAAGGGAGATAACTGAAGTATATAAAGCTATAGTGTGAAAAGAAAAAGAATAATCAGTTTAAATGCCCTCATGGTTCTTTTGATATAATTAACCCTCAGCAAATGTACAGCCAGAAGTAAACTAAGGAACAAAAATTGAAAAAGAAAAGATTAGATATAAGTTGTCTAGTTAACCAAGTTATTACTCGTGGAAGATCTTGGATATAATTGAATTTCGATTAGATTTCTCAAAAGAAACAAGCAAGAATCTTCTTGCCATAACGAAATTTCTTTTGATTCTATATTGAGATTAATTAGTATAATTTCTTTCTTGGAACCTATTATAAGGTACAATGCTTTAAAAAACATGAACGTTTAAAAATTCTTTTATTGAAAGCACATATTACCGAGTTTTGTGAGAAACATTATGATAGTTTAAACCTTTAAAATAAGCAACGATTATTAAAAGTATCGAGACTAAAAATGTCAGAATAAGTCTCAGGCGCATTCACAGTACGTGGTGCATTCACTAAGTTTCCAGACTTTTTTGTACAGGCATTTAAAATGGTCGTAGACTCTTGAAAATTCAGTATCTTATTGCTATACATCTTATGAGATGACTGACTAATTTTTATGATTTCAGTTTCAAATGAACAGCTACAGCAGGAATTGGAATACACCCTACTAAAGCCTGATTGTCACAGCTGATGAATTTCACAAATGCAATCTGGACGTGAGGACACTTTAGAAGAACGATATGCAATAAAAGTATGTTTTAAACTTGAAAAAGATTCCACAGAAATGTATGGAATGCTTCAGACTGCTTTTCGACCATCTTGCATGAATGGAGAATCAGTTTTTGAGTGGCATAAGAGATTCAAGGAAGGCAGGCAGTCTGTGAGGGATGATGAGAGGTGTGGGAGGAGTAAGGAAGTCAATACACCAGAGTTGATTGGCCAAAGGGTTAGCATTTAGGTTAGGGTTACTATGTTGAGGTTTTAAGGGAGTTCAGGAAGAGATTCTGTCAGAAGAGACCAGCACTCTTCAAGTCGGGTCAGTGGCACTTCCATCAGGACAATATACTAGGCCACAACTCCATCCTTGTCATAGACTATTTAACTAAGATGGGCCTTAAGACAGCTTCTCACCCTCCCTAAAGTCCAGACCTTGCTCCCTGTGACTTTTGGTTATTCCCTAAGCTCAGAGGCCGTCGTTATGAGACAATTGGGGAGATGAAAAATGCTGTGACGAAGGTCATGAACACGCTAACACAAGAGGACTTCCATTGGGCCTTCCAGAAATTGTTGGAACGGTAGAACAAGTGCATTGCAGCCGGAGGAGGTTACTTCGAAGGGGCTACAGTTTCATGTGTGTACTATCAATAAAAGTGCCCATACGAAAAAAGTCTGGAAACTTATTTAATGATCCACGTATCTTGCTCGACAGCAAAAACCCAATAAAAAACGTATAATCCTAGTCGTAGTCATAATTTATCAAATAAGATTTACTGATATGCTATAGGTATATATATATATATATATATATATAGAGAGAGAGAGAGATAGATAGATAGATAGATAGATAGATAGATAACCCTAAGCCTGCTCTACTAGTTTCCGGGGAGCACTATATCAAAAATATACTTTGGTATATTCATTAATGAAAAGGGCTCATTATCGGTTCTAGAACATATATAGATTAAACCAAGTCGGTTGGAACTGCAGAATGCACCGACTGTATATCTGCAGAGGGGTAAAATGCCCCCCAGGATTGTCCTGGATATGACACTTTAACGATCTGATGGTGAGGCTCCAGCAATGCTAGAGCTTTGGGGAAATGTGAAGTATCCCTTCATTTCCATCGCCCCTAGGTTCACTTTGATGTGAAGAGTTAGCACCTCATAAAATCCTATCTATGGATTAAGTAGAACTAAACCGTGCCCATGCTAAACTGAAACGTTTGAAATAGAACTGTTTCTATGTTTAAAAATCGATTAGGCATTAAATAACCTGCCAGGGTGGAAAACGTTAGTTTGAAAATATATAAAGCCCTAAGTTCCTATTATGAATATTCTACTTTGGCCAGTACTCCAGATTCTAGATATGGATATTGAAATTAAAGGCCATAGAAAGCTATGTGATAAAAAACAATTGAAAAATAGCGAGTGAAATATTGCAGTCATGGAGAGAAATAAGAGAAAGTAAGATTAATTACTGGAAAGGGGAATGAAGGGGTGATCTAATTGAACCTTTCATAATACGTAATGGAATTTCTAATCATGGTTGACATTTTTTTCTGTTCGAATCGTAAATTTATTATCAAAGCAGATTTCAAAAGTTAAGTCTACTAACTGGAAATTTTTGTAAATCGAGTAAAATATTTGGGAAATAAATTGCCGAATCAGATGAAAAACAGAAATAGTGTAGAGAATTTTAAGATTAAATTTGATGATTTATAAAAAAGAAATAGTCAGAAAAAGAATTAAGAGGATATTTTTTGGAAGTATCATATGAATTACTTAAGAAAATTTGATCTGTACAAAAAGAGATATTGTATGAATAGTGTGCATGTTCTGTGCAAAGATTCTTTTTTCTTTTAATTAAAGTTTGATGATAAAAGACATTAAAGAATTGAGATTCCAAAGGAAACATACAATCATCATCATCATCATCATCATGTCCTGCTGGTAGCACGGGTATCCCTGACCCTCTCTCGCCGCTTTTCCCTATCGTTCATCGCCTCTGGCAGGTCTTCTGGACTACATCCCGTATCCTCACATAGTTGCTGAATGTATGTTCGTGCTGGCCGTCCTGCTTTTGTTCGGTCATATGTGGGAGTCCATAAGAGTACATCACTTATGGGTTCGTCCCTGCTTCTCCAGCAGTGTCCTTCATGTCTAACGTCTAAGTTGGATAGTTTTCGTGATAGGAGGCAGGTGGCCGTACAGTTGGTGCCTTGTGGGGTGTTGCCGCCAAGACTTGTTCAAGATCCTTATATTGAACCTTTATTGGAATAACCAGTCAGAATCAGTGAGAACTTGGAGCTGACGACGACTAATGGGTGATTTTCTTCGCCCTGAATATCTAAAACTGTAGCTTCACTTCTAAGTGCAATTTACTGTAATGAACAAAACACTCTGACTGAGGTAATAGAATACGCCGATTGCATCTCTGCAGAGGGGTAAAACTCCCCCGTCAACGCATGTATTTGATATGGCAAGCTATTTTAGGGTAAGGCTCCAGTTTTTGATATTTGGGAATGTGGTGTACATCTCCATTGCCATTACATCCAGGAACACTGACCCAGTGTGGAAGCATCTTTTTAGGGAATACTATCAAGGGTCAAATAGAATATTTTAATCATTTACAATAATGGAACACATTTAAGTGTGCTCGACCAAATGAGTCCTGGCTCATATAAAAATAATGTTACTTAAAAATTATTCCTTTAGAAATCATATATATGAGTGTGTGTGTGTGTGTGTGTGAACAGGATTTGGCATTAAATAACCTACAAAGATTGATATGCCAGAAAACACAATTAGCTTTTTTAGGTGGAACTTTCCACTTTAAAGTGGGGAAGTGCATACATGGCTTATTCTCGAACCTGTCAACCGGGAGTGGTAACTTCTGGTTTATGTTGTCGTGAATCGATTGTATAGTCGAAGTTATGTCGTTTTTACTTTCCTCTCTTTTTGACCGTCTGTTTGACTTTTATATTCCTTTTGACTTGTCTTGCTTGATTCATTTTAATGCCTCACATCCTTTTCTCCACACAGCAGACATTAACTATTTTGCCTATGATTTATCAATCTTTACAATGTTGTAGTTTAAACACAATGCATTCGCTGATGGTTACAATGTTAAGTGATTCTGTTATCTATTACTTTGCATACACAGATTATTATTTATTCCTGTTATAACTGGGGATTTGAATTGCGACAAAATTACAAAGCTATACCCAATACACCATATGGGAAATCAACTGATTTCCGTATTAAAAAAAAAGAAGTGTTAATCTTTTTTGCAAAAAATAAACCCGAAAAGCTGTATTTTGTTTCTGTATTTTTGCATTTGTTAACCAATCGGCGATATCCCGCTAGTTTTATTATTTCTTTGAGATTTCGCAGACGACAGACAATATTTGACTTGTTGTAAAATAATTTAAGAAATATTTTCCCTTCTATATTGTTATAATAAATTTCTAACCAATCTGAATCATCAATAAATCATCAACTTCTAATCTTTTAATGAGCCTACTTCAATCTTATAAAAATAAAAATAAATGAAATAAATACTTCTTCAAAAGGTACAGAATTATTTTGTATCTACTCAATATTTTTCGGTTTATTTCTTTTGAATGACAATTTAATATTCTTATCTTTCAATAATGAATTTAAGTTCAACATCGCTATATTATCTTAAATAGAACGAATATGTTATTGTTTACATAATTCTATTAGTGCTGCTATTAATAAAACTTTCTTGCTTGCTGATTTTCTTTATTTTGCATACAAACTAACATTAGTCATAACGTTGTTTCCTCACAATATAGTAATACACACATATTTTTTGCACACTGAAACTATATCCATTAATATTAAGGCTAACAAAAATTGATACCTTTTATGCAAGAATCTTCACTTGATTTTTTTTTTTAAATTTATGCCTATACTAATTTTGTCTTTTCTTACAAGAAAAACTGTAACTTCTGTTTTTCAACAAACTTTTTAGTCAATTCAATGAAATAATTTTTTTAAAATTTGTAGACCGGTGTTTTATTCAATCATTTCTGCATTTGTTCTTGATCCCTAGTTCGTGATTTGTATAATATTTCCATATGCAACATCTACGAGTGAAACAAGTGGTTGTCTCAAGTGTCTAAGAGGCACCACGTCTTCGATGTGACTCCCGACACGTCTCAGTATTCTAGCTGAAATCAGCAGTGTAGTGGAGAGGCCCCGAGGAACAGTGAATAACATGCTTGACTACAAGACAGTAGTTGTGAGTTCGAACTCCAGTCATGCTATTATGTTCACTTTAGGACGAAGACTCTTGTAAAAAGTATAAACCACCTTATCACTCAGCGATTGGTTAAATATTATTACTACTTTCTTTATCAAGGAGGAATTTGGCATCAAATAACCTACGAAGACAGATATACCATTAAACAAAGAAACTAAACTAAACTCAACACTGCTGAGATCTACAAAGTTTCTTTTCTTCTTGGAATTTTCTACTCCTCCGAGCAATTTTCTAGGTATTCTGGGATCGTTTGAAGACTATCGTTAATAATGAGTACCGCTGTTAAGGTAATATTCCAATTTTTAGGGGGTTAGATTACTTTTTCAGACCTTAAGCAAGATCTCAGCATTTATCACGTTTTTAGCTTTTACTTTAATTCAATTCAGTGATCTGATGAAATGGCTTGTCCTTTTTTTCTGTTTACTGCAATCCCAGGTCGAGTCATACCAAAGTCTTTAAAAATGGTACTTGATACCTCCTTGCTTAACACTTTGCAATATAAGGTACGTATCAATGGTAAAGTGGAGCAATCCAGGATAAAGAGTAGCGCCCTCCCCTACACATCGGTGTAGTAGCTATTGAAAAAGGAGCCCTCTGGTGACTCTCGACTAAAGGGAGACAACTTTACTATTCTAAGAATGTTGTTGTCTATGTAAATTATTTTCATTTTTATTAACATTTTGCAAATTTTTCACACCAGTCATAACTGATTTCTATTTACTTGAGAGTCATCTTGATATCATAAGTTTAACATAAATACACAGTTCTGTTCTATTTGACAAATAGAGAAGCCACTATCAGGTGCTGCCACTCTGGGTCAGAGTGGACCTGGGAGCAATGGCAATGACGGGGTAATCCACATTCCCCAAAACTCTAACGGTGCCGAAGCCTCATCAGATTGTTTAGTGTCATATTCTGGACAGTCGCTGGGGGAGTTTTACCCCTCTGCAGAGCTGCAGTCGGTATATTCAGCAGCCCCAGCCGACAGAGTCAAGTTATGCATGTATATATAAATAAACTTTATTCTCCTGGACTCTTCAAAGTTTTCTTACCAATCTTCGAAGTGCTGTAATTTAGACTCTATACAGAGTATTTACTTAACGTCTTGCTCTGTTCTGTTCATATCATATACCTTGGACTTATGTGATGAAATTATATAATTGAAAGAGTCCTCCTTTTATGTGAGCAGGACCAAGGAGGTCAAGTTTTTGGATATAATAAATCCAACATTTTCATGGATTTTTTCTGGATGTGTCCATCTTTTTCTTACAAGTGGAAATGATGTGGTTTCCATGCTCGATATTTTCTCGATTTCAGTTTCCCAAATCTTTATTATAAGAAATACTTTTTGGGAGGAGTTTCTTTCAATGGGGGCAGACATTTCGATAAACAGATAATTTCTCTTTTCGTTGTCCTTCACTTTCAGGTCAGTTGGGATTAATTTATTTATCGGTTTGGATTGGCAAGTCAATGAGTATGGATTCATCCGACTTCCAGTCGAGTCGGATTCGGCACAAGGCCATTTTATTGAGAGGGACACGCACAATTAGCGTAATATCACCCACCCAGCGAGAATTCTAGCTGAGCTCATGATGCCGGCTGTCCTAGACAATAATAACTTCTTAAGTTTCTGTTACAGTTAATGTATCATGATATTTATGTTTGTTTTTGACTTTATAGAGCTAATTGATATCCCAGCACATTTTGCCGAGCCTTTTTATGTATTTTACATCTTCTTCAGTGACATCAGTCTGTTTCAATGGTCAAAACGATATGTGTATCACCTCTAGAGATCACGAGTGGGATCTCATATACATTGTTTTCCTGGCAACTCACCCCTATTACGAGAATTTTCTTCGAGGAAACTCACCCGGAGATCAATGCAATTTCAAAAAGTAGTAAGTTATTTTTAATGATTTTTTTAAATTGTCCAAAAATATGCCATTGGATGGAATTATCTGAAAACGATTTCATAAGGACAAAGATCTTTTCCGAATCGATACGTCTTAAGTCAGTCTTACTAGAATATTCCATGGAAATAAAGTTGAATCCCAACAAAACAATTTCGTTCTTTCACTGCAATAATTTGTAAATTCACTTACTTTGATTGGAATCTACGTTGGCCGGAGTTTAAGCCTAAAATGTCTTTGAGAAAAGAAATAGGAAAATGTATCTTAAAATGGAGAGAGAAA
The DNA here is from genome assembly GCA_963585895.1 of Sepioteuthis lessoniana. Lineage (NCBI taxonomy): Eukaryota > Metazoa > Mollusca > Cephalopoda > Myopsida > Loliginidae > Sepioteuthis > Sepioteuthis lessoniana. Next base: position 4,373,775 of record OY757938.1, read on the forward strand.
AACTTGACAAGTTCTTCTCGTGATTTTTTTTATAAATGACTTCGGTATTTTTCATTCTAATAAGAATATTAGATTATGAAAGGGAACATAAATACTCAGAGGTGAATGTAAGTATAAATGTAAGAGCTATCAATTTTATATATATATATATATATGTATACACAAAAAGAATAGGTCTAAATACTGATATAAACATTCTCAAAACACACGTGTATGCATGTAGCCGTCTTTCTCTCTCTTTATATATATAAATATATATACATGCATAACTTGGCCCTGTCGGCTTGGGCTGCTGAATACACCGACTGCAGCTCTGCAGAGGGGTAAAACTCCCCCAACGACTGTCCTGAATATGACACTAAACAATCTGATAGTGAAGCTTCACTAATGCTCGAGCTTTGAGAAACACGAAATACCCCTTCATTGCCATCGCTCCCAGGTCCACTCTGACCCAGAGTGATTGCGCCTAATAGAACAATCCTATTTTAAATCAATAAAAGTTTGCAGTCGTAGATGAATATTAATAACAATATCATTCTTTCAAGATAAGACTCTCTCAGCCCAAATACTCTTCTAGGATTAACCAGTTTCCAACATCGACAACCCTTTTGAATCATCAGCTCATAAGCCTAAATTTACACTCTGTCGTGTGGGCATGGTCTTTGCACAGGTAAACCATTGCTATAATGTATGTAAAATACAACTACTATTGGCGTACAGGTGTCCTGCAGACTCTTATGATCTTTTTTTGGTGGGGGCTTTGTCTTTACTAAGATTAGCACAGGTAGACCACAAGCCGACAGCTTCATTAATCTTTTGTATTCGTTGTTGTTTCCTTAGAAAAGAAATTACATACATAACATATGGAACACCTCTCTTAGTTGATACATTTGTTAAAATGATAATTATATCATATTGTTGCTTTCATTTTTCTGTTTTTCATTGATATTACTTTTTGAATTGCTAATGATAAATATTACAAACTGAGGATGATACTTTAAAAACCTTAAATAAACTAAATTTTATATATCAACAACAATGTTGCTGTCCAGCGCTTTATCCACTCCGCTACTGGAAGATAGGCCTAATGAGGAGAGTATTGGCCAATGGTCCGGTAGACCTGGGTTCAATCCCAGGTCGCGTCATACCAAAGACTTTAAAAATGATATTCGGTACCTCCTTGCTTAACACACAGCAATTTAAGGTACGTATCAAGGGTAAAGTGGAGCAATCCAGGGAAAGGAGTAGCGCCTTCCCCTACACCTCGGTGTAGTAGCTATCGGAAAGGGAGCCTTCTGGTCTCCCTCGACTACGGTCGCCAACTTTACTTTACTTATATATATCAAAGAATAAACGAATATTGAGGAAAAAACACAGAATTCATTGATAAAAAAGCAAAGAATTAATATTTAGTTGGTTCTTCACAAAGCTTTATTTACACCCTTAATTCTTTCATGCATGGATTTCTCTAATTCAAAACAATATTCCTGATAAAAGGTTGTTTACTTTTTTTTTTAAATAACAGAAAATGGATCTGCTTTGGTGAAAGGAACCTTCAAATGGATCTTTTTTAAAGCATTTCCTCCATAAATTTTCCATTGAATTTAGATCCAGACTGTTTGTTGGATATGTTATAATTTTATATGCTTCTCCGGAAACAAAAAAGCTTTTCATGCTCTTTGCCCAGTGAAAAGAGGCATTATTGTCGTGGCAACTGAATTCATCATTAGCAAGACAATTTTCTATCGATGGAATGAGAAAATCCTCCAAAATTTCAATGTACACGAGCATTGATTGTTGTAATTATGATAGCTATATGAACTGGTCCTTTTAATGACGTACAAACCACTTAATGAATGACTTGGACAATTCACTTATTTTTTCTACCAGTCATCTTTGTGTTTTATTAGAATGGCACAAGGCAAAAGTGCATTTTATGATACCAGAAGGTTCAAATTAAAGAAGAAAAATTTTGTGTCGTATCTATTTTTATATTATTTAGGGCTAAAAACAAGTGCACTTCCTCAAAGGATGTTGTTCTAATAATTTTTGATTGGATAGTCCACACACTGATGCATCAGAGGTGTAATTGTTATCGTCGTAGAAAATGGACATAGTGACACGAGTTCGAATCCTGGACGAGGATGATTGCACTTCATAAAGGTATGAATCCTCTTATTCTCCCTTCAGCTTTGGGTAAATAATAAAGCAGACTGGGTTCTTCAGCCTTGGTGAGGAAACTAGTCTAGGAGAAGGAAAACTCTGAATTCAAACCAGTTAAAGTCCGCTCAAAAATTGACCTTGTGTCACATCCTGCTCGTGTGGAGTTGGGGTCGGTAAATATATATACACAGATGCATCATGGTAATGTCCATGCAATCATCTTTTTGATTAGACCCGGATTTTTTTTCTCAGTCGCTGGAATCGAGCTGGAAAAGTTCTAATAATCACTCGAAATGGGGTCGCGTCCTCGTGCCATATTGGCTAATCTACTGAACTGCGATATCGTAGTAAGAGAGTTCGAATTCAACTCGCACCATTACTTTCACTTTTAGACTAATACTCTTAGGAAAGGTATGGACATCTTTATCTTTCCCATCTTAAGTATTTCTACAATTGTTTTTCTAGATTGATGGTTTGGCATTAAAAAAACAACGAAGGTTGATGTGCCATTAAACAAGAAAGCTATTCCATAGAGTTGGAAGCGAATATCATCATCATCATCATCAAACCTTGCAGATTCCATTGACTGACTCTCTCTCTCTCTCTCTCTCTGTCTTTCGCGCGCGCGCCCCATCCGTCCCTATTAGTTATGTCTCATGGCAAGTCCCGTAGACTGCATCAAGTGTCCACGCTGACTTCTTAAATATTTGGCTGATCAGCCCACACTGGCGTATCTAATCGTATGTGTCCACAGGAGAACACCACTGCTGTATTCTTGTCTGCTTCACCAGTGTCTTATCCATCTTATTGGATAGTTTATAAAATGGGAAGTAAGTGATCATACAGCTCCTCTTTATACGCTGTTGCTTCTAGGATTTGTTTAAAACAAGCGACATTTTTTGCTGTTTCCATCTAGCTCATTATCAAAAATTATTATTAATGGACGCTAAGATTTATGACAAAATCACAAGTATGAGTCACCTAGTTAGAACCAAACGCACTGCTTATAGATTGGAAATATCAGCATTACACGGTATGTATCGTCGACGTTTATATTAAAGAACATCAACACTGAAAAAAAAAAGTTTGTGTATATTCTAGATGCCATATATTACAAATAAAAGAATATGTTTTAAAGTTTGATATTTTTATAGAATATTAAATAGTTTAATTAAGATGTTCAGTGTAAAATAAATAGTTTGATAATTTTCTCTAAAACCCCGCCGTTTCCACAACAGCCTTGCTGTAAGATAAGCATTGCAATCTAATATAAAACAAGAATAATCAACAACAGTCTTATACTTTGTATCTGGGATTTAAAAAAAAAAACTTGCCTCATTTGGTGGAATACATTAAATTAGAGAATAAAAAATTCAAGTTGACGTAGATCTTATTAAAAGTTTTTGAACTTTCGAAAATTTTTTTTTTTCATTTTGTTTTATTTTACATAAAGAAGCAAAAGTTTTTCGTGGCATATTTTTTAATAAGATTTCCATTTCGTCTTATCTTTTGCTACCCTTTCCACTGTTAAATGTAGTTTTGTGTTTTGTTTTTTGTTTTGTTTTTTCTTATTTGGCTATCGCTTCGCTTTGGAATTAGATAGTAAATGACGCAGATGATATTTATTAATATGCCACAACTTAGATATCAGTTTTCTTTTACATTTATATAATCTTCTTTAAATAATCGTTTGGTTTTCATAGAGACAAATCTTTTACTCTGATCCTAGGCAGAAGCTCCAGGAAGGATTATTTTCATTTGTGATAGAGCACCATAATACCACACTGATCCTATACAGAAATAAAGATCCATACGTTATTATTATTATTATTATTATTATTATTATTATTATTATTATTTACTCGTTTAGAGTTTTTCACATCAGTGTTAGCTGATGGGCTTTCACTGGAGTTTGAGTGACAGCAAGTCTCCGGGACTCATCTCAGGATTCTGGCCGTTCTTAGCAATGCTGTCGTTTGGATGGTCTCTACCCGTCCGCCAACTTCCAAGTCCTCCAGGCCTTTTAATAATCCTTTAGTTATTGTGCCTAAAGCACCAATCACAATTGGCACAATCGTTACTTTCATGTTCCACAGCTTTTTCAATTCTCTAGCAAGGTCGAGGTACTTATCCTTCTTTTCACATTCCTTCAGATTTATTCTGTGGTTCACCGGGACAGCAAAGTCGATAATTTTGCAGATTCTCTTTTTTTTTGTTGATTATTACAAGGTCTGTTTTTTTTTTTTTGGCTACGATTAGGTGACCCGTTTGTATGTTAAAGTCCCATAGGAGATTATGTGTCATTTTCTAGGACAGGTGCTGGGTTGTGCATATACCATTTGTTAGTATGGTCAAATTTAAATTTCTTGCACATTTCCCAGTGGATCACCTTGCCGACCCAGTCGTGTCTCGCCTTATACTCCTCGTGTGCTAACTTTTTGCATTCGCTTATCATGTGATTGATCGCTTCGTCTCTGTCACCGCATAGCCTACATTTACTGTTTTGTTGCGTCTTATCTATTCTCGCTTTGATATGATTGGTCCTTATGGCGTAGTCCTGTGCTGCTATTAGGAGAGATTCCGTTTCTCTATTATTATTATTATTATTATTATCATTTGAGAGTGCGTAAAGACCAACATTAGTTGACGGTTTTCCACGACAGTCTGAGTGACAGCAAGTCTCCTCAAGTCTCCAGGACTCTTATTAGTATTTGGTTGATCTCAACAATGCTGTTGTTTGGATGATATCCACTCGATCTGTAATTTCCAAGTCTTCTAGTCCCTGTATCAACTTTGTCATGACTGTACTGACCGCACCAATTACAACTGGTATCACGTGTTCAACAGTTTTTCGGTTCTTTAGCAAGGGCTAAGTATTTATCTCTTTTATCGCTTTCCTTCAGTTGTAACCTGCAGTCAGCCGTAACGGAAAATTATACTATTCGACAGGTTCTCTTTTTCTTTTGTTGGTGTCTGTCACTAGATCTGGTCGTCTGAACGAGGTTAGATTATCCGTTTGTATCACAAAACCCCACAGAACTTGATGCGTCTCATTCTCTAGGATGAATTCCGGGTCGTGCATTAACCAATTGTTCGTATAGTCAAATTAAAACTTCTTCATTCTTCTTCTTCTTCTTCTTCTTCTTCTTATTATTATTATTATTATTATTATTATTATTATTATTATTATTATTATTATTATTATACTTTGCGATTATTTTACATCAGTGTTAGCTAATGGACTTTCATTGGAGTCTAAGAGACAGCAAGTCTCCTCAAGTCTCCAGGACTGCTCTCAGTATTCTGGCCGGTCTTAAAAATGCTGTAGTTTCGATGGCTTCTGCTCATCCTCTTTTTTCCATCTCTTCCGGTCGCCATCACCAAGTATTTGGGGATAATTCTGAGCGCATTAATTACAATTGGCATCAACTTTATTTTCATATTACTTTGCTTTTTTGATTTTCTGGCAAGGTCGAAGGACTTGTCTCAATTTTCGTTAGTTTTTTAAAAATTTCCTCCGGGACTTCAAAGTCTACAAGTCGGCAGTATCTCTTCTTTTTTTGAAACCTATTTCTTAGTCTAGTCTTCTGGCCGGGATTAGACAATCTCAAAATCCCAGAGAATTGGGTGTGTCCCTTTCTCCTGTAAGGATTCTGGTTTATGCATATATTACTCTGTAGTATGGTCGAATTTGAATTTCCTGCACAACTCCGAGTAGATCACCCTCTCCAACTCGTCGTATCAACTATGAAACTCTTTCTGTGCAATTATCATTGTTATTATTAGATTAGAATCTAAAAGACTTTTCGCAAATATTTCTCCACACAAGACTTTAATTTTGTCTTACATTTTTCCTTTCTTTCTACTTTTTAGAAGAAGTAGTTTTGTGTCATCTCTAATTAGCTTCTCCACCCACCATCGTCTTTGATGGTTGTTGTCTTCGTCTTATAACAATATGTATTGATCCAACCTCTCCACAACGCGTACACGATCATTTTTAAGCAAAGTACAGCAGTATTAAATCCATAGTTTTTGTTCTCCAAGACTGGTTGCCATACCATGGCTAAAGAACCACGTCAACCCTATTTTACAATGAACGGTGCTAAAGTAAGTAGAGATTCATGCCTTTATCCAAGGTCATTATTAAGATGTACACAAACCACCATGTCCAGGATTAGAACTTTGTCCGATGTGTCTATTTCCTCACGTCACGTCAACTGCGCCTCCTTTGGAATTTCTCCTTTGGACAACTCCATGTCTTATTATTGCCTTTGCCTACTTCGTGACGGAACCACGTCAATATTTTCTTAGTAATATCAGTGATTTTATCTATTATTCCAAGGTCACTCCTTTTATCGTTCATTTTGGATGCGATCCACACGCTTGTCCTGAGGTAAGTGTTCTCAAATATGCTCCATTTGCTGTTGTCTTCCTCCTTCAAACAGCCTGTGTCTCCAGCATAAATAGCGATTGGGACTATTTCTGCTTAATATACACAAACCTTCATTGCCTTTGAAAGAACTTTTCGTTTTTCATTAAGTCTAGCGAAAACTGAAGAATATTGAGCTATCATTCTCACCGAAGAAAACTAAAAATTTTCTTTTTGGACAAATGACCGACTCAGTAGTATTAAAGACATTGCGCATGCTCGATAATAATTATTATCATAAATACTTGTGCCCATCATTTTATATTGTCTATTTCAAAGCATATCGATCATACCGTAACTTAATAAAAAATATTTTACACAAATATTTCCAGTGTTCTGAAAATACCTGATTATTGTGAGTTTGTTGAGTGGATAGAGTGTCCGCCAATGTTTCGGGAGGCCTGGGTTCAATCTCTGGTCGCATCATACCAAAATCTTTAAAAACGGTACTTGATACCTCCTTGCTTAATACTCAGCAATATAAGGAATGTATTAAGGGTAAAGTGGACCAATCCAGGGAAAGGAGTAGCGCCCTTCTCTATACCTCTGTGTAGTAGCTATTGAAAAAGGAGCCTTCTGGTGGCCCTCGACAACTGTCGCCAACTTTACTACTTTTTGCTTACTTATTCCGAATTAAGTGGCTATTTTTTTTCGACTAGAGAACGGTTTTAAGTAAATGATTATGATACACTTTCGTAAATAATAATAGTTTCAAGAAACTATTCTGAACACAAGCACTTTTCCCAGTTTTATGACTTCAAGTATTCCAACTAAATACTGATAATTTTCTCACTGAGATATGTGACCCATATACTGGACACCAATACGTACAACCAAGTCGACTGAGGTTGTAAAACACACACTGCATCTCTACAGAGGAGTAAGAGCTCCCCAACATGTCCTGTATATGGGATTAAACCATTTGATGGTGAGGCAGCAGCTTTGTAAATTTGGGAAATGCGGTGTATCACCTCATTGCCATTACTCCCAGGTCCACTTTGACCCAAAGTGGTAGCACCAAATAGGATCCTATCTATGGGTCAAATAGAAGAAACTGTGCGCAAATAAATGACTGATGTTAAATTGTGACTGTTATATAGCAACAATTAAAACCATTTAACTGTGTGCAACAAAGAGCTTAGGCTCGTTTAAGAATTTATCTACAAAATGTGTTTACAAATACTATATATATATATATATATATATGTGTGTGTGTGTGTGTGTGTGTGTGTGTGTGTGTGTGTGTGTGTGTGTTCAAACATGATTTGGCATTAGATAACCTACAATGGTTGATATGCCATAAAATCCAACCAAACTAAACATAGATTACTTTCAATTTCAACTAAAGAGTTATATCTTTCAAGGTATCCGTCCTATTCATTAGTCACCAACATGTACTACAGTTTGGGTCCGAATGAAAAAGCAAAAAAATAACAATAAGGGGTGACTATAAACTACTAAAAGCTCTAGAACTGATTTTACGGTTTGTAAAACTTTTGGGAGTTACTTAACGCTAAGGCAATTTTTTGCTATTTTAAGGTATCAAATATTTCAAACAATTTCAAGTATTTAAAAATAATACTTTTTAAATAATAATAACTGCAAGTAACAATTTTTAAACATGAACAATGCGCACAGTAATATGATTTTAAGTATTTCTAATCAATACAAATAATTCTAAAACATATTTGAACTAAACGCATGACATCTTAATTCATACTATTCTCGAGGTCAGTGTTGATCCGGAAGTAATGGCAACGAAAGCCGGACTCCATTCCCTCTAAAACCCCAGAGTTGGTCACTGAACATAAGACATAATTTGGTGCCATACTCAGAACATGAACATATATTTTTAGCCATAGGTATCCAATGGAGTCTCCGTGACAGTGTGTCAAATGTGCTGTACTGTTATGTGGGAGTAAGCGTTTCCAAACTCGTCACGCAATAAGGTGTACTTTTCAACTTACACCCATCGTAAAGGGTTGCTTGGGTTTCATGGCATATCAGCCTTTGTAAGTTATTTGATACCAAATCCATTTTTATACAAATAACCATTTCTATTTCAAATAATTCAGTTTAGCACGGGCACAGTTTCATTATCAAAAACATTTCTATTTCAAGCTATTCGTTTTAAAGAAACAGTTCTAATTCAAACAATTCAGTTAAGCGTAAGTACAGTTTCAGTGTCAAAAACCGTTCTATTTTAATCAATTCAGTTTAGCATAAGTACACAGTTTAAATATCGAAACAGTTCTATTTCAAGTAATTTAGTTTAGCATAAGTATGCAGATTAGTTCTATTTAAGCCATAGATAGGACCCTGTCAGGTGCAACCACTCCAGGCCAGAGTGGACCTGGGAGCGATGGCAATGAAGAGGTGCTCCACATACCCTAAAGCTCCAGCATCACTGGAATCTCACTATCAGACTGATTCGTATCATATCCAAGAGACACTTGTTCGGGTGTCTTACCCCTCTGCAGAGGTGCAGTCGGTGTATTCTACAGCCCCAGTCAACTGGGCAATACATAGAGTTAAATGTGAAACAGTTTTATTTCAGATAATTCAGTTTAGCATAAGTATGCAGTTTAAATGTCAAAAACAGTTCTATTTTAAACAATTCAGTTTAGCATAAATACGCAGTTTAAATGCAAAAACAGTGAACTCTCGAAACCACAATTTAGTTCTATTTGACCCATAAATAGGACCCTTATCTGGTGCTACCACCCCGGGACAGAGTGGACCTGTGAGCGATGGTACTAAAGGGGTATTCCACATTCCCTAAAGCTTCAGCATTAATAGAACCTCACCATCAGATTGTTTAGCGTCATATCTAGGACACTCGTTGGGAGGTCTTACTCTTCGGCAGAGAAGTAGTTGGTGTATTCTATATCCCCTGCAGACTGGACCAGTGGAAAAGAGATTAACACTCTTATCCGCAAACTATGGGTTAAATAGCATCACTACAGTTTTTCTACAAGAATGGCTTTGACATTAAATAACCCACAAAGTTTGATATGCCATCACAAAAAAGAAGAAACCAATGCAAACAAAACCAGGAAGTCTAACAATAATTAAACTTTTTGGTCGAAAGTCTTCCAACGAATTTTTTGATCCAATATAATGTTTTAGGTGTTCGTTGGGTTCAAACAACGACGCTTATGTCTTATTTGGCTTTGACTCCTATATGGCTAAGGAGTCCCACTTGAACTTTCCAAGCGTAAGTCCGTCGTAAAGGCAGGAAAACTATCCAAATTCTACGGGCACAGTTCTTGCTGCCTTCCGCTATTCACTGGCTTCGGCAATGCAGCTGAGAGAGATCCTACCCAAGCCATGTCAGTATACGCCAAGTGGTCCGATCCAACAGGAACGTTTTTCTACTTGTTTATTCGTATTATTATGTCTGTGTATGGTGGGGGATACATGAATGTGAAATTTTGGCCTTTACACATTTTAAAAGCGTTTTTGAGAAAAATGTATATTGGAGACTTGTCAAATTTTATGTATAAGCGACTAGGAAAAATAACTTGCTTAGATTGTTAAGTTACCTCTTCATTCATATAACACCCAGGTCCACAATGACCTGGAGTGGTATTGCCTATAAGGGTCACATCTATTGAAATTATCAGTATTAGGAATACTTGAAACCATATCTATGTAAATTATTGTTATTCTCACATCTCTTTACTATGGATTACTCTGCTTATAAATAAAAGTATTGAACAGCGCTATTAGTATAACGATAATCCTAGTAGGATCTAATCTCAGACAGCCGAGTTCAAACCTATGACGAGGTTCTATCCTGATTCCCTTCGTGCTACTGCGCTTAGCAAGTTCATAAATACATTCCTTCTTCAAACAGCTATCAATGAAGACTGAGCAAACTTAACTCTTTAGCTTAGTAACGGCAAGAAGTCTAAGAGAAGAAAAACTAAAAAAATTGCTCAAGCTATCATCATCATCATCATCATCATGTTGTGCCGCTAGCATGGACATCCTTGACCCTATCTCGCCCCTTCTCCCTATCGTTAATCGCCTCCTGCAGGTCTTCAGGGCTACATCCCGTATCCTCACATAGCTGCTGTATGTATGTTCGAGCTGGTCGTCCTGCCCTTGCTCGGCCATATGTGGAGGTCCATAGGAGTACATCACTTATGAGCTGGTCCCTACTTCTCCAGCAGTGTCCTGCATGTCTGATTCGTCTAACTTGGATGTTCTTTTGTGATGGGAGGCAGGTGGCCGTATAGTTCGTGCATTATGGGTTCGTTGCTGCCAGGACTTATTCAGTATTGCTCGCAACATTCTTGTGTAATTGCCGTCTAGCTTCTTCTCCAGCCGTTTTGTTAGCGTCCAAGTAGTGCATCCATACAGCAGTATCGACACCAAAAATTGACCTTTTGCCATATTCTGCACTTGGTGGGGGAGGAATTTGATAAATATATGCATACTCTTACTTAAAAATAAACTCACGTACATATAAACTGGTTTACTTTTGTATCTATATATATATATATATATATGGGTGTAACAGTGTTGAGAGAAATATGAAAAGTAAGTGATGCAAATATAATTAAAGTGCACAATTGCCCGATGTGCCATTAAAAAAAGAAACTAAATCAACAGTTAAATCCTCACAGCACAAGTCATGTTACTAAAAGTATCATGCGGAAAAAGAAATATAATTATTAGAGGAATAATAAAAAAAAAAAAAGACATTATGATATCGATGATGCAATGAAAAGGTTTTCATCTCTGAATCTTCCAGATTTTATGTTGTTTTTTGTACAATATTCTAACTTTCGAGATCAAAAAAACCTTCATATAATGCTGAACACTAATTCGGAAAAAATAAGAAAATCAACTTAACACTAGGTATTCGATCAAATCAATCTATTTTGTTAACTAATAGATTAAGTATCTCTATTATTGCCATGATGTTAAGTTATTAAAATAAACCCTAAACTGTTAAATGATAGTTAAATACCATTAATCTACTATTAGAGAGGTGTATAGTTAACCCAGAAATCATCTTGAGACCACGGCTCGAATTGTTTATTTCAGTTTTGCCATTGAAAAGGTACTTGATTTTAGAAAACAGTTTGGGCATTTAATCAATTTCAGGTGAACCTTTGAACAGAACGGCTTTGTTCCACCTGTTCTCTGAACAACCCACGAAGCTCATATGAATGTGTCGTAATGAATAAAGCCTATACGCATAATAACGATGTCTACATGGTTGTTATCCCAGCCAAGAAAAATTAAGACACTTGGGGTTACAGCAAAAAAGAAGACAACGAGAGAAGACACAAAGATACGATATAAGGTGACACAAAATAAAGAGAACGAAGTAAATATAACGAAGAGAATAAAAGAGTCGGTGATAAAATGAACGCTATCCAACATTGAACGCAGAAGAGGTAAGCGTGAAGTAATAAGAAAGATACAAACCACAACTAGACTAAGAGTAACACAAGAGATGAAATGATTAACATTGACGGAATTATGTTGCTTTTTAATTTAAAAAAAAAAAGCCGTTCAGACACTTAACAATTGTCCTGTTTAATGTAGCTTCACTTCAGGATATAGATTAATTTACCATCTGTTGATGTTATGCCGACAAACTGTCATTTCTATTTCCATTCTGTTACGTTTAAATACAAAATTTTCCCAACCATACATACATACATACATATATGCATGTTATTTCTGTAGAATATATAAAATGTGTACGATAACCTCAGGACTTAACCGAATTAATATTTATTACAAATTAATCGTGTTTAACTAAAAACTATTCGCCAGTAATTAGATTATCACGCAACATTTTTTAGAAACATCTGAAAGCCTAGTTTCTCTGAACGTTAATACTGTAGGCATCTCAGCCAATCAAAACCTTCCATCATCCAAAGTTCTCTGAAAATTTCATTTTTATACTACTAATTCGTTACAATAAACATCAAGATTCTCTTCAATTTTACTCACTTTTACTAAGCACGAACTATCAAATGTTTACACACAATAGCTCCCTATACATGTTTTCATGGTGAAAAGCACACACACACACACACACACACACACACACACACACACACACATATATATATATATATATATTCATATATACAGACATATATTTCTCTATCTCTCTGTATATATATATATATATATAAACCTATTGTCATACACTTATATATATATATATATATATATATATATATATATATATATATATATATATATATATATATATGCAGGAATAACTACATGTGTGTATAATATATATATATATACATATATACACATCATTATACATATATACATTTATCTATGTACAAAAAAATCTGGATATATATATATATATATATATATATATAGAGAGAGAGAGAGAGAGAGAGAAAGATATATATATCTATATATCTTTCTATATACACAGAAATATCGAAATACATGCATAGAGATATATGTGTATGTATACGTATATACATAAATTTATATAAGCACACATAACGATATATATATATATATATATATATGAATGTCTAGAGTTGCTACGATTGATTGAATATGTTATCAACGGGTTTCCATATCTGTAAGCAGACAACTGAATAAGAGGATCAATAGCAAAATCAATATTTGGTCTATGTCAGTATTAGAATTCTATTTTCTTTAACATGATCTCTTTTCCATTTGATTTCTCTTCTTTCTTCTTTTCATGGCGGCAAGCACATTTTTTTGCCAAGCTAATCCGGATCAACAGACAATAGGATAAAGAAGCCCTCCTATGGATTCACCTTAATTCATTTCTATAACAAAGATACCACTGGACCAGTAAATGACGTGACCACATGAATTTCAAACGTATGTAAACGTCGGAAAAAGTCACGATTTACCTGTCAGATAGGAATCAAAGCTAACATAAGACTATATCTTTTTTTGTCTTATTCATAGATCTCTTTCCTCTATATCCTTATTTTACCACTGGGAGACGGAGAGCTGGCCCGAAAAAAAAAAAAATGAAATAAATGAATATTAATATTGTGAAGTGACTCCTATTTAATTGGTAGTGTGTTAACTGTAGTTTTTTTTTTCAGGAACAGCAGAGATCAAATGTTATTCTTCACTGATTGCAGAAAGTAGAATCTATGGAGAGGTTAACCAAGGTGTACAGTAAATTGTCATAGATACTCGTTATCTTGTTTCAGATTACCATACATTAAAATCAATTAACGTATATACATTATGCAAAATTAATACACCCGTCAAACCTAAAATAATTATGCAGTAGGGAATTTTTATAAAATAATGTAATAAAATTTGAATTCTTTTCATAGGTTTTATTATCATATATCTTCGACGGTGGCATCCTCAGAAATGTTATGCCGACATCAAATTTGAATTCTTTTCTTAGGTTTTATTATCACATCCTTTCGACACTGGCACGGTCCGAAACGTTGTGACTACTTTAAATTGGAATTATTTTCTTAGGATTTATTATCACACCTTTTCGAAAATGGCTCTCTCAGACACGTTGCGCCGACATCAAATTTGAATTCATTATTTAGGTTTTATTCTCACACCTTTTCGATAGTGCCACTCTCCGAATCGTTGTGCCTACATCAAATTTAAATCCTTTTCTTAGGTTTTATTATCACATCTTTTCGACAGTAACACTCTCGGAAAACTTGTGCCTTCATCAAATTTGAATTATTTTCTTAGGTTTAATAATCACATCTTTTGGACAAAAAAAAAACATTCTCATAGATGTTGTCCCGACATAAAATTGAAATTCCTTTCTTAGGTTTTAAAATCAAATATTTTCAACAGTGGCACGCTATGAAACGTTTTGCGTACATCGACTTTGAATATATTTCTTTGGTTTTATTATCACATCTTTTTGACAGTGGCAGTCTACGAAAAGTTGTACCTACACCAAATGTGAATTCATTTTTTAGGTTTTATTTCATATCTATTCGACAGTGGCACTCTCCGAAAGGCTATGCCTACATTTCATAAAATTCTTTTCTTCGGCTTTATTATCACAACTTTTTCGACAGTGACAATCTCCGAAACGTAGGGCCTACATCAAATTTGAATTCTTTTCTAAGGTTTTATTATCATTTTTTTTTAGTGTAGCATTTACCGAGACGTCGTGCGTAAATGACATTTGAATTATTCTCTAAGGTTTCATTATAACTTTTCGACAGACACTCTCCGAAAGGCTTTGCCTACATCAAACTGGAATTATTTTCTTAGGTTTTATTATCACATATTTTCGACGGTGGCACAATATGAAACATTGTGCGTACATCGAATTTGAATACTGTTCTTAGGTTTATTGCCAAATATTTTCGACTGTGGCACCCTACGAAACGTTGTGCTTACATCGAATTATTATAACTTTTCTTAGGTCTTATTATCCCTACTTTTCGACAGTGGCAGTCTACGAAACGTTGTACCTACACAAAATGTGAATTCTTTTTTTCGGTTTTATAATCAATTCTTTTCGACGGTAGTATTTACCGAAACGTTGTGCGTACATAACATTTGAATTCTCTTCAAAGGTTTTATTACCGTAACTTTTCGACAGTGACACTCTCCGAAAGGTTGTGCCTACATCAAATTTGAATTCTTTTCTGAGGTCTTATTATCTCATCTATTCGACAGTGACACTTTCCGAAACGTGGTGCCGACATCCAATTTGAATACTTTTCTTAGGTTATTGCTTACATCTTTTCGACAGCCACACTCTCCGAAAGGTTGTCCCTACACCTAATTTGAAATTTTTTCTTAGGTTTTATTATCACATCATTTCGATTGTGAACTCTCAAATTGTTGTCCCTACATTACATATGAATTCTTTTCTTTCGTTTTGTAATCACATGTTTTCGAGAGTGGCACTCTCTGAAACGTTGTGCCTACATCACATTTGAATTTTTTTTTGGGTGGGAGTGTTCATTATCACATATTTTCGACGGTTAGATTTTCCGAAACATTGTGCCTACATCAAATTGGATTATTTTTTCTTATTTTCATTTTCACATATTTTCGTCAGTGGCATTCTCAGAAAATTTATGCCTATATAAAATCAGAATTATTTTCGCAGGTTTTATTATCACATCTTTTCGACAGTGGCTCTCCCCAAAACGTTCTACGAACATAACATTAAATTCTTTTTTCGGTTTTATTATTACTTTTTTTCCACTGTGTCTCTATATGAAACTTTGTGCCTACAACAAATTTGAATCCTTTTCTAAGGTTTTATTATCACATCTTTTAAACCATGGGACTCTCTGAAACCTACTACGTACATCACATTAAATTCTTTTTTTCGGTTTTATTATTACTTTTTTTCGACAGTGGCACTATATGAAACATTGTGCCTACAACAAATTTGAATTCTTCTCTTAGGTTTTATTATCACATCTTTTCGACAGTAACACTCTCGGAAAAGTTGTGCCTACATCATATTTGAATTCTTTCCTCGGGTTTTATTATCACATCTTATCGACAATGACAATCTACGAAACGTTGTGCCTACATCAAATGAAACATTTTTTTCTTTGGTTTTCTTATCACTTCTTGTCGACAGTGACACTCTACGAAATGTGCCTAATCCAAATTTGAATTCTTTTATGCTTTATTATCACATCTTTTTGACAGTGGTAATAATCCGAAACATTTTGCCTACACAAAATGTGAATTCTTTTCTTCGGTTTTATTATCACATCTTTTCGACATTGGCACTCTTCGAAACGCTGAGTTTTCATTAAATCTGAATTCTTTACCTAGGTATTATTATTACATCTTTTTGACAGTGGTACTCTCCGAAACGTTGTGCCTATATCAAATTTGAAGTCTTTTCTCAAGTTTCATTATCTCATGTTATCGACAGTGGCACTCACTGAAACATTGTCCCTACTCAAATGTAAATTATTTTCTAAGCTTTTATTAGCACTTTTTTTATACAGCGGCACTTTCCAAATGTTGTCCCTAGATTTTATAAGAATTCTTTTCTTAGGTTTTATTCTTACATCTTTTCGACTGTGGCACATTCCAAAATTTGTGCCGACATCAAATTTTAATTATTTTGAAAGCTTATTATCACATATTTCGACAGTTTCACTCACTGCAATGTTTCCTACACCAAATTTGAATTATTTTCCGAGGTTTTATTACCACATCTTTCCGACATTCCCACTCCCTGAAACGTTGTGTCTACAGCAAATTTGAATTCCTTTCAAAGCTATTTTTTATCACATCTTTTCGACACTCCTAACCTTTGTACCTACATTAAATTTGATTTCTTTTCTTCAGTTTTATTATCAATTCTTTTCGACAGTGACACTCTGAGAAACATGGTGCCTAAACCAAATTTGAATTCTTTTCTTAGGTTTTATTTTCATATCTTTTCAACAGTGACACTTTCTGAAACCTTTTGCCTACATCAAATTTGAATTCTTTTCTTAGGTTTCAATATAACATCTTTTCAATTGTGACACTTTCCGAAACATTGTGCCTAAACCAAATTTAATTCTTTTCTTAGGTTTTATTATCACATCTTTTTGACAGTGACAGTTTGTGAAACGTTTTGCCTACATCAAAATTGAATTCTTTTCTTAGGTTCTATTATCACATCTATTCGACTGTGGAACTTTCGGAATGGTTGTGGCAACATTACAACATGTCTTGTTTTCTTAGTTTTTATTATCACATCTTTTCGACATTGGCACTCTTCGAAACGCTGAGTTCTCATTAAATCTGAATTCTTTACCTAGGTAATATTATCACATCCTTTCGACAGTGGCACTCTCTGAAACGTTGTGCCTACATCAAATTTGAAGTCTTTTCTTAGGTTTTATTATCACATTTTTCGACGGTATCACTCTCCGAAACCTTCTGCCTATATTTCTTTTGAATACTTTCCTTAGGTTTTCTTATCACATCCTTTCGACAGTGGCACTCTCCGAAACGTTGTGCCTACATCAAATTTGAAGTCTTTTCTTAGGTTTTATCATCACATATTACGATAGGGACACACTCCGAAATGTTTTGACCTATCAAATTTGAATTATTTTCTCAGGTTTTATTATCACATCTTCTATACAGTGACTTTCTCTCTCTCTCTCTCTCTCTCTCTCTCTCTCTCTCTCTCTCTCTCTCTGGAACGTTGTGCCTACCGGACATTTGAATTCTTTTCTTATGTTTTATTATCACTTTTGTTCGACAGTGGTACTGTCCATAACGTTCTGTCTACATCAAATTTGAAGTCTTTTCTCAGGTTTTATTATCACATTTTCACCGTTGCTCTCACCGAAACGATGTCCTTACATTACATATGAATTCCTTTCTTAGGTTTTATTAACATATTGTTTAGACAGTCGCACTGTCCGAAAGGTTGTGCCAACATAATATGAATTCTATCTTTAGATTTTATTATCACATCTTTTCGACAGAGACACTTTCTGAAAAGTATTACCTACATAAAAATTGAATTCTTTTCTTAGATTTTATTATCCCATCTTTTCAACAGTGGCACTCTGGGAAACGTTGTGCCTACACCAAATTTGAATCATTTTCTTATCTCCAGTGAAAATCTCCGAAAGATTGTATCTACATTACATATGGATTCTTTTTGTGAGTTTTATTATTACATCTTTTCGACAGTGGCACTCACCGAAAGGTTGAGCCTACATTACATTTCAATTCTTTTCTTAGGTTTTATTATCACATTTTTTCAACAGTGGCACTTTCCGAAACGTTTTGCCTACACCAAATTTGAATTCTTTCCTCAGGTTTTATTATCACATCTTTTCGACATTTACACTCTCCGAAACGTTCTGCCTACACCAAATAGGAATTCTTTCCTCAGGTTTTTTTTTATCACATCTTTATGACGCTGGTACTCTCTGAATCGTTGTGCCTACATTACATAAGAATTCTTTTCTTAGGTTTTGTTATCGTTTCGTATCGTATCGACAGTGGTACTCTCTTAAACGATGTGCCTATATGATTTGAATTCTTTTCTGAGGTTGTATTATCACATCTTTTCGACAGTGTCACTTCCCGAAAGTTTTCCCTGAATCAAATTTGAATTTTTTTCTTAGTTTTTTTTTAGCAAATCTTTTCGATATAAATACTCATTAAAACTTTTTACCTTCATCAAATTTAAATTCTATTTTTAGGTTTTATTATCATATCTTTTCGATAGTGACACTCTCCAAAACATTCTACGTACATCAAATTTGAATTATTTTCTTAGGTTTTATTATCAAATCTTTTTGACTGTGGCACTCTCGAAAACGATGTCCCGACATTACATATGAATTCTTTTCTTAGGTTTTATTATCACATATTTTTTAGAGTAGCACTCTCTGAAACTTTGAGCCTACATCAAATTTGATTTCTTTTCCAAGGTTTTAAAATCACATCATTTCCACATTGGCACTCTCCAAAATTTGGTGTCAACATCAGTTCGTGGAACTTCTTGAAACATTTTGCCTACGTTATATATGAATTCTTTTCTTAGGTTTACTCATCACATCTTTTCGACAGTGGCACGCTCCGAAAGTTTTTGCCTCCATCAAATATGAATTCGTTTCTTCGGTTTTATTAACACACCATTTCGACATTTGCACTCTACGAAATTTTGTGCCAACATCAATTTCAATTCTTTCCTTATGTTTCGTTATCACATTTTTCGACAGTGGCCCTCCCCGAAACGTTGTGCCTACAGCAAATCTGAATTATAAAGGTTTTATTATCCCATCTTTTCAACGGTGACACTTTCTGAAATGTTGTGCCTACATCAAATTAATTTCTTTTCATAGGTTTTATTATTACATCTTTTCGTCAGTGGGACTTTCCAAAGCGTTGTGTCTATAAGAAAATGTAATACTTTTCTTAGTTTTTATTATCACATTTTTTCGACAGAGGCACTGTCCAAAATAATTTGCCTACATCATATTTGAATTCTTTGTTAAGGTTTTATTATTACATCTTAAGGACAGTGGCAATCTCCCAAAGGATGTGTCTACTTTACAAATGTGAATTCTTTTACTAGGTTTTATTATGACATCATTTCGACAATGGTACTCTCCGAAAAGTTGTGCCGACACCAAATTTGAATTCTTTTTTAAAGTTTTATTATCGCATCTTTTGTATAGTGTAACTCTCCGAAACGTTGTGCCTCCATTACATATGAACTATTTTCTTAGGTTTCTTATCACATCTTTTCGACAGTGGAACTCTCCAAAACGTTGTGCCTACACCATATTAGAATTCTTTTCCCACGTTTCATTGTAACATCTTTTCGACAGTGGCACTCTCCGAAAAGTTGTGCTTACATTACATATGAATTCTCTTCTTAGGTTTTATTATCATATCTTTTAGATAGTGTCACTCTCCGAAACGTTATGCCTACACGAAATATGAATTTTTTTCTTCGGTTTTCTTATCACATCTTTTCGACAGTGGCACTCTCCGAAACGTTGTGCCTACACCAAATTTAAATCCTTTTCTTAGGTTTTATTATCACATCTTTTTGACAATGGCAATCCCTAAAAAGTTGTGCCTACATCAAATTTGAGTTCTACTCTTAGGTTTTATTATCATATCTTTTCGACAGTGGCACTCACCTAAATGTTTTGCCTACATTACATATGATTTCTTTTCTTAGGTTTCATTATTACATGTTTTTGACAGTGGAACTCCCAGATATGTTGTGCCTACATTAAATTTCAATTCTTTTCTTCTGTTTTATTATCACATCTTTTCGACAGTCGCACTCTCCGAAACGCTATGTTTACATCAAATTTTAATTCTTTTCTATGTTTTTTTTATCTTATCTTTTCAACAGTGGCACTCTCCGAAATTTTGTGCCTACACTAAATTTCTCAAAAACATAACCTGCAACTAACCTTTCTATGGTACATGTTACTACAATTTGTATGAGTAACATTTTCCTAATACTTGGTACTTGACTACTCCTCTCAGAGTATGTTTATACCGAGAGTTCAGATGAATAGACGATAATATTTTAGTCTCTTTCACAGAAAGGTCGGTGTCCTCGCGGCACAATGGTTTAAGCGATGAACTGCGGAATTGTGGTTAGCAAGTTTGAACTTGTGTAGCGCTAATACGTTCACTTTTGTGCAAATACTTTTGTGAAAGAATTGAATCCTCTTATCCTCCCAGCTCTGGGATAAATAGTACAACTACTGTTCTTCTCGAAGGATAGACTTGGTATTGAATAACCGACCTAGCTTTAAATGCCATTAAACAGAGAAGGAGTTTCACAGCAAGATCATAAATCCAATTGTATGGACATTTAAAAACATTCTCAATAACGTTTTTTGAATATATAACTTGTTTATGGAAGAGAAATATCTGAGTTTCAAGACATTTTAAGGTAAATGTTGTGTTCTGGTGAGTGAACACAAGTAGTAGTAATAAACAGACAAAGCACGATATGTGGGGGAAATAGTTATATTTAAAGGAAAGAGTATTTACAAGAGAGAGACTGTTAGTAATAAGAACATTGGTTTAGTGATAGAGTAAGAGTATACTTCAACAATAGGAACGGCTCTTCTAGTCTGACTCGTAGACTGATTTGGACGGGAACTCTTGGTATTAGAGCTACTGCCATGTATAGTAGATGGTCTAGCTAATTATGCTGAAAAGGTAGCTGATACCCAACACTATCTATCTATCTATCTATCTATCTATCTATCTATCTATCTAAGTCTGGTCATATCTATCTATCTATCTATCTATCTATCTCAGTATGTTGTTCATATCTATCTATCTATCTATCTATCTGTTGTGTTCTGGTTAGTAAACACAAGTAGTAGTAATAATAAGACAAACCACGATATGTGAGGGAAATATTTATATTTACAGGAAAGAGTATTTACAAGAGAGAGACTGTTAGTAATAAGAACATAGGATTAGTGATAGAATAAGGATATACTTCAACAATAGGAAATACTCTTCAGACACGTAGACGTAGAATGGCCTCTGATCGGACTGATCTCTGCGGTATTTGTTGCACGCCCCAGATCGGACTGATCTCTGACTGATCTGGACTGGAGCTACTGCCACATATGGTAGATGGACCAGCTCATTATGTCGGAAAGGTAGGTGATACCCAACAGTAAATATTTTGTTTTGCTTGATAACGTAAAAAGAGTGAATTTAACAATTCATATTGGAGTAGACTGTGTACTTGAAATGACTGACAAAACACACAACTTAAAATGGAAAAATTAAAAGAATATGATTTGGTTTGGTTGGATTTGGTTTTATGGCATATCAAGCACTGTTGGTTATTTAATGCCAAATCTGCTTCATGCATATATATTAAATATATAGGATTTGGTTTTTTTTATGGCACATCAACCGTTGTATGTTATCTAATGCCAAATCATCTTTATACACATATATTAAATATATATGATTTGCTTGGGTAGGGTTTTATGGCATATCAACCACTGTTGGTTGTTTAATGCCGAATCCTCTTTATACATATATATCAAATAGATATGATTTAGTTTGATTTGGTTTTATGCATATCAACCATTGTAGGTTATTTAAAGCCAAATCATCTTTACAAATATATATTAAATAGATGATTTCTTTGGGTTTTATAACATATCAACTATTTTAGTTTATTCAATGCCAAACCTTATTTTCCATATATATTATATATTATTTGGTTTGGTTGGATTTTATGGCATATCAACCTGTGAAGGTTATTTTATGCCAAATCCATTTTTATACGTATGTATTGAATATTGAATATATGATTTCTAAACACATTTGAAGATAATATTTTTAAACAAGCCTGAGCCCATTTTTTTCCCTCAGTTAAATGGTTTCACTTATTTTTATCTTCTACTAATAATTGGGGGTGTCTTCGTGGTGTAATGGTTAAAGCGATGGACTGCTGAATCGTAGTACGCGAGTTCGTACTCCAGTCGCGCTATTACGTTCACTTTCGGGCAAATACCCTTGGGAAAGGTATGAACCCCCTTATCCTCCCAGCTATGGGTTAAATAGTACCACTACTGTTCTTCTAGGAGAATATCTTTGGCATTAAATAACCTATTAAGAGTTGATATGCCATTAAACAAAGAAACCAAACCAATATTCACTTTCGGGAAAATACACTTGGGAAAGGTATGAACCCCCTTATCCTCCCAGCTATGGGTTAAATAGTACCACTACTGTTCTTCTATGAGAATGGCTTTGACATTAAATAACCTAAAAAGAGTTGATATGCCATTAAACAAAGAAACCAAACCATACTACTAATAATTCTATTTAATATTAATATTTTGTTTACACAGCCAGTTATTTTCGTCTCGCTATTTAACACTAACAATTCGATTAAACATCGGTCATTTGTTTACATACAACTAAATTATCAAACGGATCTATTTCAGGCTATTCCTGTAAGCATTAGTCATTGGTTTATAATCAATTTAAATGTCAAGCAACACAGTTTACATGTCAAACAGTGCTATTTGACATTGCATATGAATTCTTGTCTTAGGTTTTATTATCACATATTTTTGACAGTGGCACGCCCCGAAAGTTTTTGCCTCCATCAAACTTGAATTCGTTTCTTCGGTTTTATTAACACACCATTTTGACATTTGCACTCTCCGAAATCTTGTGCCAACATCAATTTCAATTCTTTCCTTATGTTTCGTTATCACATTTTTCGACAGTGGCACTCTCCGAAACGTTGTGCCTACAGCAAATTTGAATTATAAAGGTTTTATTATACCAACTTTTCAACAGTGACACTTTCTGAAACGTTGTGCCTACGTCAAATTAATTTCTTTTCATAGGTTTTATTATTACATCTTTTCGTCAGTGGGACTTTCCAAAGCGTTGTGTCTAAAAGAAAATGTAATACTTTTCTTAGTTTTTATTATCACATCTTTTCGACAGTGGCATTCTCCAAAACATTCTGCTTACATCAAATTTGAATTCTTCTCTTACGTTTTATTATCACATATTTTTGACAGTGGCATTCTCCAAAACATTCTGCTTACATCAAATTTGAATTTTTCTCTTACGTTTTATTATCACATATTTTTGACAGTGGCATTCTCCAAAACATTCTGCTTACATCAAATTTGAATTCTTCTCTTACGTTTTATTATCACATATTTTTGACAGTGGCATTCTCCAAAACATTCTGCTTACATCAAATTTGAATTCTTCTCTTAAGTTTTATTATCACATATTTTTGACAGTAGCATTCTCCAAAACATTCTGCTTACATCAAATTTGAATCCGAAACGATGTCCCTACATTACAAATGAATTCTTCTTCTTCTTTTTATTATTATATTGTTTTGATATATTGTGCTAGAACCAAATTTGAATCCTTTACATAGGTTTTATTAACACATCTTCTCGTCTGTGGCACTCTCCAAAATATTGTGTCTACATCAATTTAAATTCTTTTTTTTTAAAACTGTGCTATTTGACCTATTGATAGAACCCTTTCAGTTGCTATCTCCCCGGGCCTGTGTGGACCGGGGAGTGATGGTAATGAAGCTCCAGCACCACTGGAGTATCACCATCAGTATTGTTTTGTGTCATTTCCAGGCAACTCAATGGGGGAATCTTATCCCGCTGCAGAGATGCAGACAATGTATACTACAGAAGAAGCCGACTAGGCCATGTGCAACATTTTGTCAACTTTTCAAACTTTGGCCGTATCTTATTGTATCTAAAAAATGTATAAGATGTTGGCTAGATGGAGCAACCATTGCCACTTGCCTATCTTCATTTACATCATAGAGGTGACAGTTGAAAATGTGACTTGTATTTCTTGCACAACCAGTATACGCTTGCCTCGTTCTTAGGTTTTTAAAACATGGAAGATAAACACTAATGAGCCTGCTTGGAAGTTAGATTGGTTTCTATCAAGGACTAGCAAGTTTAAAAGCAATCATATACTAGTTTTAAGCTAAATACTGCTTATAGTAATGAAACACGTGAATTTATAGCGTTAAAACATTTCAGATATAATTCATTGATTCTCTTTTAAGGCGGTTTTTTTGAAAAAAAGAGACTTTTGTTACTTGGACTCTTAAAATTTTGAACCCCCAGACCCTGCCCGATAGCAAGACGGCTCAATTCAACCGTAAATTCTATTTAAAAACAAAACTCACTGCTAATGAAAATAGAAGGCATGAAATCGAAAAAAAAAACGGCTTTCATTTATTTTAAATTACCGATAAAAAATTCAATACAAGGAAAGAAATAAAATATGGCAACAATAGACTTTACATATTACTCACCAGTTAATCATAATTTATCTTTACTATAAGATTTCTTGTTCTTTTTACCAGGTGCTTGGTAATTTCTCGGTATTTTTTTTAGATCAGGAAACTCAACTTACCTAAAAAGAAATGAAAAAATTATTCAACATTAAAGAACATTCTCATTAAAGAAAATCTATAACATTAAATGAAAACATTTCTCAAATCGCAATAAAAAAAATCATGTATATTAAATTTTGATTTTAGAAAAATGGGAAAATTTACTTACAAAAACTAAAATCGCAACACCTGAAATCTGTATTGCAGTTTACTCAAAAATGAACATAAAAAGAATCCAACTCAATTAATTGCTGCACAGGTTCCAGAATAAGAGGTCAATCTAGAATATTCAGCTTCCATACTATTACACTATATATCGTCCTAGGATGTTTATACAAGTATCTATTACGGTCGTGACAAATTAACTCAGCAATCAGATTTTAAAACCTGTCTAAGAGTCTTTTCATTTCAATTCGAGACAATGAACTTGGAAAAAGAATTACTCCTTATCTCCTCCATCGAGTTATAGGTAAGTATTTGTACACACTAAGTTATGGTACGGGCACTGGCGTAGGAGAAGGAAAAGCCTCTCACCTCCGCTTAGAAATTCACCCTGTATCCCTTTCTACACGTGGCGGGTGGTTTTGGTCAATAGTTTTATGTTTCTGCTCTCAAGATGGTTCTTGCCCAGTCGACTGGGGCTGTAGAATACACTGACTGCGCCTCTGCAGAGGAGTAAGACCCCCTCTAACGAGTGTCCTGGATATGACACTAAACAATCTGACAGTGAGGTTCTAGCAGTGCTGGAGCTTTGGAGGATGCGAAGTACTCCTTCATTGCCATCGCTCCCAGGTCCATTCTGGTCCGGAGTGGTAGCACCTGATAGGGCCCTATCTATGGGTTGAATAGAACTAACGGCATACTTATGCTAAACTAAATTGTTTGAGTAAACTGAATAGCTTGAAATAGAAATGTTTTTCACAATTAAACCGTACTTACATTTAAACTGCGTGCTTATGCTTAATTGAATTATTTGAAATAGAACTGATTTTTGACATTAAAACTATATTTACACTTAACTGAATTGTTACATATAACTGCTTGAATAGTTTGAAATGGAAATGTTTTTGACAATTAAACTGTGTACTTATGCTAAACTGAATTGTTTTAAATTGAACAGATTATTTACATAAAAATGGATTTGGCGTTAAATAACCTACAAAGGTTGATATGCCATAAAAACCAACCAACCAACCAAACCAAACCAACAAGATGTTTCGGATGGTTAACTAGAAGGAGTCTCAGAAGACATCCGGAACTTTTATCACAATTTCCTGCTACACCACACGAATGTATTTATCAACCCCTCCACCAAATACAGAATATGAAACAAAGTCAATTTTTAAACGAAGCACTACAACTTTGAATGTAGAATTTTCTCTCTACTAGGCTGGTTGCCTATTCAAATCAGTATGTTCTACAATTGTGAGAATACGAACATGCCATGCAATTCACTGAATGAGAATCTTACTCCAATAGTGTGTTTGCTGCTTCTCAGCAAGTCGAGTCGAGATTCATGGTCTAGGACCGTTCAACCATGAAAGAACAAGGTGAAAACAAAACGTTGAATAAATGTATAAGGAGAGGAAGAACTTTGCGTGACATTTCTCCACGAAATCCCTTAACTAAAAACTCAGCCAATCTGTCTGTTTGTATCCGTTCTCTATTCTCTGGTCTCTCTCTCTCTTATATCTTCTGTATCTGTTCTCTGAGCCTATCTCTGTGTCTATAAACCCAAAGGGCTTCGTCCAGTATTTGAACGAGAATCACCGATTCCATTTCCTAAGACCCTAAACGTTATATACAATAAATTTATCCATAATAAACAGCAGCTGTAGGACCCCCTACCAACCACCACTAAAAAATTAGACGAACCAGACATTCAAGACACTGCTGGAGATGTAAGGACCAACTCATATGCAATGTAGTCCTGCCTGCTTATTAGTAATATCACTGTTTTAAGATCCAAGGTAGTTCATAACCACTTTAAACATTATCTCCAACATTAGAGTTGACGTGCTTGATCTGCAAGTTTGCTGGTTGTTGTATTAAACTTAGACGATCCATTCCAAAGTTTGATCATTATTTTTCTATAACGTCTTGAGGTGGGGTTTGCTTTTTAAATGGCAGTAGATTACAAGTTTATTTTATCTGTTCATTTGCTTTTTTCTGTCCAATGGAGTCATCATGCCACTGGTTATTTGGTGTGCTGGAGTCTTTTTCGGTTTATTTGAAAATAGAATGTCTAACATTCACCGGATGACGACTGTGTTCCCAATTGTTGGCAATTAAGGCTGAACCAAACGATCATGCAGCCCTAGTCGATCATTTTAGCTCCATATTTATTTGTACTGATATCAGATATTTTTCATGGGCGTGGTTATGCCATACCCAGGGGGATTTTATTACTTGGGATCCTATCATAAGAGAAAAATATTATACTTTCAAGGAAGTTAACCAAAAGTGTATTACCAGCACAAAAAAAATGCACACATAAGACATTAAATGCAAAAGTGACTAGTATAAACCAAAAAAAAAAAAAAAAAAGAAAAAACGCATTCTTGCATATTTATCATATTTAAATCCCAGATACATCATTTGATTATGACATTTTTCTGGATTTAACTTACGATTATTTTCACTGGTTTCTATTAACTACTATTCTCTTTTAAAGCCAGAAAGATTTGATTAATATGCAAAGGAACTTTTTCTTACATTTTTGTGATAGAAATTGCATTTTATGCTGCAAAATATTCAAGAAAGTCAAGCAGCCTGGTACCAAGTCATCTGGTGTTATATATATATATATATATATATATATATATATATATATATATATATATATATATATATATATATATATATACCCAAAGGATGCTTTCCCAAAATGTGAATATGTATTGGAAGAAATGGTAAGTGCATTTTAATGGAACTATGCTTACGAAAATCTTGATATGGTGTGCAGTTTTTGCCGTGTCAAGATGGAACACATAGATAAATCGAATGACTATAACGGATTTTACGTTGGGAATCGGAGGTTAAAATAAACAGTTGGTTTATGATTTTACGAGGCAATACTTTGTATCTGTAAATAAATTTGTAAAAACAAGAAAAACAATAGGTTTTGAAAAAAACGGCAGACAGTTGAACCAGAAATTTTTCAACAAAAAAAAATCAAAAATCGAGAAATAATGGGAAAAAGATATCATTCTTTTATTCACAGAATTATCGATTTCTACTCTTTATTTCTATCATGAAAATGTTCTGCCAACCAATTGTATTTAAAGAAAGTGACGTGCCATCGAATTTCAAACATTTCTTTTGTTCCATAATTCTAAAATTTTTATCTCTTTTCACATGATTTGAAGATTTTTTTGCCTAATTATTTTCTTATTATTCTAAAATTTGCATTATCATTTCGAAATACGAGGTTTGTTCAAATAATTTTGAGTCAGTCATCCTCTTTTATTTCTAAGAGATAATGACTCATCTCGACACTTGAGCATTGTCACTTCTTTATTCATATAAGTTTCTAATCAGATCCTTAATTTTTTTTTTTTTTTTTGTTTTGGTATGCCGCATTTTCTCACTGCAATAAAATGCTGAACAAGGAGTTTTCAGTGTCTTTAAATGCGAACTCCTCATTAAGAAAGCAGTCAGGTGAAAGTGAAAAGTGTCCACAGAAGACTCTTCTAGTGGTAGAAATGAAGAAAAAATTGAGAAAGGGAATGGACTGAAAATACTGTAATGAGATTACCATTTCGTTTGGATTATGTCAAACCATTCCTATTTAATGATTTTTTTCCAGAGCTTCAGACGCTAGATTAGAGTGACTAAGAAGAGAATCGTAAGTGAATTGATTATTTGCGGAGAAACTTATGTAGATTTTTTGAAGACTGTTGGCCTAAATGTAAAATTGTTGATATAAGGCTACGAGTCTGGGTTTTAGGTCTATAGCAGCGAACCTCAATCACCTTGGTGAAAGTCTCTCTTAATGCTAAAGCCTAACAAGGCTCTTATGGTTCACAGCAATTATAAGGTTTTAGTATCGTCAATGGCTCGCACAGTTTTTACAATCTCAATACAACGTTGCGTATTTTTAAGAAAAAATATTTCGCAGTACATTTTCATGAAAACTATATAAGCCTCTGATTTGCTCTACTGAATCTTAATTCTGAAGCAGTTTTAAGTGAAACACGGGTTTGCGCGAGTGTAACATCCTTGATCTGGATTCCTGTTACTCTCTCTTCATTCGAAAACCTGAAAAACATTAGAAAATATGACGGCAGGGTTTGATACCATATCTGAGAAAAGAATTTAAGAGTTACTTCGACCAGAGAAAAACCCACTTGATTAAGTGTGTTAAATGCTTAGAGGAATATTCCGAAGAAATTTAATGTTTTATTCGCTGTTCATTTGTCTTTTTAAATAAAGAAAGAGTTTTGTTACTTTTTAAACAGACTTCTGTCTGTCTATTATGATCAATAAGTTCTGGTTAAAGCAATAATCTTTTTTATTAAAAATATTCAGTTTCTATCTGATCAACTGGTTTTAGTCTCTTTGTTTAATGGCATATCAATCTTCGTGTGTTAATTAATACCAAAAACATTCTTTCAGAAGAACAGCAGTGGTATTTTTTAATCTCTAGCTTGGGGAAAACAATTTTGCTTTGCTTTATTTCTTATAATTGTATATCAACCTTAGAAAAATATCAGTGGTACTATTAAACCCATAGCTGACGGAGAAATGGGTTCATACTTACTTAAGGATATAAGTCCAAACGTGACCGTAATGTTTTTACTGAAGTTCGAACGCGCTTACTTCGAGCCTACAGTCCAGTACATTTGCCACATCACCACTCTGACTACTCCTATTTGTTTTGAGATATAGTATCAGTCATTTATTTAGTTGAGGATGCAGGTGCACCGATTGACTGAAATATTTTCAAATCACTTGACTAAAAAAGGAAGAAGATGAAGAAAAAGGAAAAAAAATAATGTGATGCAGAAAATTAGAAAATCTTATGTATATAAAAAGTCATAAGAAAGAAGAAAAACGCAGAGTGTGAAATAGGGAGTTAGATTAAGTAATGAAGTCTACCTTTTTAAAAAATCGAAAAAGTTAAAGGGAATGATAATGAACTGAAGGAAAAAATAAAAACATACAAAAGATCTGATTAAGAAAGAAAGAGAAAACGAACAGTTACAATGGCTACAGAAGAAAGAGAAAGAAAGAAAGAAAGAAAGAAAGAAAGAAAGAAAGAAAGAAAGAAAGAAAAAGGTTTTTAAAAATAGGATTATAGATGAAAAAGAAAGCGAAGAAGGAAATTTTATGAAAAAGAAAACTAAGGAAATATAAAAAGAACAAATGAAAGAAATGTAAAAGGGGCACCTCGGGTGGTGTAATGGTTAGCGTGTTAGACTAGCAAACCTACACGAGTGAGTTCGATTCTCATTGGGTGCCCCATTCATGCGGCCTTGTGCTACATCTAAGCAAAAAGCTTAGTAAATTAAATGAAAGAAATGTAAAAGGAAAGGATAGAATGATAAAGGAAAAAGAAGATGAAAAAAGGTATAATGAATGGGAGGGGACAAAATTAAAAAAGAAAAGGGATATAAATGAAATAAGAAGGAAAGTTAAAATGAAAAAAAAAGGGATAAAAATGAAAAAAAAAATATTAAAATGATAGGAAGGAGTTATAAATAATAAAAAAAAACAGAAAAGAAAAAACAAGAAGAAAATAAATGGAGAAGAAAATAGATGAAAAAAGAAAGAAAGAAGAAATTAAAGGATGCGAATATGAATGAAAATAAATCTAAAAATAAAGAAAGGCAAATTGATGTATGTTAAAATTGCTTTCTTAAACGTCAAGAAAATGTAGCAATTTTACAAAGAAGAGAAATGCAAATGTCTGGTTTTAACCGTGAAGACCAAATCGTCGTTAGAATATTTGAATAAATGTTATCATCGATGTGCGCATTTGTTCAAAATGGATAGGGTTGGAATGGCAAATATATCACACGCCTATATCTGAGTTTGCAAGATTTATACTAGCTATCTTTCTTGAGTATTGAAGTAATTTTTGTAAATCTACGTCCAGGCTGCTTATTGAGCTACTGAATGATAAACACACGCAATACCTGAATATTAATGCTTATTCTTTGGATGTAAAATATCACCTCTCGCTTACAATACATTACACCGTAAATGATTAGTTGGTTGGTTTTGTCCATGTCTGTCATAGCTGAATTATTTAAAGTGAAAATCAGTATTTTTTGTAGATAATGAGGTAATTTCAAAAAGGTAATGATAATCCTTGGTAAGCAAGAAGTCTCAAGTAATTATTCTTAAAAGAAATGATTTGTACGCTATTTTATAGTTCTGTCTATTCAATTTTAATGTTAATTATACACAGCTTTATGATTTCAAGTAACTATTACGAGTGAATGATAAATTCCAACTGGCTGGGGCTTCAAAATATGCCAACTGCATTCTCTGAAGACGGATAAGGTCCCCCTTAACGAGTGTCCAATATATTACCCTAAAGGTAATGGTAAGGATCCAATTATGGAGCTTTGAAGGATATAGAGTACACCTTTGTTAGCATTACTCCCAGGTCTACTCTGATACCGATCAGTATGATCTATGAGGGTCCCATCTATTAGTCAAATAGATTTATTAAAATAATCTGGATACTTGAAGCCATATAAGTGTAGGCAAAAAATAACCGGTATTAGATTGAATTCTTCGCAGTAAACTGCAATACTTAAAGTCTTAAATGTGTGAAAAACAAATTAACTGTAAGAATTTTTTAAATATTATTGCGAACCTTTTGGTAGTTTTGTGTTGTTTTTTCTTTCACTACGTTGTTTCAAACCTAGTGAAAGAAGAAACAATACAAAAAACTACCAAGATGAGGACAAAATGTCCGCAATAATATATGAAAAAAAATTAATTCTCAGATTAAGAAGCCTCATCTCAAAATGATACCACTTAAAGACAAGTACAAAAATTCGGTACGGACCCGACTATGGAAGACCAGATAAGGATTTATAAGACCAAAAAATCCATCCTTGATCGCTGTTATGAAATAGCCGAGGGATTTCGGCTCAGCACATGGGTTGGTTGGGTGTAAGATTGAAGCATGTGTTAACGCGGTGCGCGCGGGCGGATGGAGGTGTCACTCAGATGTCATAACAGTCCGAGACGATACTGGGTGACAAGGTGCAGGTGACGTCACGCACCGGAAGCAGGCGGGAGTTTGTGTGAGAATTTGAAGAAAATAAGAGTCGAGAATTAGAGGCCAAACGAAAGGGATCGATTTTGGAGCTCGCAGGTGCGAGGCGAGTTTGCGCCCTATGGGGGGCCGCTCGAGTTGGGGGCCAAATGAATAAGACAGCATAGAAGATTGTGTCTCTCCTCCTTACGTCGAAACCTTTAGCTCAAAGTTAATAAAAAGGTTTCGTACCTGAACAAGAAGTAGTTACGTGTTTTTGAGATTCCTGTTCTTTATATATTCTATCGTTATGAACACTTTCGCACATAGCGTTAATTGCGAATATGGTATATATGATTATTTGGTGCCAGAACTTGGGCATATCTTTCATGATATGGTTTACGACTGGGTTCCCATGGTTCAACTGAGACAATCAGAGAAGCGGCTGAGGACAATTGGAAATCTTTTTCGGAGCGGCTTGTTCAGACGATCGAGGGAGAGAGAGAGAGAAACCACAAGGCCCCCAGAAAATAAGAAACAAGGAAAAGAGACCAAAAACAAGAAGAACAAATTCGCCCCCCCCCCCCGAAAGAAAACGGAAAATGTCCAGCACCGAAAACAGAAGAACAGCGCAACCCCAAAAGAAAAAAAAAAGAAGGCGTGAAAAGAAAAGAAAAAAAAAGAAGCAACACAACTCAACTCCAAGAAAAAAAAAGGCCAAAAACAAGAACAAATGCGACATCAATCAGAAAGAAAAAGGAGAAATGTCCAACACCGAAAAGAGAAGAAGAAGAAAATAAGAAACAAGGAAAAGTGACCAAAAACAAGAAGAACAAATTCAGCACACACACACACACACACACACACACACACACACACACACACAGAGAAAAAGGAGAAAAGTCTAACTCCGAAAAGAGAAGAAGAAGAAAAAAGAAAAAAATAGGCGTGAAAAGAAAAGAAAAAAAGAAGTAACACAACTCAACTCCAAGAAAAAAAAGGCATGAAGAAAAGAAAAAGAATAAGAAGGTATTTGCTCATTTACGGCTGTCATAGTTTAATTTACGAATAGACTTTTGAATGGTTGTGGAGGATAGATTTGGAAATAATTCTAAAATTTAAAAAAAAAGAAAAATCGTTGGTAGCATAGAAAATTATGATTACTACTGTATGTGAATTAGTACCGTGGTGGGAGCAGAGAAAGAAAGAGTGACAGAGAAAAAAGGATCCCGCTGTTCACGAAACCTCTCTCGTCGTCACGCTGTGTGCGTTGTCTCGGCCATCGTCTCCTAACATCGAAAAGTTCAAGCCTCATCGACGAACGATCCTAATTCCTCTCCTGACTGCTCCTACTTCACACAAGCGTCCGTCGAAAAAATAAATATATTTTGTTATATTTAAATTCCGTGTTGTCGTTTGTTTGACCAGTGGGCGGAACGTAACAATCGCCCTTCGGGGCCCGTGGCGCAGCGGATAGAAGCGTTGAGTCTCTACGGTTCCAGGTGAGCATTGTCAGAAGATAGCGGTTTCAATTCCTACCCAAGTTGGCCAGAGGTTTACTTGGTCAAAAAACGGGGTGCGATAGACAACAACTATGGAAGGCAGTAATTACTGGGGATAAGGTTACAAGATTCAGCATTCCTATCCGAGGTCGTGGTAAATCACCTGAAGAAGGTCTGAGGTGAAATTTGGCCGAAACGTAGCGAAAGAAGAAACAACACAAAAACTAAAATAATATATAAAAACAAAAATTCTCAGATTAAGAAGCCTCATCTCAAAATGATTCCAATTAAAGACAATTACAAATTAAATCTAGTTGGTGTAAAAAAATTGCCACCAACAAACTATTCTTTTTTAAATCTGTATTTTAGATACATATATCTATAAATAAGATTTGGCATTAAATAACCTACAAGGGTCGATATGCAATAAAATACAAACGGACAACAACAATTTTATAATAATCACTTATTTGAAACATGGTTAAAATTAATGATAAAGAAAAATAAATCTAAAGGCATTCGTATGAAGCCTGTTATTAAGTCATTCGGCACCGTGTATTTTACAAGCAAGTTGTGAGTACTTATTTTGGTTATTGTTTCATCATTAACCTAAAAGTAAAATGTTTCACAGACCACTCCGGAATTTAAAATTAGTAATAAAATGCTTTTATTCTACTAGTCCGTGACCAAAAAAAACAAAACACAATTTTCTCTTTGAAAAATTTAAAACGAACCAGCAAAGAGCCTTTTAACAGAGATATGTTATTGGAAATTAAATCTTTTTGTGACAAGAAAGAAAACAAATTCGGAGGATCAAGATTTGACTGAATATAAGAGAGGAGTCAGAACTGAAGAGGCAGAAACGCCTACAAATATATAACATATGTTCCTCCCACATATTTGCACAAGTAACGCACAACTGTCACGGCTCATCACGCACCTTCCACCTGTTAAAGTTCTTATACCTTTTAGGGGCCAGGCATGAGGCTAAACACAAACACTACATCTACCTTTCCTGTAGTTCTAAAAATCTCAATCTATAATTAACTTCCCAAGTTCCTGTTTCCCGAAACCTCCAAAGCAACAACGATTTTTATTTGAATTTTATTTGAATTTTCTCACCATCCAACAAATTAGCACAGCAAACTAACAATAAATAAATCTACTCTTAACAATCTATTTTTATACAGGTTAATTAAAAAAATACTAACAGGCGTCAGTTATTACCAAACTCTACTATATTCAAAATAAATAAGCAAAAATAAAACTACACTTTTCTAACCAATTATAAGTCGAATAAAAATATGAGTCGTACTTCTAGACTGCAACATATTCATTTTTTTTTTTTGCTTCCTGAACTTCATTTCTATAGAGTTTGGTTAAAGATAATAAATAATTGTATGCATTTGATATTTCATGTACAAGCACCTTGGTCGAAGGAAAGAATTGGTAACATTTACAACCCTAACAGGAGGGATAAGAGGGTTCTTTTTTTTATCCCTGGGTATTAGTTCGAAAGTGAAAGTAATAGTCCGACTACAGTTCGAATTTACATACAGGGATGACGTAGAGCAGCTGTTAGCTAATCTACCACAGATACTCCTCTCTCCTTGATTGGGATATATTTACCTATGAGTGATAAGATGCGTGTTTGTACGTTTAATTACACAAGCTGTATTTAGCAAGACAGAATTGAATAATGAGTAAAACGTTAATTTTATTCAAAATTTATTGGCAAAAATATCGAGACTGAATCTGTATTTACCAAGAGAAAAAAGAAAAATTATTCAAAGTTGATTTTTCTCATGATACTATGCTTGGAAGTAACTACATTTATCCCAGTTAGTTTTTTCGAAGGCCCTTGAAAATTCGTCTTGAAGGTACCCTGTTTTTTTTATCGAGATGAATTTCCAGTTTAGAGTGGGTGAGGTGGGGGGTTCTCGTGACTTTATGGCTAGCTTGCTGGACTGCAACATCGTAGTTAACAACTTCGAACTTGAGTCGCTCTATTGCATTCACTTTTGGGCTAATCATCATCATCATCATATCGTGCTGGCAGCACGGATATCCCTGACCCTCTCTCGCCACTCCTCCCTATCGTTTATCGCCCTAGGCAGGTCTTCAGGACAACATCCTGTATCCTCACACAGCTGCTGAATGTACGTTCGTGCTGGTCGTCCTGCTTTTGCGCGGCCGTGTGTGGGGATCCATAAGAGTACATCTCTTATGAGTTCATCTCTGCTTCTCCAGCAATGTCCAGCATGTCTGGTTCGCCTAACTTGAATAGATTTCGTGATAGGGGGCAGGTGGCCGTACAGTTGGTGTCTCGTGGGGTGCCGCTGCCAGGACTTGTTGAGGATTGCACGCAGCATTCTTGTGTAATTGCCATCTAGTTTCTTCTCGAGCCGTTTTGTTAGCGTCCATGTAGTGCATCCATATAGCAGTATCGATGTGACCGCTGCCTGGAAGAAACTGCGTTTCATTTTATCGGTTAGGTCTGATTTCCATATAGTCGATAGCCTATTGATAGCTGTCCATGCTTTCGTTAACCTCGTTTCGATGTCCTTTTCGGTTGATTCGACGCTGCTTCCTAGGTACGTGAATTTGTCTACTAGTTTAAGAGGGGTTCCTTCTAGAGTGGAGATGTCCCCCGTTTGGTTATAGCACATATATTCCGTTTTGTGTGCATTAACATGGAGGCCTATGCTTGCTGCTGCTCGTTCCAGGCTATGCAGAAGTGTTTCGGCTTGGTCAGGTGTATTTGCCAGTATCGCTATGTCATCGGCGTAGTCGGCGTCGGTAATTGTTGTTGCGGGATATCTTCTGCTTCTTTTCTTCGTCAGTTCGAAGCCATTCTCTTTGATTTTGTCAATCGATGTTCTAAGTACGTAGTCTAGACAAATGATAAAGAGATACGGAGCCAGCGTGTCCCCTTGTAGTACTCCTGCTACAATGTCGAAGTATTCTGTGTCTCCATCTGGTGATCGTACTTTTACTTTAGTGTTTCTATAGAGAATCGTTATTGCCGCTACGGTTTCTTTAGGTATGCCGTACGCTAGTAGGATTTGTTCCATCTTTCCTCTGTGAATGGAGTCGAAAGCCTTGGTAAAGTCGACAAATATTAATGTCGCTTGTAGGTTCTTTGCCCGTACACCTTCAAGGATTCTGCGGATGGTTAGTATTTGTGAGGTCGTAGATCTATTTCTTCGGAAGCCATTTTGGTTTTTTCTAAGTATGTTGTCGATTTTGGGTTCTATGCGGTTTCGTAGTAGGGCATTGTAGATTTTGGCAGCTATGGATGTAAGTGTTATGCCTCGGTAGTTTTTGGCTAATCCGAGGTCCCCCTTTTTAGGGAAGGGGAGTATGCATCCCTTCGTCCATCTATCTATCGGATTTTGATTGTATACTGCGTTGCAGTGTCGGAGCAGTATGTCGTCGAATTGTCTGGTCTTCCATACTTCCGGGGGAATTTCG
Source organism: Sepioteuthis lessoniana (assembly GCA_963585895.1). NCBI lineage: Eukaryota > Metazoa > Mollusca > Cephalopoda > Myopsida > Loliginidae > Sepioteuthis > Sepioteuthis lessoniana. Next base: position 4,410,956 of record OY757938.1, read on the forward strand.
TCCAGTCCTGCAGCTTTCCTATTTTTAATTTTTCTGAGAACCGAGTCGAGTTCTCCTTGTGTGAACGGTCCAAGTTTAATGTCTAATTGTTTGCTAATTATTCTGGTGATTGGTTCATGTGTTATTTTTGGTGGGTTTCCAAGTAAGTTTTCGAAGTGCTGTTTCCACAGTTTTATTCTTTCTTGTTGGTTTGCTGCTTTAAGTTTAGCTTTGGCTGTGCTCTTTCTTCTGCTCACTTCGTTTATTGTTTGCCAGGCAATTCTAGATTGTCTATCTTCTACCGAGTCTCTGATCTTATCTATCTGATTTTGAATGTATTCTGTCTGTTCCTTTATATATATGCCTGCTAATTGATTTTGTGCCGTTTTTAGTTTTAAGGCATTTGTGTTTGTTGGGTTTTTTCGATAGTTTTTGGAGGCTGTTTTCACTAGTGCACGTTTTTCTCTCACCGCTAAGGTTTCCCATGGGGCTCTATATTTAGTTTTAATTTTTGTTGGAATGTATTTTGCTGCTGCCTCAAGGTGTGCATTGACGAAATTTTCGTATTCGTCGTTTGGTGTACTTTTTTCCGTCTTTTCTTGTAGTGTTTCGAATCTGTTTCTCAATTCTAATACGTATTTATCTCTGACATCTTTGTTGTTTAATAGGGCCCAGTCATAGTGTTTGGTGGTCACTGTTCGTTTGGCGTTTTTTCGTAGGCTTAACCGTATTTTCGCTGTGACTATTCGGTGATCGGTGGACACACCCTCAAAAGAGGAGTATTCCTCGCAATTCAATGCACTATTCTTCCATTTCTTGTTTATAAGGACGTAGTCTATCTGAGCTTTAGTATTGTTTGCGTACGTGTATGTCCATAGTTTGCCCTCTCTTTTTTGGTAGTTTGTATTGAGGCATGCTAATCTATTTTCTATCATGAAATCTGTTAGATGTTGCCCATTTCTATTTGACGTGTTGTGGAGGCTGTATTTGTTGTTTCCGTTTTTCCCGATTTGTGCATTCATGTCTCCGCCAATGACTAACATGTTGTGTTTCGGGATGCTACGCACTAATGAGGATAACTCATCGTAGAAGGTGACTATTTCATTTTCTTCACTAACATTGGTGGGGCTGTAGCATGAGACGATTGTTGCTCTGGGGTTTCCGTTAAATGTAGCTACCATCATCCTAGGTCGTATTTTCTCTATGCTATTAAGCGTTTTTAGTGCTCTAGGTCCTATAAGCAAGCGGTTAGAGTGTTCGCCAATGGCCTGGGAGACCTGGGTTCAATCGCAGGTCGAGTCATACCAAAGACTTTAAAAATGGAACTTGATACCACCTTGCTTAACACTCAGCATTATAAAGTACGGTTCAAGGGTAAAGTGGAGCAATCCAGGGAATGGAGTAGCGCCCTCCCCTACACCTTGGTGTAGTAGCTATCGAAAAGGGAGCTTTCGGGTCACCCTCGACTATGGTCGCTAACTTTACTTACTTTGGGCTAATACCCTTGGAAAAGATATGAACCCCCTTATCGCTGAAGTGTTCGGTTAGATAGTACCCCTTCATTTCATCGAAAGGGATGTATTTGGTATTAATTAACACACAAAAGTTGATTCTCCTTTTAGAATAAAACTAGTTTGATTGATATACCATAAACCCAACCAGGTTATTTAATACCAAATCCTGTTTTATAAATATAAAGTAGGGTGCCCGTTGCCGTGGTGTAATGGTTATCGTCGTAGGAAATGGACACGGCGACACGAGTTCAAATCCTGGACAAGACTTATTGCATTTCACATAGCACTAATACCCTTGGGAAAGGTATGAATTCAATTATTCTCCCTCCAGCTATGGGTAAATAGTAAAACAGACTGAATTCTCCAGTCTTGGTGAGGCAACTAGTCTTGGAGAAGGAAAACTCTGAATTCACACCTGTTAAACTCCGCTTAAAAATTGACCTTGTGTCATATCCTACCCGAGCAGAGGCGTTGGTAAATATGATAAATATAAGTTTTGTAAAGACATTTTGTTGTTAACATCTTTGAATGAGACTGGGCTCATTTTTTTGTACACTGTTAAAACGGTTTCAAGTATTTCTATCTAAAACGAATAATTCTATTTACTATTAAACATTTGTTTGTCCACAGTTAAATGAGCATAGATGATATTTTAGATTTTAGTTTTGTCGGTAATTTCATTCATAAGTTGGAAATGTTTGCACACTAGCATTGCTATTGTTTCTACTCAGTTAAAGACTTTCAAGTATTTTTCTATTTAACACTTTTAATTATACATTTCAACTATAGTTATTCGTTTGTACATGGTTAAATGGTTACAAGTATTCCTATGTATCATTAACAATTCAATTAAACATCAGTCATTTCTTTACACACAGTTAAATCATAAAGCAGTTCTATTTAATACAATTTAATCCAGGATAAGTGATTTATTTGCATTTAGTTTAAATGTCAAACTATTTTATTTGACCCATAGACAAGATCCTATCAGGTGCTACCATTCCGGGTCAGAGTGAATCTGGGAGAGATCGTGATGAAGCTTACTCCACATTCCCCAAAGCTTCAATATTACTGGAGCCACACCATCAGATTATTTAGTGTCATATCCACTACACTAGTTGCCTCACTGCAGAGATGTAGTCGGTGTGTTCTGCAGCCCCAACTGACTGGGTTATTAGGAAACAAGAAAATTTGCTTTGAATGGAGAGGGCTGCCCTTATATAATCCCGTGTTTTCTTAAAAACTAATCGAAATTCGGTATTGAACATGTATAAACGTGTAGAATGGCTGGCATGTGTGTTAGCGATTAAAAGTTTATAAGGAGAAACATGGGATCAGATCCAGTTTGTTGAATCGGGCAGTAACGTTTTAGAACAGTTGCCGCGAAATCAAAATATTATGTCTACATCGCGAGTTTCTCGGCGATGTCCTCGTCTTTAATTTTGAATGTGAAAATTAAAAGAAAACACGTTTAGTCTCAGTGATTTTTTTCACACTTTTTATATCGTAACTGAAACATGAGACTGCTGTTTCTTAAGTTTTAATCACGTTTCAATATTCTGTAGACATTTAACAAATAATATAGGACACTTTTTTATATGGATTAATTTTCACGGCCACCTGCCTCCCATCACGAAAACTATCCAAGTTAGACGAACCAGACATACTGGGCATTGCTGGAGAAGCAGGGAAGAGCTCATAAGTGATGTACTCCTATGGACCCCCACATATGGCCGATAAAAAGCAGGACGACCAGCTCGGACATACATACAGCAGCTATGTGAGTATACGGGATGTAGCCCTGAAGACCTGCCGGAGGAGATGAAGGATAGGGATATTCGTGCTAGCGGCACGACATGATGATGAGGATGAGGATGATGATGATATATGTATATGAAGACGTACTCATACACATGATATTTTACTCTCTTTCATTATGCAGTTATCAACGCACTGTTTCTCTTTGTAGATATTTAGTTGACGTCCTCATTTTCATATTTGTAGCTTTCTCTGTCTGGCAATTTCATGTAAACGAGACACTTTGCAGAACTAAATACTTTACAAAGTTTTTTTCTAAAAGAAAGATCCAAGATTATCTTAACAAATGAATACTTGGTGAATAAAATCGACTTCTATATCGATACAGTTTATCACTCAAGACTTTTTGTTGACATCTTCATCACCATATTTATTGGTTCTGTCTTCTGCGCAGATATAAGTGATTTTATATTTTACGACTAAATACACTTTAAAACAAATAAGAACGTAAAATATTTTTGATAGAAGTAAAATCATCATCACCGTTATGTTACGCTGCTAGCATGGATCTCCCTGACCCTCTCTTACCATGCGTCTCCATCGTCCAGCTCTCCCTGAAGGTCTCCAAGTCTACACCCTGTATCGGCACAGACCCGTTGTATATAGGATCTAGCTTGTCGTCCATTCTTTTGCAAGTCCATGTGAAGTGAACAGGAGGAGAACATAGCTTATGTGTTCGTCTTTATTTCTCCAGCAGATTTCCGCATGTCTAGTTCGTCTAATCTTGTATACTTTTCACGATGGGTGGTAGGTGGCTGTACAGCTGGTTTTGTTGAGTGTTGCATTCAAAGTGAAATATGAAATAAAAACTAGTTCGTATTTAGATCATTGGTACTATTTTGATCTAATGTCCTTTGTAAAATCAGGAAAATAAGGTTGTTTTTTTCTTAACCGTCCATTTTAAAGAATGATGTTACTACTTTTGACAAAAATGATGGTATTTAGCAGTAAATAAACTAATGAGAGATAAGACACAAAACATTTTTATTTAATTCTTGAATATTGTGGTCACATGAAATATATCTAAAACAATCTAAACTATGATTTTAAAAAAATCTAGCATGTGATTTAAATTAATGGTATGATTTTATCAAGATATCCCGACTAAAATATTTTTGAATTACAATATTAAAGAAAAAATATGGAAAGATCGCCTCATTTATATTGGAAATTTACAAAGCTTTTTGCTTAGATGTGGCACAAGGCCATATGAAAGGGGCACCCAATGAGACTCGAACTCACTCGTGTAGGTTTGTTAGCCGAGCTTGCTAACCATTACACCACCAGAGGCGCCTAGATCCTCTCATTTATATTGCTAAAAGAAATATCAGCAGAGGCCAAAATATATGAATCAGTCTACAGTGAAAAGACAACACTTGTAAACCTCAACATATAGTTCAACATCATGTCACGCCAATTGCACCAACGTCCTAGATTCTCTCTTGTCATCCATTTCTATCATCCATCACTTCTGGGGGTCTTCTAGAGTGCATCTTCTGTCTGTATAGAGCTGGTGTAAATCAATCTTTGCTGGTCGGCCAATATTGGCATGTCTATGTGGAAGAGTCCATGAAGGAAGGTAGCTTATGAGTGCCCTGCATGTTTTGTTCATCCTACGTTGATTGTTTGTGAGATGAGAGGCAGGTGGAAATACAACTACTGTTTTGTTGGGTGTTGTTTACTGGATTATTCATGACAGCACGATGTTTCACACTTAGCCTTTTCTCGCTGCGTTTTATTAATGCCCATTTAGGTCATCCACATGGTTGTGTGGACACTGCTACATCTTGAAGGAAATTTTGTTTTATTCTATCGGATAGATCAAATTTCCGTATGATCAATAACCTGTTAATAGCATTCCACCCCTTCGTAGGCGTATGCTGACATCACTTTCAGTAGATGAGATGTTTCTGTTGGGGTATGTGAACTTGTCTAACTAATTTTAGAATAGAGATGGTTCTTTTTTTAACGCATGTAGGCAATCCAGTACGGATTCTCTTTGGAACGATGTATTTTCAATAAGTACTAGGTCATCTGCGTAGTCTGCATCTGTCAGAGTTTGCACAGAATATTGTTTGCTTCATGCCTTTTTCAATGAGGAACCATTTTCTTTTATTTGATCCAAGGAAGCTCTAATAAGGTAACCTAGGAAGAATACAAACAAATTTGTTAGTGCATCTCTTCCCAAGACTCCAGCGACAATGTCGAAAAATTTGTGTCTTAATCAGATGAGCGAATGCATTGCTTTTGTGCTATTTGTTAAGCATAGTTATAACCATAAACATTTCTTTGGAAAGACCACATACCTCGAGTATTTTCTCTATCTTCTCTCTGTATAAAGAATCAAATGACTTAGAGAAATCTACGCAGTAGTGTAGCCTTTAGATTTTTTACGGCATACTTAAAGATTGTCAGCATTTTTAAAGAAGTGGAGAGATTTCTTCGAATGTTTTTCTGATTTTTTACAAAGATTTTCTCGTTTTCAGATCGTATGCAATGGAAAAGCATGGTATTATAAAACGTACAAATTGCAGTAAAAGATATACCTCCATTGTTCTTTGTGATTCAGAGTTGGCTTTTTAGGGGTAAAGAGAAAAAAGATACAATCTATTGTACATTCCTCTGTGGAATTTTGCTGATTGACCATATTCCATAATTAGAGAAGTATGTAGTCAATTTTTTTTCTACCAAATTTCACCGAAGCCCGTAGCTTTTTTGTTTTTAATATTTTCAAATACTATCATAAGTTATTCATTTGCAAAGAGTCATAAATTGGTGACTTGTCGGCCATTAATAATTTTTAGATAGGTTTATAAGTTTATTCCAGGAGAGGTTCCAAGCAGAATATTGAAATGTTTTTCCCTTTCTGTAGTATTTCTTCTTGGGTGGCAGCTTTTTGCCTTCCTCTTGAGACACTTTTCCTTGAGCTCTCTTCTTTTAGTGTCTTCTACGCTATTCCAGATTGCCTATCTCCCTCTGAATTTCTTAATTTGTCGATTTAGCCTTGTATGTTTTCGTTGTAGAGTTGCTGGCACCCCTTCAGCACTCTCCTAGATGGACTGGCTTATAGTCTTAAAATAGCCCCCGGTTAAGGACTTCACATTTTATTTCTAAGTCCAGTGGGCACCTCAGGTGGTGTAACGGTTAGCAAGATAGTCTAGCAAACCTACACGAGTGAGTTCGAGTCTCATTGGGCGCCCCATTCATTCGGCCTTGTGCCACATCGAAGCAAAGAGCTTTGTAAATTACTATTTCTAAGTCCAGTAGATGGGGTACACTTCGGCGGGCTGTGGTGTCAATGGCAAGAATCTTGTCGGGTATGTGTCATCTCTGGACTGAACACCTTGAGTATCAGAGGGCCGTCCCCCCCAGTCTTTAACCATCCTCGGAGGGATTAGGTTTATCACCTGGCACCTGAGGCGCCCCTTTTTAAGGAAATGCCGACGGGTCCTGAGACATTTTGGGGAATGTCGGTAGCGTCTGGGTTACGGCCCTGCGAACCCACCTTAAAAAAGGCCTTGTGCCACACTTGCTTGTTTAGTGGTGCGGTCAACAAATACCGTTGAATACTAAGTCGATATTAGGCTTATTAATATTCGAATTGATCTTACTTCGTTTGGTCAAACAGCATTTGACTCCCCCTTTATTCCTTGTTAGTTGTCTTGATAATTGATGGTAACTTATTATACTGTCATTTTTCGTTTGCACCCGTTAGCACCGGATACTGGTGCTGAATAAATATATTAAACACTCATTTTTTTCTGTGTATCATTCACCTCGACAATACAACGGATTGATCACGAAGATTCGAGAAATCGCAACAGATTGGCGAACAAGATTCGAGAAATTGTTACTAAATCAAGATTAACAATGATTGCAGGCAAAGACGAACAAGCACGCAGAAACATTTATTGCAAGTGCAAAATTAACAAGTACTACTCACTTACAAAAATGGAGGATTTTAAAAATTGCATGCTGACATTCTGGAAACTTCAAGGAATTTCACGCAAACAGGAAATGGAAAAATTTGAGAACCAACGTCAAGAAAGACATCGAAAAGAACAAAAGTAACAAGAAAACGTTTTTGAAAACTACAGAAAATTCTCAAAAAGAGAAAATAATCCTGGTATCTCAAATATTTTTTCTTAGGATTTCGTAATCAACTCGACAGGTGAATTTATATCCAAACAACACGAATATGTCACATTCGGAGAATACTTTCAGAGGTATGAAGAAATATTCCAAAAAGATTGTATACTATGGACAGATGGAAAAAAATGTACAATTATTACTGGGTAAGTTTGGCGCGGAGGAACATGAAAAGTACGCAAATTTTATACTCCCAAGACCTACCAGGGAAATTCCATTCCAGAAACCATACAAATACTATCAAAAATATTCGGGGAGCGGTGTCAACTTTTCAGTACACTATGGTAAGGCTTGAATCTCACAAAGAAAGAAAATGAGGATTACTCGACTTTTGCCAGAATAGTCAACGGAGAATGTGAAAAATTTGGATTAAGCGAAATAACACCAGATATGTTTAAATGCTAAATTTTCGTTCAGGGTCTAACTGTATCAAAAGATACAGAAATAAGATCGGGATTGCTAACGAAATTCGAACAAGAGCAAAAGATAACCCTTCAAAATCTCACGGATGAGAGTCAACATATTTTTAAATTGAGGACAGGCACGGCGTAAATTGAGTAACGAGACATTTTTCGTATATAAGCTGTCCAGAATAAGCCAAAAGGTAAGAAAAAAGAAACGTCTTTTAAAATTAAACACTACTTTGATTGTGTCTAATTGCGTTTATTTAAAAATTGCGTTTTTAAAAGTAATGAGTGTAAAAATTATGGGAAAAAAATTCCCGTTGTAGAAAAAATCTAAAAAGTACGACGAAAGAAAGAAATATTTTGTCTATTGTACTATTGAACAAAATGTAGTCGAAATAATAAAAAGAAAATATTTAAGTGTTCGACTAAATAATAAAAAAGTCAAATTTTAATTAGACGCGGGTTCAGACTTAACAATAATAAAAGCTAAAACCTGAAAAGAATTGACTGACTAACATTATTTACTTCTAAAAAAAATCACCAGAGGTATAAAAGGAGTTAGATTAAAATTCTTGGGAGAAATTGTCACAAATGTTGTTTTTTTTTGTCTCAGAGAAAACGAAAACAAAATAAATGCATTTGTCATGGATCGATCGAAAAACCTCATCGATACGGAGAGGATGGAGGCGTTCGGCTTGTTCAACGTACCAGTAAATTAGTCTAGTAATAATGTAGACGGGTCATTAACTAACATCGAAAAACTGAAAAGGGGACTTTAAGCAAATTTCCTCGTTGTGTTTTTCAGAGGGTCTTGGATTTTTTTCTAAAGTGATAGCAAAATTCGAAGTAAAGAGAATGTGACGCCAATATTTCAACCAAAAAGGCAAGTACCGTTCTTGGCATTGGCGAACTTCAACGGCTGGAAAAATTGAGGGTAATCGAAAAAACAGCAAGCCTGAACGTATACGTAAAAGAAAAACGTAATTATGTATGTGCATATTATTCGACAGGACTTAATGCCTGCTTGAAACAAACTAATTATCCTCTCCCATCGGCAGTCGGAATTTTCGCGCAATTAAATGGGGTCGGATATTTTCAGGGTTGTATCTATCGGAGGCCTACATGCAAATACAAGTTCATGAAAAGTGTGCTGAAATACTAACGATCAACAAAAGGCTTTATAAATTCCTAAAATTACCTTGTGGAACAACAGTAGCACCAGCAATATTCCCACAGGTGATGGATAGTATGATCAGTGGGCTAGACTCTGCAATAGCATATCCAGATGATATATTAATAAAAAGTAAAACCCTCAGAAGAACATGTAAGACGTATAAACAAAGTTTTCGAAAAAAAAAAAAAAAGAATTCGGATTTAAGTTGAGTATTGAAAAATGGGAACTTTTTAATTAAAAAAAAAATCACGTATTTGGGACAGATCTTAGACGAAAAACGCAGGAGACCTGATCCTTGTCGTGCGAACGCAATAAAGAACATGCCAGCTCCAACAAATCATCTTTGGGATTAGCAAATGATTGTTGCAATTACATTCGAAATATGTGCACTTTAATAGCAACTTTAAACAGACTTCTTAAAAAAGACGTAAAATGGAACTGATTTGTCGATTGTCAAAAGACTTTGGATATTTCAAAAACAGCATTAACGTCAGACCTAACTTTCACGCATTACGACCCTAATGAGGAGTTTTATGTGGCAAGCTGATAATACGGGTTTAGGGACCGTACTCTTACACAAAAAATGATGGTCAATTAAAAGTTGTACATCATGTTTCAAGGACTTGGTTCCCGACAGAAATTAATTATTCACAAATTGAAAAAGATGGGTTAGGCCTTATATTTGCTGTCAAGAAGTTTCACAAATACATACATGGAAGAGAGTTCACTCTTCAAACTAACCACAGCCCACTACTGTCCATTTTCGAATCGAAAAATTGAATCCCGACACATGCTGGCCCAATAAAGGGAACATATAACTTCATTGTGGTAAACAGCTTTACAAAGTGGACGGAAATTTTTAAAAGTAAAACGCCAACTGGAATAGTTTAGGTAGAATTTTTACACGAATTATTCGTTAGATTCGGCGTACCAGAAAATATCGTGTCCGACAACGATACACAGTTTTCCTCAAAATAATTTAATTTGTTTTGTAAAATCTATTCAATCGTACACACAACATGTCCAATGTACCATCGAACGTCAAACGGAATGGCGGAAAGATTTGTTGATGTGTTTAAGAGAGCTTTTAAGGGTGTAAGTAGAATTGAAACAATGAACGAAGAATGACAAAAACCTCGTCCATATATCGCATAACACATAACGTAAATGCAAGTTCAGGAATGGTAATACCAGCTGGACTCTTGTTTGCAAGAAAAAATCGTTTGGTATTCGATGAACTCAGACCTACAGAAAAGAAAATGGGTGAAAGAAAAAATACCAAAAGTAAACACTAAAACTCCGGTGAAAAAATATATTCTAAGAATTATAAATTTTGAACAGCAACGTTCGAAGAAGGAATAATTGATAAAGGAATTTGCAAAATGTTGTACATGATAAAACATCCAAAATAAGGAATTAAGAGACATATAAACCAAATAAAAACGATAAACGGCCGACGGAGATCAACGCAAAGAGGAACCGAAAACGGCGATTTACGATATGCTCAACGTATCTATATCTCGACCAGGACAAACAGAATCGATCAAGTTAGCGAAAGCGAATTCCAATTAGTACAATGAAAATAGACCCCCAAAATACCGAAATATGTTGTCTTGTGGATATAAAATTTCAAAGGGAAGATATAAAGTAGCTATCACCCCTACAGCACTCTCCCAGATGGACTGACTCATAGCCTTAAAATTGCCAACGATTAAGGGGTTCACAGTTGATAAATAAGTTGATACTAGACTAATTAATATTTAGACTGATCTTACTGTGCTTGTCTATACAATATTTTAATTCTTTTGTATTCCTTGTAAGTTATCTGGTTAATTGTTAGTAACATTGTAGTGTTTTTTTGTATATCCGTTTGCACCGGATTCTGGTGCCGAATAAATATATTAAACCATCATTTTTCTCTGTGTATCATTCACCGCGACGATGTAAAAAGATTCTAATTGCTTTGGGTTTTTTTTAGTATGTGTTGATTTGCTGGATTTCTTTTCTTGTAGAAGGATTTAAAAAAAAATATTATTCCTTTTCTACCTATCAACAAGTAACTCTAATTTGGCTCCTGGATGGTATGCATTCTGCTACTGCTTCCATGTTGACAGTAAGTATCCATAATCGATATTCGGAGTATGTTCTTCACATTTCTCTTAAAGAAAAATATTGTGTTTCTTTCTCTCACCGTATATTGATAATTTATATCTTTATTGCCAAGTGAAGACCATTCAAAACGTAGTTTTGATTGTATAAAATTTCAGCGTAGAATTAGGCTTATCTTTGTCGAGATGATTATGATCAGAAGATTATCCTTCAAAAAAGGAGTATGATCATATTTACCCAACCCCTCTGCTTGGGCAGGATATGACACAAGGTCAATTTTTAAGCGGAGTTTAACAGGTTTGAAATAAGATTTTTTTCTTCTCCTAGACTAGTTGCCTCACCAAGGCTGAAGAAATCAGTCTGTCCTATTTACCCATAGCTGGAGGGAGAATAATTTGATTCATACCTTTCCCAAGGTGTATTAGTGCTATGTGAAAAGCAAACAATCTCGTCCAGGATTTGAACTCGTGATACCGTGTCCATTTCCTGCGACGATGACCATTACACCACGGGCACCTCCAACCAAAAAAGGAGTATGATTCGTAGTTCAAGTCACTATTTATCCACCTCTTGTTAATGAATGTCCTTGCTTTAACCTTATTTGGTTTGGAGTAAATCAGTTTTCCCTCCTTTATTTTCGAATTTAGTAATTAGGCCTAAAACACTGAACTTGAGTGAAAAAGTCTTATCTAATTGGCCAATTGTGTTGACAAAATCTATCATTTTTATCTTTGCCTATTTGAACATTCATGTCTCCACCAATTATTTGAACGTTGAGCCTGAGAATATGATCAGCTTGGGAAGTTAGCCATTCGTAAAAGATCGTGATATCCGATTCATCACAAGTTGTTTTTTTTTCAGCACACTAGCAAGAGACGATCATTGCGCAGGTTCTGTCAATAAATGTAGCACACATAATTCTCAGGTTGGTTCCCTCCATGTTTTTTCGTGATTTTAAAGAGCGAAATTTGGGAAGCATTACTAAATCTCCAATAGCGGCACGGACGGCCTTTTTCCAATCAAATTCTTAGATAAATGCCCAACATTACCAGTATCATTTTTGAAGTTATTTTTCTCTTTAATGATATCTATATTCTTGGATGCAAGTAATGTGTATTTTGTGTTCGACTACAGATGTTGTAATCTCATGTAGTTAGTTTTAGCGTTGAAATTTGTTGGGTTTAGGGTTGTCATTGAATAACAGTCTTTGTGAGAGGAGAGTACTTTGCGAGCCACAAAAGCGTATTGCAAACAATTAGTTGTATGGAATATCAACTCTTGCAGGTTATTTAAAGCCAAACCTTTTATATAAACGAATGTTAGATATATTTGATTTGTTTACACAGTTTTTAGGTAGCATTTTTAAACTAGTCCAAGATCATTTTTGTGTCAATAGTTAAATGGTTTTAAGCATTGCTATATAACAATCACAATTTAGCATCAGTCATTTGGTTGCTCATAATTTTTAGCGATTTTATTTTTGAATCGGCATAAATTGCCCAGTTCATTGGTCTAGTGAGTAGAGTGTTCGCCAATGGTTCGGGAGACCTGGGTTCAATCGCAGATCGCGCCATACCAAAGACCTTAAAAGCGGTACTTGATACCTCCTTGCTTAACACTCAGCAATATAAGGTACGCATCGAGGGTAAAGTGTAGCAATCCAGGGAAAGGAGTAGTGCCCTCCCCTACACCTCGGTGTAGTAACAATTGAAAAGGGAGCCTTCGGGTCACCCTCGACTAAAGGGAGACAACTTTACTTACTTTATTTTTAAATTAGGGAGAAATAGTTTGTTTGCACACCAGTATTGCTATTGTTTATAAATCGTTAGGTATCTTTAATTATTGCTATCTCACAATAATAACTCGATTCAATAATAATTGAGTGTTTGCAGACAGTGAAGTGGTTACAAGTATTGCTATTTAAAACTAATTATTATATTCAACACTATTCTTTCATTTGCACATACATAAATTGTTCCAAATATTGTTATGTTAAACCAATCATTCAGTCTAGGCAAAGAGGTAATGAGTTCCAAGTATTGTTATTTGACACTAATAATTTGATTTGACATTACTCATTCATTTTCACACCGTTTAATTGTTCCAAGTATTGCTATGTATCACGAGCAATTCATTGAAACATCAGTCATTTTTTTACACACAGTTAAATGATCAAACAATTCTATTTCTAACAATTCAATCGTAAGTTATTTGTTTACACTCAGATTAAATTTCAAACGGTTCTATTGATCCCTTAATAGGACTCTACCGGGCGCAACTACTACGGACTAGAGTAAACTTGATAATGAAGGGATACTCCACATTCCAAAGCTCGAAGACAGGAGCTTCAGTATCATATTATTTAAGATCATATTCAGGACTCTTGATGGGTAAGTCTTAATCCTTTACGAAGATACAGTCGGTGTATTCTAAAATCCAAACCAACTGGGTTGTATTTCGTAAAAAATCACTAGATGCAACATTGATGTGAAGCAAGGCGAATTAATCGAAAGTTGAGTCAACGGCGTGCTTTACTATTGTGTTCTGTTTAGTGAACACAAGTAGTAGTAGTAGTAATAAGACAAACCACGATATGTGAGGAAAATAGTTATATTTACAGGAAAGAGTATTTACAAGAGAGAGACTGTTAGTAATAAGAACATAGGTTTAGCGATAGAGTAATGATATACTTCAACAATAGGAACGCTTCTTCTGGCCTGACTCGTAGGCTTATTCCTTTTATTCCTTGTAATAAATACAAGAAGGCACGAGGCCTTGTGGTTTTGGGGGAGGGGAAGGGAGCGGTCATGCTTTAACTATATTTTCTATGGGGAACCTAGCTAGCCACATTCGCCGACCCATTCAACAATACAATATATAATCACTCGTCCATCTCCATGCACGCAGCAACCACCAAAATACCGCATTTGCTCTATGAAAAAGTCCTACTTAAAACCCGAAAGTGATGCATGATTTTATTTACAATGTATGATTTTTTACAATGGATATGATGGGAATGGGAGAAAAAACCCCGAAAAACATATATACACGAAAACAAGGAAAAAATCCCCCGTTTGGTTTCCCTCCCATCCCCCCGTCTATAAAATTGGAGGCCGACTGTTTTCCGGGTGGAAAATACCGGAAACAAGCCGGACCTACCCTAGGTAGGGCGGGAATCCTACTCTACAGGGATAAAAGAATTAAAAGGGTCGGGCTCGGCATGGGTCGATTTTAGAAGCGGGTAAATGATTTTTTACATATGAATGTTCAAGATCTTCAAAAGGCGGACTGGGATACAGGTTGAGGTACAAAAATAATGGGGGTGGGGAAGATCTTGAGTGCTAACAACTAAGTGACAGGGACAATGACTCACAACGTACTGCTAACTAGGTTGCAGGGGAAAATAACAAAATCCTACTTACCAAGGGTGGGGTCCCTAAGGACCCGTACCATAGACGCCATGGGCCGGCAGAGGAGGGAAGGATGACTCCAACATTGCCCCCTTTCGTACGACCAGGCTCGCTGCAGTCACCCACCTTTTGCTGAATGTTATGCGATCCAAGCGTTTTCTATCGCATCTGATTTTGACCCTCAGCTGATGCCGAAAATACAAAACCAGATCACGATGAGAAAAGTTTGCATCTTCATACAATCCCTTGTTTCGCGTCGTCCAAATCACCATTCGGGCTACAGCTAGGATCGCGAGAAACACCACACGCTTCTCACCGTGAAACGGAGGAAGAACGTTGTCTACGACGTAACCAACGTCGAGCAGCACGAGCTGTTTGGGTTCGATGCGAGCCGTCCACTCCCCGACGTGATCCCAAAACGGACGAACTCGCTCGCAGTAGTAGAAGGCGTGCTCAGCCGTTTCTTCCAAGCCACTGCCGCAGCGAGGGCAATCAGGCATGTCTGCCAGGCCCGCCTTGAAGTTCAAGCCGCGAAGGGATAACGCATTCCGAACAAGTCGCCAGGTGAGCGAGAACTCAGAGTTGTTCAAGAAGCTCGATCCTGGCGCCCAATTCCAGTGAGAGCGGATCTCCTCCGCCGTCCAGCCGTGCCGCTCGCTGAGAGGATCAGAAGCGGAACCCACCACTAATTCCCGATACAGCTCCTTCCGAGGCCATGAAAGGTCACTGGACCCAAGAAGGTTACGAAGGGCCTTTCGGCACTCGCGGACAAACAGTGCTTCGCCCAAAGGCCTACGTCGACCTTCGGCCTTTGGGTCTGAGTTGAGGCGAGGAAAAGTCCGACTCGCCTTTCGTCTCCACACTGAGTCCCCCGTCAAGACACGGCCCAGATATGCAAGTCTTTCAGCAAGCCAGTGGCTCTCCAGATCAGGCATACCCAGACCCCCGTTGCGAGTACGTTGGATACAGACCTGCCTACGGACCATCGGCCTTGCACCTCCCCAGAGCAATCTGGAGAGGGATCGTTGCAGTGCCAACCGATGTGCCTTAGGCAGAGGAAGTACAGCCAATCGGTAAAGGATCAAGGGGAAGACGTACGCGGCGCACGCCTCAGCCCTGCCCTTTAAGGACAACCTCCTTGAAAGCCAGATTCCCACCTGAGCATTCACCTTAGCGTGTACTTCCGACCAATTTCGCTCCAGTTGGAGGTCGGGCCTAAACCACACCCCAAGGATGCGGATGGGTCCGTCACTCCAGCGGAAGGGCCCTGGAAGAGTATTGCTACCCCTCCAAGCACCAAGCCGCAAACCTTCGCTTTTGTCAAAATTGACCTTGGCCCCTGCAATCCGCTCATACTCGACAACCGCCTCTTTCACAGCCTCTATATCCTGGCGGCGGGATACAAAGACTGTGACGTCATCAGCGAACGCGGAAACCCTAGCCGCAAGGCGGCCAACGAATGGGATACCGCGCAGTGCCGGACTTGTCCCCCCATCCCTAAGCCTGCGCAGGAGGGGCTCCAACGCGAGGACATAGAGAAGAGGAGACAGAGGGCAGCCTTGCCGGACCGAACGCTCGATCGCGATCACCCCCGAACGCCTTCCGTTCACCTGCACCACTGCCTGAGGGTTGTGGTACATCATGCTAATCCATCTGCGGAACTCCGGTTTGAATCCGGCAGTCTCCAAAACAGACGCCAAGAACCGATGGTCAACCCTATCGAAGGCCTTGGACTGATCTAAACTGATCAGCGCGGATTCGGTGTCGTCTTTTATCCCCTCTAGGACCTCGCGAATCAAGTGCAGGTTGTCCTGGATCGATCTTCCCTTCACAGCAAAGGTCTGTTCGGGGCCGATCAGATCGCTAATGACAAGCTGTAAACGATTCGCTAAGACCCGGGCCAAAATCTTTAACTCTGTGTTAAGCAGAGTTATGGGCCTGTAATCATCTAAACCCTCCCAAACATGCCTGCCACCTTTCTTCAGCAATGTGATCACGCCTTTGGTAACGCTACCAGGGATGGCTCCCTGGGCGAACCAATGGTTGAACATATCCGTCAGAATAGGCACAAACATGTGCGACATCCTCAAGTACACTTCGTAGGGCAAACCATCTAGTCCCGGCGACTTGTTCAGGCCGACCTGCTTCAACGCGTCACGGACTTCGCATTCAGTAACCACACCCTCGCAGCTAGCCGCTTCAGCCGCCCCAAGGCGGGGGAAGTCGGCGAGATAGCTACGAAACTCCCGGAGCGGGAGATCAGTGCAGCGGGCAAAGCGATCCCGAAAGTGCGCCCGAAAGACGTCACGTATCTCACGACCCGATCGCAGCAGACACCCGTCCGGGGTCTTGACAGATGCGATGTACCGATCGGGGAACCTTCGCACTTCTTCTTCACGCGCAGTCGCGTTCGATTTCACAGCTTCGTTGAGAACTCTTTTTAGCCTAGATCTAACTACTGATCCCTTGTAGCGCTCGCTACTCTCACGCTCAAGGTCCCTCCTAGCTAGCTCTACACCTAGGGAGTCCCCCCCAGCCACCGCCCGGGAAAGTCTATCATCTATAGATTTCGCCTCCGCGGTCCTATCTAGATTGAGCTGTCGACCGTACTTGGTGGCGAAATCTCTAATCCTATGTTTAAGAGAAACCCACCACCTATTCCCGGTAACCGCCCCCACTAACGCCCGCTGAATTAGGGATTCCAGCCGGTCCCGGAAGTCCCGTATCTCCAATAAGGAGGTATTGAACTTCCAGTAGCCGGCTAGACTAGGTCTATTAACTAACCGCAGACTGACTCTAATGAGTTTATGGTCAGTCCACGCTATCAAGTGGAACGTGGGACAACTAACAAAATCAATGTCAGCTCTTCTCACTAACACTCTGTCCAAGTAGGAGCCTACTTTGGCAGAGGGCGAGCTATCTAGCCACGTCCACATCTCCCGCCCTGGGTGATCAAGACGAAACCTGTCGACGAGGCCGTGACGAGTCACGAAGCCGACAAGGCTGCTTTCACACCTTCCCAATCTGCTAGCTCCCCGTCCGACCTTATCTATCTTGGGATCAAGGATCGCATTCCAATCACCCATTAAGACTAGCCGCTTCGTATCGTCCAGGAACGGCGCCAACCGACGAAAAAAGGAAACCCTCTCCGCAGCGATATTGGACGCATAAACCGCAACCAGACGGAACTTGAAACTTTTCACGGCAACATCGACCACAACCAGCCGGCCCCCGTCACCTGCAAAAACAACGTCAACATCAGCATCAAGGCTGCGTCCAACTAGCAAAGAGACCCCAGCGCTGGTGCCGCTGCCGTATGCTGAGAAAACGTTAAAATCGCTTTCCAGCACCCGACAGTCGGCACCGCAAGTGAAGTGAGTCTCCTGCACTGCAGCAACATCTACTCCGAGGTTCCTGAGTTCACCAAGCAAGCGCGCACACTTGCTTGAATCCCTCAATCCCCTCACATTCAAACTGGCAAGGTTTAGAGTCATCAGTCCCACTTACCTTACTCAGTGTCGACTATGGGCCGGAAATCCTTCGGGGTGAGGATGCCGACGGCCTGACGCAGGGAACCGGTGCCGAGCTCAGTGTTAACTCGGTCGTCCCTGGTAATTCCCCCGACATCCATAGGGTACCTCAGCTTTAGGGACCTATAAAATGATGGGTGAACTAAAATCGGGACCCTGCCCGAACAAAAAGGAAGCATTTTTTTTAGCATTGCATTTTTTGTGTTGGCCAACATTACGTCCGCCCGGCTGGCTTCGTCAATAAAGTTCCATAGTTCTTTAGTCCGATTGCCAGCCGTACGGACGAATGTGGTCAACATTGGAGCGTCCTTGAATATGTAGGGGTTAGTGATGTCTTTGTTGTTTATTTTTTTAAATGAGCGCAATGGCTTTAATGAGGTTTTTAAAATGTGGTCATGATTTGGGTTTTCTAAAATGTCTTCGCAGAAGATAAAAGCTGTCATTGCATGGCGGGCTTCTGTTGAAGCCGAGCGTGCTCTTGGTTTTTGACCTGATGATGATGTTGATGCTGTTTGTGGATCAGGTGAGAGTCGTGTCACTGACTGTGATCGTGTGAAAATTTTCGGGGTTGTGATTGGAGAAAGTGAGGGGGGTAGTGGAATTTCAATTGGGTTTATTGGAGTGGTTTTTTGTATTTGTGGGAGGGGAGGAATTATTTGAGCTGGTCGCTCATTTGTGGCTGGTGACTTTGATATTTTCTTTTTCCCCTCCCCCTTAGGTTGAGGTAGGGAGGGTGTTTGTTGTTGTGTTGTTTTTTTGGGATTTCTTTTTTCCCCCTCTTTTGTTGGCGAGTCTTCGCTATTCCTTCTTCTTTTTAAGTTGATGCTCATGTCCATGGGTTCTATTGGTGTTGATGATTGTTCTGTTGTAGTGGTCGATGTTGATGATTGTGTTTTAGTAGTAGTATCAGTAGGAGTAGCGATGATTACAGTTGTTGAGTCTTTTGTGGTATTTGTTTGGTTAGTTTTGTTTTCAGTAGGTGCTATTGACTTTTTTATGGGAGTTTTTTTCCCCCCTTTTTTTCTTGTCACTTGAGTCCACCCCTCCTCGTCTTTTTTGTTGGGGTTTTCTTGATGATTTTCGATGTTTTTGGTGGGTGTCTTGGTTGTTATGATCTCTGAAGCAGTAGTAGTGGTAGTAGTCGTTGTTGCGGTGGTCGTTGTTTTTTGAGGGCAGTTTTTAGAAAAATGTCCGATTTTGTTACACGCCCAACATAAGGGTTTCCTGCCCTCAACGACCACCGTCATCGTTTGATCTCGGTATTTTATTTTATGAGGTACGTTGTTAAACCCTCCCCTATCGAGGCACATGATGAAGACATAATCACCGTATGCAGTTCCTCGTGTTGATGTTATTTGGGAAACTTGTTCAACGCCGCCATATATGCTTAAGTAGGCGGCGAGAACGTCCCCACTCAATTGCATTGAGACATTACATACGGTGACCCTTATTCTTCGCTTGCCTCGATATTCAGGTTGAAGCCGGAAGAAACGTGTTGTAATGTTACCACCGGCCAGTTTCTTGGCTACTTCCTCTGAAGGGAGTAAAACATCCCAGGTTGCGAAGCTCCTGCGGCAGAAATACTTCCCTGGGATGTTTGCGCTTTTTAGTAAGTCTTCGAAAGTCTCTTTTTTAAGTCCTGCTAGTCTCTTGGTCTTAAGATCAGTGACTACGAAGGACAGGGTCTTTGGTTCAACTTCTTTCACAAGTTCCGGTATAGGAAGTATTTCGCCTTCCTTAAAATAGTTGGCATATTTTTCTGCCCTGTCTCTTGCGTAGCCACTGGGGGTTTTTTGGTTCACACAGTGTGACGACCAAGAGACTGTTGTTTCTTTTGGTTTCTGGGCCGGTGGAATAGTACTTGCAGATGACGACAAGTCAAAAGGTGCTTCTTCCGGCATTGGGGAGGGTCTCGTTATAAATATGTCCTCGGGTGAGTTAGCCTCCTCCATGGCTGTGAAACACAGCTAGGAGGAGATGAATCCGAATGATGTGGTTGAGATCAAGAACGATGAAAAACAATGAAAAATCCGGTATGAAAAATGGTGGTGGTTTTTTTAAAAAAGAGTTAAAACAACAATTCGAGTCGAGGTTTGACCCTCCTCCCAAACAAACAACAGTAACAATTGTTTGAGGAGGGTCACAAAGCAATAACAATAATATAAAATTTACAGATAACAAATAACAATTTTCAACAGTAACTTACTTTTCGATAGTAGAGAAAATAAACGTAATCCAAAACTGAATTGTAGGCTTATTCCTTTATTCCTTGTAGTAAATACAAGAAGGCACGAGGCCTTGTGGTTTTGGGGGAGGGGAAGGGAGCGGTCATGCTTTAACTATATTTTCTATGGGGAACCTAGCTAGCCACATTCGCCGACCCATTCAACAATACAATATATAATCACTCGTCCATCTCCATGCACGCAGCAACCACCAAAATACCGCATTTGCTCTATGAAAAAGTCCTACTTAAAACCCGAAAGTGATGCATGATTTTATTTACAATGTATGATTTTTTACAATGGATATGATGGGAATGGGAGAAAAAACCCCGAAAAACATATATACACGAAAACAAGGAAAAAATCCCCCGTTTGGTTTCCCTCCCATCCCCCCGTCTATAAAATTGGAGGCCGACTGTTTTCCGGGTGGAAAATACCGGAAACAAGCCGGACCTACCCTAGGTAGGGCGGGAATCCTACTCTACAGGGATAAAAGAATTAAAAGGGTCGGGCTCGGCATGGGTCGATTTTAGAAGCGGGTAAATGATTTTTTACATATGAATGTTCAAGATCTTCAAAAGGCGGACTGGGATACAGGTTGAGGTACAAAAATAATGGGGGTGGGGAAGATCTTGAGTGCTAACAACTAAGTGACAGGGACAATGACTCACAACGTACTGCTAACTAGGTTGCAGGGGAAAATAACAAAATCCTACTTACCAAGGGTGGGGTCCCTAAGGACCCGTACCATAGACGCCATGGGCCGGCAGAGGAGGGAAGGATGACTCCAACATTGCCCCCTTTCGTACGACCAGGCTCGCTGCAGTCACCCACCTTTTGCTGAATGTTATGCGATCCAAGCGTTTTCTATCGCATCTGATTTTGACCCTCAGCTGATGCCGAAAATACAAAACCAGATCACGATGAGAAAAGCTTGCATCGTCATACAATCCCTTGTTTCGCGTCGTCCAAATCACCATTCGGGCTACAGCTAGGATCGCGAGAAACACCACACGCTTCTCACCGTGAAACGGAGGAAGAACGTTGTCTACGACGTAACCAACGTCGAGCAGCACGAGCTGTTTGGGTTCGATGCGAGCCGTCCACTCCCCGACGTGATCCCAAAACGGACGAACTCGCTCGCAGTAGTAGAAGGCGTGCTCAGCCGTTTCTTCCAAGCCACTGCCGCAGCGAGGGCAATCAGGCATGTCTGCCAGGCCCGCCTTGAAGTTCAAGCCGCGAAGGGATAACGCATTCCGAACAAGTCGCCAGGTGAGCGAGAACTCAGAGTTGTTCAAGAAGCTCGATCCTGGCGCCCAATTCCAGTGAGAGCGGATCTCCTCCGCCGTCCAGCCGTGCCGCTCGCTGAGAGGATCAGAAGCGGAACCCACCACTAATTCCCGATACAGCTCCTTCCGAGGCCATGAAAGGTCACTGGACCCAAGAAGGTTACGAAGGGCCTTTCGGCACTCGCGGACAAACAGTGCTTCGCCCAAAGGCCTACGTCGACCTTCGGCCTTTGGGTCTGAGTTGAGGCGAGGAAAAGTCCGACTCGCCTTTCGTCTCCACACTGAGTCCCCCGTCAAGACACGGCCCAGATATGCAAGTCTTTCAGCAAGCCAGTGGCTCTCCAGATCAGGCATACCCAGACCCCCGTTGCGAGTACGTTGGATACAGACCTGCCTACGGACCATCGGCCTTGCACCTCCCCAGACCAATCTGGAGAGGGATCGTTGCAGTGCCAACCGATGTGCCTTAGGCAGAGGAAGTACAGCCAATCGGTAAAGGATCAAGGGGAAGACGTACGCGGCGCACGCCTCAGCCCTGCCCTTTAAGGACAACCTCCTTGAAAGCCAGATTCCCACCTGAGCATTCACCTTAGCGTGTACTTCCGACCAATTTCGCTCCAGTTGGAGGTCGGGCCCAAACCACACCCCAAGGATGCGGATGGGTCCGTCACTCCAGCGGAAGGGCCCTGGAAGAGTATTGCTACCCCTCCAAGCACCAAGCCGCAAACCTTCGCTTTTGTCAAAATTGACCTTGGCCCCTGCAATCCGCTCATACTCGACAACCGCCTCTTTCACAGCCTCTATATCCTGGCGGCGGGATACAAAGACTGTGACGTCATCAGCGAACGCGGAAACCCTAGCCGCAAGGCGGCCAACGAATGGGATACCGCGCAGTGCCGGACTTGTCCCCCCATCCCTAAGCCTGCGCAGGAGGGGCTCCAACGCGAGGACATAGAGAAGAGGAGACAGAGGGCAGCCTTGCCGGACCGAACGCTCGATCGCGATCACCCCCGAACGCCTTCCGTTCACCTGCACCACTGCCTGAGGGTTGTGGTACATCATGCTAATCCATCTGCGGAACTCCGGTTTGAATCCGGCAGTCTCCAAAACAGACGCCAAGAACCGATGGTCAACCCTATCGAAGGCCTTGGACTGATCTAAACTGATCAGCGCGGATTCGGTGTCGTCTTTTATCCCCTCTAGGACCTCGCGAATCAAGTGCAGGTTGTCCTGGATCGATCTTCCCTTCACAGCAAAGGTCTGTTCGGGGCCGATCAGATCGCTAATGACAAGCTGTAAACGATTCGCTAAGACCCGGGCCAAAATCTTTAACTCTGTGTTAAGCAGAGTTATGGGCCTGTAATCATCTAAACCCTCCCAAACATGCCTGCCACCTTTCTTCAGCAATGTGATCACGCCTTTGGTAACGCTACCAGGGATGGCTCCCTGGGCGAACCAATGGTTGAACATATCCGTCAGAATAGGCACAAACATGTGCGACATCCTCAAGTACACTTCGTAGGGCAAACCATCTAGTCCCGGCGACTTGTTCAGGCCGACCTGCTTCAACGCGTCACGGACTTCGCATTCAGTAACCACACCCTCGCAGCTAGCCGCTTCAGCCGCCCCAAGGCGGGGGAAGTCGGCGAGATAGCTACGAAACTCCCGGAGCGGGAGATCAGTGCAGCGGGCAAAGCGATCCCGAAAGTGCGCCCGAAAGGCGTCACGTATCTCACGACCCGATCGCAGCAGACACCCGTCCGGGGTCTTGACAGATGCGATGTACCGATCGGGGAACCTTCGCACTTCTTCTTCACGCGCAGTCGCGTTCGATTTCACAGCTTCGTTGAGAACTCTTTTTAGCCTAGATCTAACTACTGATCCCTTGTAGCGCTCGCTACTCTCACGCTCAAGGTCCCTCCTAGCTAGCTCTACACCTAGGGAGTCCCCCCCAGCCACCGCCCGGGAAAGTCTATCATCTATAGATTTCGCCTCCGCGGTCCTATCTAGATTGAGCTGTCGACCGTACTTGGTGGCGAAATCTCTAATCCTATGTTTAAGAGAAACCCACCACCTATTCCCGGTAACCGCCCCCACTAACGCCCGCTGAATTAGGGATTCCAGCCGGTCCCGGAAGTCCCGTATCTCCAATAAGGAGGTATTGAACTTCCAGTAGCCGGCTAGACTAGGTCTATTAACTAACCGCAGACTGACTCTAATGAGTTTATGGTCAGTCCACGCTATCAAGTGGAACGTGGGACAACTAACAAAATCAATGTCAGCTCTTCTCACTAACACTCTGTCCAAGTAGGAGCCTACTTTGGCAGAGGGCGAGCTATCTAGCCACGTCCACATCTCCCGCCCTGGGTGATCAAGACGAAACCTGTCGACGAGGCCGTGACGAGTCACGAAGCCGACAAGGCTGCTTTCACACCTTCCCAATCTGCTAGCTCCCCTTCCGACCTTATCTATCTTGGGATCAAGGATCGCATTCCAATCACCCATTAAGACTAGCCGCTTCGTATCGTCCAGGAACGGCGCCAACCGACGAAAAAAGGAAACCCTCTCCGCAGCGATATTGGACGCATAAACCGCAACCAGACGGAACTTGAAACTTTTCACGGCAACATCGACCACAACCAGCCGGCCCCCGTCACCTGCAAAAACAACGTTAACATCAGCATCAAGGCTGCGTCCAACTAGCAAAGAGACCCCAGCGCTGGTGCCGCTGCCGTATGCTGAGAAAACGTTAAAATCGCTTTCCAGCACCCGACAGTCGGCACCGCAAGTGAAGTGAGTCTCCTGCACTGCAGCAACATCTACTCCGAGGTTCCTGAGTTCACCAAGCAAGCGCGCACACTTGCTTGAATCCCTCAATCCCCTCACATTCAAACTGGCAAGGTTTAGAGTCATCAGTCCCACTTACCTTACTCAGTGTCGACTATGGGCCGGAAATCCTTCGGGGTGAGGATGCCGACGGCCTGACGCAGGGAACCGGTGCCGAGCTCAGTGCTAACTCGGTCGTCCCTGGTAATTCCCCCGACATCCATAGGGTACCTCAGCTTTAGGGACCTATAAAATGATGGGTGAACTAAAATCGGGACCCTGCCCGAACAAAAAGGAAGCATTTTTTTTAGCATTGCATTTTTTGTGTTGGCCAACATTACGTCCGCCCGGCTGGCTTCGTCAATAAAGTTCCATAGTTCTTTAGTCCGATTGCCAGCCGTACGGACGAATGTGGTCAACATTGGAGCGTCCTT
Organism: Sepioteuthis lessoniana; assembly: GCA_963585895.1. Taxonomy (NCBI): domain Eukaryota; kingdom Metazoa; phylum Mollusca; class Cephalopoda; order Myopsida; family Loliginidae; genus Sepioteuthis; species Sepioteuthis lessoniana. The sequence continues at coordinate 4,435,820 of OY757938.1, forward strand.
GAATATGTAGGGGTTAGTGATGTCTTTGTTGTTTATTTTTTTAAATGAGCGCAATGGCTTTAATGAGGTTTTTAAAATGTGGTCATGATTTGGGTTTTCTAAAATGTCTTCGCAGAAGATAAAAGCTGTCATTGCATGGCGGGCTTCTGTTGAAGCCGAGCGTGCTCTTGGTTTTTGACCTGATGATGATGTTGATGCTGTTTGTGGATCAGGTGAGAGTCGTGTCACTGACTGTGATCGTGTGAAAATTTTCGGGGTTGTGATTGGAGAAAGTGAGGGGGGTAGTGGAATTTCAATTGGGTTTATTGGAGTGGTTTTTTGTTTTTGTGGGAGGGGATGAATTATTTGAGCTGGTCGCTCATTTGTGGTTGGTGACCTTGCTATTTTCTTTTCCCCCTCCCCCTTAGGTTGAGGTAGGGAGGGTGTTTGTTGTTGTGTTGTTTTTTTGGGATGTCTTTTTTCCCCCTCTTTTGTTGGCGAGTCTTCGCTATTCCTTCTTCTTTTTAAGTTAATGCTCATGTCCATGGGTTCTATTGGTGTTGATGATTGTTCTGTTGCAGTGGTCGATGTTGATGATTGTGTTTTAGTAGTAGTATCAGTAGGAGTAGCGATGATTATAGTTGTTGAGTCTTTTGTGGTATTTGTTTGGTTAGTTTTGTTTTCTGTAGGTGCTATTGACTTTTTTATGGGAGTTTTTTTCCCCCCTTTTTTTTTGGTCACTTGAGTCCACCCCTCCTCGTCTTTTTTGTTGGGGTTTTCTTGGTGATTTTCGATGTTTTTGGTGGGTGTCTTGGTTGTTATGATCTCTGAAGCAGTAGTAGTGGTAGTAGTCGTTGTTGCGGTGGTCGTTGTTTTTTGAGGGCAGTTTTTAGAAAAATGTCCGATTTTGTTACACGCCCAACATAAGGGTTTCCTGCCCTCAACGACCACCGTCATCGTTTGATCTCGGTATTTTATTTTATGAGGTACGTTGTTAAACCCTCCCCTATCGAGGCACATGATGAAGACATAATCACCGTATGCAGTTCCTCGTGTTGATGTTATTTGGGAAACTTGTTCAACGCCGCCATATATGCTTAAGTAGGCGGCGAGAACGTCCCCACTCAATTGCATTGAGACATTACATACGGTGACCTTTATTCTTCGCTTGCCTCGATATTCAGGTTGAAGCCGGAAGAAGCGTGTTGTAATGTTACCACCGGCCAGTTTCTTGGCTACTTCCTCTGAAGGGAGTAAAACATCCCAGGTTGCGAAGCTCCTGCGGCAGAAATACTTCCCTGGGATGTTTGCGCTTTTTAGTAAGTCTTCGAAAGTCTCTTTTTTAAGTCCTGCTAGTCTCTTGGTCTTAAGATCAGTGACTACGAAGGACAGGGTCTTTGGTTCAACTTCTTTCACAAGTTCCGGTATAGGAAGTATTTCGCCTTCCTTAAAATAGTTGGCATATTTTTCTGCCCTGTCTCTTGCGTAGTCACTGGGGGTTTTTTGGTTCACACAGTGTGACGACCAAGAGACTGTTGTTTCTTTTGGTTTCTGGGCCGGTGGAATAGTACTTGCAGATGACGACAAGTCAAAAGGTGCTTCTTCCGGCATTGGGGAGGGTCTCGTTATAAATATGTCCTCGGGTGAGTTAGCCTCCTCCATGGCTGTGAAACACAGCTAGGAGGAGATGAATCCGAATGATGTGGTTGAGATCAAGAACGATGAAAAACAATGAAAAATCCGGTATGAAAAATGGTGGTGGTTTTTTTAAAAAAGAGTTAAAACAACAATTCGAGTCGAGGTTTGACCCTCCTCCCAAACAAACAACAGTAACAATTGTTTGAGGGGGGTCACAAAGCAATAACAATAATATAAAATTTACAGATAACAAATAACAATTTTCAACAGTAACTTACTTTTCGATAGTAGAGAAAATAAACGTAATCCAAAACTGAATTGTAGGCTTATTCCTTTATTCCTTGTAGTAAATACAAGAAGGCACGAGGCCTTGTGGTTTTGGGGGAGGGGAAGGGAGCGGTCATGCTTTAACTATATTTTCTATGGGGAACCTAGCTAGCCACATTCGCCGACCCATTCAACAATACAATATATAATCACTCGTCCATCTCCATGCACGCAGCAATCACCAAAATACCGCATTTGCTCTATGAAAAAGTCCTACTTAAAACCCGAAAGTGATGCATGATTTTATTTACAATGTATGATTTTTTACAATGGATATGATGGGAATGGGAGAAAAAACCCCGAAAAACATATATACACGAAAACAAGGAAAAAATCCCCCGTTTGGTTTCCCTCCCATCCCCCCGTCTATAAAATTGGAGGCCGACTGTTTTCCGGGTGGAAAATACCGGAAACAAGCCGGACCTACCCTAGGTAGGGCGGGAATCCTACTCTACAGGGATAAAAGAATTAAAAGGGTCGGGCTCGGCATGGGTCGATTTTAGAAGCGGGTAAATGATTTTTTACATATGAATGTTCAAGATCTTCAAAAGGCGGACTGGGATACAGGTTGAGGTACAAAAATAATGGGGGTGGGGAAGATCTTGAGTGCTAACAACTAAGTGACAGGGACAATGACTCACAACGTACTGCTAACTAGGTTGCAGGGGAAAATAACAAAATCCTACTTACCAAGGGTGGGGTCCCTAAGGACCCGTACCATAGACGCCATGGGCCGGCAGAGGAGGGAAGGATGACTCCAACATTGCCCCCTTTCGTACGACCAGGCTCGCTGCAGTCACCCATCTTTTGCTGAATGTTATGCGATCCAAGCGTTTTCTATCGCATCTGATTTTGACCCTCAGCTGATGCCGAAAATACAAAACCAGATCACGATGAGAAAAGTTTGCATCTTCATACAATCCCTTGTTTCGCGTCGTCCAAATCACCATTCGGGCTACAGCTAGGATCGCGAGAAACACCACACGCTTCTCACCGTGAAACGGAGGAAGAACGTTGTCTACGACGTAACCAACGTCGAGCAGCACGAGCTGTTTGGGTTCGATGCGAGCCGTCCACTCCCCGACGTGATCCCAAAACGGACGAACTCGCTCGCAGTAGTAGAAGGCGTGCTCAGCCGTTTCTTCCAAGCCACTGCCGCAGCGAGGGCAATCAGGCATGTCTGCCAGGCCCGCCTTGAAGTTCAAGCCGCGAAGGGATAACGCATTCCGAACAAGTCGCCAGGTGAGCGAGAACTCAGAGTTGTTCAAGAAGCTCGATCCTGGCGCCCAATTCCAGTGAGAGCGGATCTCCTCCGCCGTCCAGCCGTGCCGCTCGCTGAGAGGATCAGAAGCGGAACCCACCACTAATTCCCGATACAGCTCCTTCCGAGGCCATGAAAGGTCACTGGACCCAAGAAGGTTACGAAGGGCCTTTCGGCACTCGCGGACAAACAGTGCTTCGCCCAAAGGCCTACGTCGACCTTCGGCCTTTGGGTCTGAGTTGAGGCGAGGAAAAGTCCGACTCGCCTTTCGTCTCCACACTGAGTCCCCCGTCAAGACACGGCCCAGATATGCAAGTCTTTCAGCAAGCCAGTGGCTCTCCAGATCAGGCATACCCAGACCCCCGTTGCGAGTACGTTGGATACAGACCTGCCTACGGACCATCGGCCTTGCACCTCCCCAGACCAATCTGGAGAGGGATCGTTGCAGTGCCAACCGATGTGCCTTAGGCAGAGGAAGTACAGCCAATCGGTAAAGGATCAAGGGGAAGACGTACGCGGCGCACGCCTCAGCCCTGCCCTTTAAGGACAACCTCCTTGAAAGCCAGATTCCCACCTGAGCATTCACCTTAGCGTGTACTTCCGACCAATTTCGCTCCAGTTGGAGGTCGGGCCCAAACCACACCCCAAGAATGCGGATGGGTCCGTCACTCCAGCGGAAGGGCCCTGGAAGAGTATTGCTACCCCTCCAAGCACCAAGCCGCAAACCTTCGCTTTTGTCAAAATTGACCTTGGCCCCTGCAATCCGCTCATACTCGACAACCGCCTCTTTCACAGCCTCTATATCCTGGCGGCGGGATACAAAGACTGTGACGTCATCAGCGAACGCGGAAACCCTAGCCGCAAGGCGGCCAACGAATGGGATACCGCGCAGTGCCGGACTTGTCCCCCCATCCCTAAGCCTGCGCAGGAGGGGCTCCAACGCGAGGACATAGAGAAGAGGAGACAGAGGGCAGCCTTGCCGGACCGAACGCTCGATCGCGATCACCCCCGAACGCCTTCCGTTCACCTGCACCACTGCCTGAGGGTTGTGGTACATCATGCTAATCCATCTGCGGAACTCCGGTTTGAATCCGGCAGTCTCCAAAACAGACGCCAAGAACCGATGGTCAACCCTATCGAAGGCCTTGGACTGATCTAAACTGATCAGCGCGGATTCGGTGTCGTCTTTTATCCCCTCTAGGACCTCGCGAATCAAGTGCAGGTTGTCCTGGATCGATCTTCCCTTCACAGCAAAGGTCTGTTCGGGGCCGATCAGATCGCTAATGACAAGCTGTAAACGATTCGCTAAGACCCGGGCCAAAATCTTTAACTCTGTGTTAAGCAGAGTTATGGGCCTGTAATCATCTAAACCCTCCCAAACATGCCTGCCACCTTTCTTCAGCAATGTGATCACGCCTTTGGTAACGCTACCAGGGATGGCTCCCTGGGCGAACCAATGGTTGAACATATCCGTCAGAATAGGCACAAACATGTGCGACATCCTCAAGTACACTTCGTAGGGCAAACCATCTAGTCCCGGCGACTTGTTCAGGCCGACCTGCTTCAACGCGTCACGGACTTCGCATTCAGTAACCACACCCTCGCAGCTAGCCGCTTCAGCCGCCCCAAGGCGGGGGAAGTCGGCGAGATAGCTACGAAACTCCCGGAGCGGGAGATCAGTGCAGCGGGCAAAGCGATCCCGAAAGTGCGCCCGAAAGGCGTCACGTATCTCACGACCCGATCGCAGCAGACACCCGTCCGGGGTCTTGACAGATGCGATGTACCGATCGGGGAACCTTCGCACTTCTTCTTCACGCGCAGTCGCGTTCGATTTCACAGCTTCGTTGAGAACTCTTTTTAGCCTAGATCTAACTACTGATCCCTTGTAGCGCTCGCTACTCTCACGCTCAAGGTCCCTCCTAGCTAGCTCTACACCTAGGGAGTCCCCCCCAGCCACCGCCCGGGAAAGTCTATCATCTATAGATTTCGCCTCCGCGGTCCTATCTAGATTGAGCTGTCGACCGTACTTGGTGGCGAAATCTCTAATCCTATGTTTAAGAGAAACCCACCACCTATTCCCGGTAACCGCCCCCACTAACGCCCGCTGAATTAGGGATTCCAGCCGGTCCCGGAAGTCCCGTATCTCCAATAAGGAGGTATTGAACTTCCAGTAGCCGGCTAGACTAGGTCTATTAACTAACCGCAGACTGACTCTAATGAGTTTATGGTCAGTCCACGCTATCAAGTGGAACGTGGGACAACTAACAAAATCAATGTCAGCTCTTCTCACTAACACTCTGTCCAAGTAGGAGCCTACTTTGGCAGAGGGCGAGCTATCTAGCCACGTCCACATCTCCCGCCCTGGGTGATCAAGACGAAACCTGTCGACGAGGCCGTGACGAGTCACGAAGCCGACAAGGCTGCTTTCACACCTTCCCAATCTGCTAGCTCCCCTTCCGACCTTATCTATCTTGGGATCAAGGATCGCATTCCAATCACCCATTAAGACTAGCCGCTTCGTATCGTCCAGGAACGGCGCCAACCGACGAAAAAAGGAAACCCTCTCCGCAGCGATATTGGACGCATAAACCGCAACCAGACGGAACTTGAAACTTTTCACGGCAACATCGACCACAACCAGCCGGCCCCCGTCACCTGCAAAAACAACGTCAACATCAGCATCAAGGCTGCGTCCAACTAGCAAAGAGACCCCAGCGCTGGTGCCGCTGCCGTATGCTGAGAAAACGTTAAAATCGCTTTCCAGCACCCGACAGTCGGCACCGCAAGTGAAGTGAGTCTCCTGCACTGCAGCAACATCTACTCCGAGGTTCCTGAGTTCACCAAGCAAGCGCGCACACTTGCTTGAATCCCTCAATCCCCTCACATTCAAACTGGCAAGGTTTAGAGTCATCAGTCCCACTTACCTTACTCAGTGTCGACTATGGGCCGGAAATCCTTCGGGGTGAGGATGCCGACGGCCTGACGCAGGGAACCGGTACAAAGTTCAGGAGTAACTCGGCCGCTCCTGGAAATTCCACCGACATCATAAGGAAACCGCAACTTTAGGGACCTATAGAATGTGGGATGAACATAAATCGGGACCCTGCCCGTACATTTTGCAGCTATTTCATTTAATGAGTCGTGCCCCATTTCCGCCAGCCTCATGTCCGCTCGACTGGCTTCCTCAATAAATTGCCAGAGCTCCTTAGTTCGGCCGCCAGCCGAACGGACAAAGGTGGTCACCATGGCTGCACCCTCAAAAAGATATGGATTTGTTATTTCTTTTTGATCAATTTTTTTAAAGTCTCTAAGTGGTTTCAGAAGAGATTTGATCTGGCGATCTAGTGATGGCGACTCCAGAATGTCCTGACAAAAATAAAATGAATTTAAAGCTTGTTGGACCTCTCTGGAGGCCGACTTGGAGCGTCGCCCAGTGCCAGATGTTGATGGTGATGGTGTCGGGTTTCTTGTTGCTGAATGGGACCGGGAGAGTATTTTGGGTGTTGAAACAGGTGATAATGTAGGTGGTGTTGGGGATAGCGGGAGTTTAGTTGAGTCTACAGGGGTATTTTTGGCTTGTTGTGGGGGAGGAATAATTTGGGCTGGTCGCTGTTGTTGTACTTTTTGTGCTGTTTTCTTCAATTGTTTCTTCTCCCCCTCTCCCTCTGTGGTAGAGTCGCCGCTATCCCTCCTTCTCTTTAGATTAGTAGAGGTGTCCATTTCTTCTTGTTGGGATGCGTTTTTATTTGCTTTTTCTTTTTTCTTTTTGTCTGTTTTAGTATTTGCTTCTGGTTTTCTTTTTTCCCCCTCTGTATCAGTGTTTTTTGCTGGGGGTGATTTTGGGGCTTTAGGTGGGGATTTTTTACCCCGCGTTACCTGTGTCCACCCCTCTTCGTCTTTGTTATTGGGGTCATTCCCACTTTCTGTCGGAGTATTTGTTTTCTCCGGATTGTTTGCTGTTGATGGTGATGGTACTGGTGTATTGTTTACTAATGGGGTCTTTGCTGAGGTTGCTACTATTGTGGCCTTTGATACTGTTGATGTTGTTGTTGTTGTTGTTGTTGTTGTTGTTGCCGTTGTGTTGGTGGTTTTTTGTGGGCACGACCGCGCAAAGTGGCCTACTTGCTTGCAATGCCAGCACTGCGGTTTTCGCCCTTCCACAACCACCAACATGGCTTGGTCCTCATAATCAACAGTGTGGGGGATTGCCTGGAAGCCTCCCCTGTTCAGACACATGGTGAATGAGTAGTCACCGTGTGCCGTGCCGTTGGGTGACTTCATGGTTGTATATTCCTCAACGTCCCCATAGTCGCTGAGGAACGCTGCCAGAACATCACCACTTAATTGTATGGGCACATTGCACACGGTGACCTTGATCCGCCTTCTGCCCATGTATTCGGGCTGCAATCTGTACTGCTTCGTATTAATGCAATTATTACTGGCCAACTTGGTGGCCAGTTCTTGTGAGGGCAACAGAATATCCCAGGTCGCGAAACTTCTCCTGCAGAAATATCTAGCTGGGATTCCTGCTGCTTTTAAAATCTCCTCAAACTTTTCTTTTTTAAGTCCAGCCAGTCTCCTGGTCTTTATGTCAGAGACGATTAAGGACAGGGTTTTTGGCTGGACAGCCTCTACCAATTCTGGAATTGGTAGAATTCTGTTTCCTTTAAAATATTGGGCGTATTTTTCCACCCTGTCCTTTTTGTAATCTTGTGCTGTTTTTTTATAAGCTTGCGTCGACCAGGAGACTGGTATTGACGGCGCTTTTTGAGCTGGTGGAATTGTGCTTGCCGTCGTTAATATTTCCGGGGAGGTCCCAGGCAATGACGGCCATTCGGGTCTTTCTGGGGATGCAAAGACATCATCCTGTGTATTAGGTTCTCCCATAGTTGCTTTTGGCAACTAGGGAGAAATGAAGTCGAGTGGTTTTTATAAAATGCGTTAATCGAGTGACGAATGATAAAACAACAGATGTAACAGTGTAACAAAAAGAGTCTTTCGAGTTGACCCCCCTCAAAAACAATACAAAATAACGATTGTTTTGGGGAGGGGCACAAACGCAATAACACGTCGTTCCAAAAAATCCAACGAATTTAACAAGTGTAACAAGTTTAACAAAGTCAACAATAATTTTTAACAATAAATTTAAACAAGGCACTTACTTTTCGTCACTTAACAATCCAAAAAACAGAATAACACTACTGAATTGTAGGCTTATTCCTTTTATTCCTTGTAGTAAATACAAGAAGGCACGAGGCCTTGTGGTTTTGGGGGAGGGGAAGGGAGCGGTCATGCTTTAACTATATTTTCTATGGGGAACCTAGCTAGCCACATTCGCCGACCCATTCAACAATACAATATATAATCACTCGTCCATCTCCATGCACGCAGCAACCACCAAAATACCGCATTTGCTCTATGAAAAAGTCCTACTTAAAACCCGAAAGTGATGCATGATTTTATTTACAATGTATGATTTTTTACAATGGATATGATGGGAATGGGAGAAAAAACCCCGAAAAACATATATACACGAAAACAAGGAAAAAATCCCCCGTTTGGTTTCCCTCCCATCCCCCCGTCTATAAAATTGGAGGCCGACTGTTTTCCGGGTGGAAAATACCGGAAACAAGCCGGACCTACCCTAGGTAGGGCGGGAATCCTACTCTACAGGGATAAAAGAATTAAAAGGGTCGGGCTCGGCATGGGTCGATTTTAGAAGCGGGTAAATGATTTTTTACATATGAATGTTCAAGATCTTCAAAAGGCGGACTGGGATACAGGTTGAGGTACAAAAATAATGGGGGTGGGGAAGATCTTGAGTGCTAACAACTAAGTGACAGGGACAATGACTCACAACGTACTGCTAACTAGGTTGCAGGGGAAAATAACAAAATCCTACTTACCAAGGGTGGGGTCCCTAAGGACCCGTACCATAGACGCCATGGGCCGGCAGAGGAGGGAAGGATGACTCCAACATTGCCCCCTTTCGTACGACCAGGCTCGCTGCAGTCACCCACCTTTTGCTGAATGTTATGCGATCCAAGCGTTTTCTATCGCATCTGATTTTGACCCTCAGCTGATGCCGAAAATACAAAACCAGATCACGATGAGAAAAGTTTGCATCGTCATACAATCCCTTGTTTCGCGTCGTCCAAATCACCATTCGGGCTACAGCTAGGATCGCGAGAAACACCACACGCTTCTCACCGTGAAACGGAGGAAGAACGTTGTCTACGACGTAACCAACGTCGAGCAGCACGAGCTGTTTGGGTTCGATGCGAGCCGTCCACTCCCCGACGTGATCCCAAAACGGACGAACTCGCTCGCAGTAGTAGAAGGCGTGCTCAGCCGTTTCTTCCAAGCCACTGCCGCAGCGAGGGCAATCAGGCATGTCTGCCAGGCCCGCCTTGAAGTTCAAGCCGCGAAGGGATAACGCATTCCGAACAAGTCGCCAGGTGAGCGAGAACTCAGAGTTGTTCAAGAAGCTCGATCCTGGCGCCCAATTCCAGTGAGAGCGGATCTCCTCCGCCGTCCAGCCGTGCCGCTCGCTGAGAGGATCAGAAGCGGAACCCACCACTAATTCCCGATACAGCTCCTTCCGAGGCCATGAAAGGTCACTGGACCCAAGAAGGTTACGAAGGGCCTTTCGGCACTCGCGGACAAACAGTGCTTCGCCCAAAGGCCTACGTCGACCTTCGGCCTTTGGGTCTGAGTTGAGGCGAGGAAAAGTCCGACTCGCCTTTCGTCTCCACACTGAGTCCCCCGTCAAGACACGGCCCAGATATGCAAGTCTTTCAGCAAGCCAGTGGCTCTCCAGATCAGGCATACCCAGACCCCCGTTGCGAGTACGTTGGATACAGACCTGCCTACGGACCATCGGCCTTGCACCTCCCCAGACCAATCTGGAGAGGGATCGTTGCAGTGCCAACCGATGTGCCTTAGGCAGAGGAAGTACAGCCAATCGGTAAAGGATCAAGGGGAAGACGTACGCGGCGCACGCCTCAGCCCTGCCCTTTAAGGACAACCTCCTTGAAAGCCAGATTCCCACCTGAGCATTCACCTTAGCGTGTACTTCCGACCAATTTCGCTCCAGTTGGAGGTCGGGCCCAAACCACACCCCAAGGATGCGGATGGGTCCGTCACTCCAGCGGAAGGGCCCTGGAAGAGTATTGCTACCCCTCCAAGCACCAAGCCGCAAACCTTCGCTTTTGTCAAAATTGACCTTGGCCCCTGCAATCCGCTCATACTCGACAACCGCCTCTTTCACAGCCTCTATATCCTGGCGGCGGGATACAAAGACTGTGACGTCATCAGCGAACGCGGAAACCCTAGCCGCAAGGCGGCCAACGAATGGGATACCGCGCAGTGCCGGACTTGTCCCCCCATCCCTAAGCCTGCGCAGGAGGGGCTCCAACGCGAGGACATAGAGAAGAGGAGACAGAGGGCAGCCTTGCCGGACCGAACGCTCGATCGCGATCACCCCCGAACGCCTTCCGTTCACCTGCACCACTGCCTGAGGGTTGTGGTACATCATGCTAATCCATCTGCGGAACTCCGGTTTGAATCCGGCAGTCTCCAAAACAGACGCCAAGAACCGATGGTCAACCCTATCGAAGGCCTTGGACTGATCTAAACTGATCAGCGCGGATTCGGTGTCGTCTTTTATCCCCTCTAGGACCTCGCGAATCAAGTGCAGGTTGTCCTGGATCGATCTTCCCTTCACAGCAAAGGTCTGTTCGGGGCCGATCAGATCGCTAATGACAAGCTGTAAACGATTCGCTAAGACCCGGGCCAAAATCTTTAACTCTGTGTTAAGCAGAGTTATGGGCCTGTAATCATCTAAACCCTCCCAAACATGCCTGCCACCTTTCTTCAGCAATGTGATCACGCCTTTGGTAACGCTACCAGGGATGGCTCCCTGGGCGAACCAATGGTTGAACATATCCGTCAGAATAGGCACAAACATGTGCGACATCCTCAAGTACACTTCGTAGGGCAAACCATCTAGTCCCGGCGACTTGTTCAGGCCGACCTGCTTCAACGCGTCACGGACTTCGCATTCAGTAACCACACCCTCGCAGCTAGCCGCTTCAGCCGCCCCAAGGCGGGGGAAGTCGGCGAGATAGCTACGAAACTCCCGGAGCGGGAGATCAGTGCAGCGGGCAAAGCGATCCCGAAAGTGCGCCCGAAAGGCGTCACGTATCTCACGACCCGATCGCAGCAGACACCCGTCCGGGGTCTTGACAGATGCGATGTACCGATCGGGGAACCTTCGCACTTCTTCTTCACGCGCAGTCGCGTTCGATTTCACAGCTTCGTTGAGAACTCTTTTTAGCCTAGATCTAACTACTGATCCCTTGTAGCGCTCGCTACTCTCACGCTCAAGGTCCCTCCTAGCTAGCTCTACACCTAGGGAGTCCCCCCCAGCCACCGCCCGGGAAAGTCTATCATCTATAGATTTCGCCTCCGCGGTCCTATCTAGATTGAGCTGTCGACCGTACTTGGTGGCGAAATCTCTAATCCTATGTTTAAGAGAAACCCACCACCTATTCCCGGTAACCGCCCCCACTAACGCCCGCTGAATTAGGGATTCCAGCCGGTCCCGGAAGTCCCGTATCTCCAATAAGGAGGTATTGAACTTCCAGTAGCCGGCTAGACTAGGTCTATTAACTAACCGCAGACTGACTCTAATGAGTTTATGGTCAGTCCACGCTATCAAGTGGAACGTGGGACAACTAACAAAATCAATGTCAGCTCTTCTCACTAACACTCTGTCCAAGTAGGAGCCTACTTTGGCAGAGGGCGAGCTATCTAGCCACGTCCACATCTCCCGCCCTGGGTGATCAAGACGAAACCTGTCGACGAGGCCGTGACGAGTCACGAAGCCGACAAGGCTGCTTTCACACCTTCCCAATCTGCTAGCTCCCCGTCCGACCTTATCTATCTTGGGATCAAGGATCGCATTCCAATCACCCATTAAGACTAGCCGCTTCGTATCGTCCAGGAACGGCGCCAACCGACGAAAAAAGGAAACCCTCTCCGCAGCGATATTGGACGCATAAACCGCAACCAGACGGAACTTGAAACTTTTCACGGCAACATCGACCACAACCAGCCGGCCCCCGTCACCTGCAAAAACAACGTCAACATCAGCATCAAGGCTGCGTCCAACTAGCAAAGAGACCCCAGCGCTGGTGCCGCTGCCGTATGCTGAGAAAACGTTAAAATCGCTTTCCAGCACCCGACAGTCGGCACCGCAAGTGAAGTGAGTCTCCTGCACTGCAGCAACATCTACTCCGAGGTTCCTGAGTTCACCAAGCAAGCGCGCACACTTGCTTGAATCCCTCAATCCCCTCACATTCAAACTGGCAAGGTTTAGAGTCATCAGTCCCACTTACCTTACTCAGTGTCGACTATGGGCCGGAAATCCTTCGGGGTGAGGATGCCGACGGCCTGACGCAGGGAACCGGTACAAAGTTCAGGAGTAACTCGGCCGCTCCTGGAAATTCCACCGACATCATAAGGAAACCGCAACTTTAGGGACCTATAGAATGTGGGATGAACATAAATCGGGACCCTGCCCGTACATTTTGCAGCTATTTCATTTAATGAGTCGTGCCCCATTTCCGCCAGCCTCATGTCCGCTCGACTGGCTTCCTCAATAAATTGCCAGAGCTCCTTAGTTCGGCCGCCAGCCGAACGGACAAAGGTGGTCACCATGGCTGCACCCTCAAAAAGATATGGATTTGTTATTTCTTTTTGATCAATTTTTTTAAAGTCTCTAAGTGGTTTCAGAAGAGATTTGATCTGGCGATCTAGTGATGGCGACTCCAGAATGTCCTGACAAAAATAAAATGAATTTAAAGCTTGTTGGACCTCTCTGGAGGCCGACTTGGAGCGTCGCCCAGTGCCAGATGTTGATGGTGATGGTGTCGGGTTTCTTGTTGCTGAATGGGACCGGGAGAGTATTTTGGGTGTTGAAACAGGTGATAATGTAGGTGGTGTTGGGGATAGCGGGAGTTTAGTTGAGTCTACAGGGGTATTTTTGGCTTGTTGTGGGGGAGGAATAATTTGGGCTGGTCGCTGTTGTTGTTTTTTCGGTGTCGTCTTTTTCAATTGTTTTTTCTCCCCCTCTCCCTCTGTGGTAGAATCTCCGCTATCCCTTCTTCTCTTCAAGTTTATTGAGGTATCCATTTCCTCCTCCTGTTGTTGTTGTTGTTGTTGTTCATTGTTATTTACCTTTTCTTTCTTTCTTTTCTCTGTTTTTGTGTCGGTTTCTTTTTTCTTTTCCTCTGGTTTTTGATTTTCCAGAGGTTTTCTTTTTTCGCCCTTTTTGTCAGTGGTTTTGGCAGGGGGTGATTTCGGGGCTTTAGGTGGGGACTTTTTGCCCCGCGTTACCTGGGTCCACCCCTCCTCATCTCTGCTATTGGGGTCGTTCCCAGCTTCTGCTGGAGTATTTATTTTACTTTCCAGCTTGTTTGCTGTTGCTGATGTTGATGGCGCTGGTGTGCTGTTTGTTGATACTGATATTAATGAGGTTTTAGATGCTATTGTAGCCTTTACTGTTGTTGGTGCTGTTGACGTCGTTGTTGTTGCTGTTGTTGTTACTGCTGCGCCGGTGGCCTTTTGTGGGCATGACCTCGCAAAGTGGCCTATTTGTTTACAGTGCCAGCATTGCGGTTTTCGGCCTTCCACAACCACCAGCATGGCTTGCTCCTCATACTCAACTGTGTGGGGGATTGCCTGGAACCCTCCCCTGTTAAGGCACATGGTAAATGAGTAGTCACCGTGTGCCGTGCCGCTAGGTGACTTCATGGTCGTAAATTCCTCGACGTCCCCATAGTCGCTGAGGAACGCCGCCAGGACGTCACCACTTAGTTGTATTGGCACGTTGCACACGGTGACCTTGATCCGCCTTCTGCCCATGTATTCGGGCTGCAATCTGTACTGCTTCGTATTAATGCAATTATTGCTGGCCAACTTGGTGGCCAGTTCTTGTGAGGGTAACAGAATATCCCAGGTCGCGAAACTTCTCCTGCAGAAATACCTAGCTGGGATTCCTGCTGCTTTTAAAACTTCCTCGAACTTGTCTTTTTTCAGTCCAGCCAGTCTCCTGGTCTTTATGTCTGAGACAATTAAGGACAGGGTTTTTGGCTGGACTGCTTCTACCAGTTCAGGTATTGGTAGAATTCTGTTCCCTTTAAAATATTGGGCATACTTTTCAACCCTGTCCTTTTTATAATCTTGTGGCAATTTTTTGTTTTTCTGCGTCGACCAGGAGACTGGTATTGACGGCACTTTTTGTGCCGGCGGAATTGTACTCGCCGGCGTTGGATTTTCTGCGGAGGTACTAGGCAATGACGGCCATTCCCGTTTTTCTTGGGATATAAATATATCCTCCTGGGTAGTAGGTATTGGTTCTCCCATAGTTGCTTTAGGCAACTAGGGAGATATAAAATCGTATGGTTTAAAAGGATGTGGATATGGTGACGGATGAAAAAACAGTAAATGCAGTATAAAAAAGTCTTTCAAGTTGACCCCCCTCAAAAACAATACAAAATAACGATTGTTTTGGGGAGGGGCACAAACGCAATAACAAGTCGTTCCAAAAAATCCAACAAGTGTAACAAGTTTAACAAAGTCAACAATAATTTTTTAACAATAAATTTAAACAAGGCACTTACTTTTCGTCACTTAACAATCCAAAAAACAGAATAACACTACTGAATTGTAGGCTTATCCTTCCCGACTGATCTCCGCTACTGCCATATATAGCAGATGGAACAGCTCATTATGCAGAAAAGGTAGGTGATACCCAACACTTTACAAATAGTTGGTTAGAAGAATGTCATAGTAAAAGATCAAATTGTTCAGTGAGGTACCAGTTGCAGTTCATCTCTGATGAAAGGTGGCGTTAATAAATGATGAAAAAAACATTAGGAAAAAATAAACTGGTTAACAAGGGGTGCGCTCTGCTAAAGTTGGTGTTTTGGCAACAGTGTTAGAAAAAATCTGCTACAAAGCCTAAACCAACAGTTTGGCATACATAATTGAAAGAAATATGGTTGGGCTTAGGTAATTGAAAGGAAATATAGCTCTAGCGAAATCATTGTCAATTGAAATAGGGACAAAGACTGTAAAACCCATCCAAGAAGGCGATCCAAAATGAAGTGTGGTTAAAGAAGCTGGGCGTACCTAGTAAATCTGCGTCTAAAATTAGGAGAGAATATAAAAGAAAACAGGTGATTCAAATAGGAAAACTTCCTGGTCGACCATGAAAGACATACTTGAAGTTTCTCTGAAGAAAGTGCTATTGTAAAACTAAATATTTAAGGTGTTGCATCGGCCCAGACTCAGCTTCTCTTTATGATCTTTTTGATAGAGTGTCTATGTTTGGAAGTGTATAATTGCAACAACCTTTCGATGTCTTATTTCTCTTTTCAAAATTCAACTGAGGTAGAATGCCTTCCCCAAATAACTAAGTGGGCAAACTCGACTGTTTACTTACAGTAGGTTAACTAACGTAAGAGAAGAAGGACCCTGAATTCAAAGTAGATGTACTCTGCTTTATAACTGATATTGTATGGCACTGTGTCGCTGACGGAAGGGGCTTGGTTGGTTGGTTTGGTTTGTTAGGTTTTATGGCATATCAACATTTGTAGGTTATATGACGCCAAATCCATTTTTATGTAAATAATCAGTTATATTTAAAACAATTCACTTTAGCATAAGTACACAGTTTGATTGTCAAAAACATTTTTATTTCAAACTATTCAAGCACTTATATGTAACAATTCAGTTAAGTGTAAATACAGTTTTAATGTCGAAAAACAGTTCTATTTCAAATATTTCAGTTAAGCATAAGCACGCAGTTTAAATGTAAGTACGGTTTAATTGTCAAAAACATTTCTATTTCAAGCTATTCAGTTTACTCAAACAATTCAGTTTAGCATAAGTATGCTGTTAGTTCTATTTAACTCATAGATAGAGCCCTATCAGGTGCTACCAGTCCGGGCCAAAGTTGACCTGGGAGCGATGGCAATAAAGGGGTACTCCGCATTCCCCAAAGCTCTTGCTCAGCTGGACCTCACCATCAGATTGTTTAGTGTCATATCTAGGACACTCCATAGGGGGGGGAGTTTTACTCCTCTGCATAGGTGCAGTCAGTGTATTCTACAGCCCCAGCCGACTGGGCAAAGGGGTTACGTAAATTACATATATAAAACTGCCTTTTAAATATTTTTGAGAAGAATAGAATTCCTAGAAGTAAAGCACATCTCTTGTCGTAGCGAATTGAGAAATGAGAAAATTGTTCAACTTATATTTGCCTTCCACTAAAAGAACAAGTTTCCATACAATTAACAAAAATGAAATTGTGTCTTATTTTTCAACTCTTTTAATCCATATATCTTTATTTATTTATTTTATTTTCTTCCAATGCATCAGTAAATTTACTTTCACTTCAAAGTGTGAAGATTCTTTGATAAAATACATTTTATTTATTTACAGACAGAAAAATAAAAAGAAAGATGGTTATTTCCTTTTATCATAGCAACATCTTCGCTCTCGCCCAAAGAAAAGAACATAAAATTTTAAAAATACAACTCTCACTCTCTCTCTCTATCTCTCTGTCTCTCTCTCTCTCATATATATATATATATATATATATATATATATATATATATATATATATATATATATATACTTGTCTGCGTCCGTACCTTTTAATCAGAAAATCATGGAACTAGAAAATTTTCAGAAGAAAATTGTGCATATATATATATATATATATATATATACATTTTTATTATTTACGGCATTCGTAAATTGAATTCATCCTATTGTTTATTCACAACGTCTCGGCCGATGGGTCTTTGGGCCTTCTTCCGTTCTGTGGAGTTCAACATGAAACACCTAAGAAAGGTTGAAAGACGCATCAGCTGAAATGTTATGAATATAATCATAAAGATGAAGACAATCATCTGGATACTCTAAATGACGAATATTATTATGTTTCGTCGTAGATATTTTAACAAACTACACAAATACGTGATAAGGAAGGGAATGAATCAATTTATTTTCCTTCAGGTGAGATAACCAGTCTAGGAGAAGGAAATATTTACTCTTTTTAAAAAATTAACCTTGTGTCACATCCACTAACTAGCAGAGGGGTAAGGTAAATACAAACACACAACATGTACATATAAACGTACAATGTACATGATTCCCTAACCTCTATGCATAAAATAGCCCTGTGCGAATTGAAATGTCGTTAAAATGAATCAACCATTCATTAATTCTAAACCACAAAAAAAGAAAAGAAAATGTATAAGAATATGAATTTATTTTCAAAAAATAACACGTAAGTAGATATATCATGAGCAGATTTTGGGCGCTTTTAAATAATCATTTTCCTCGTCGATGCAAAGACTCACAAGAGAAAAAAAAATTAGTGTTCTCTCTCTGCAAGAAACTATTCTTTCATATCTTCTCTTACTATGGCTGTGATTCTTTTTATTGCTAAATGATAAAACAAAACTTGATTTGATTCCAGTCCAATTGTCAGACAATTTCGCCGCAACACTGGTCAAGTTTCCAAGAATCGTTACACAACTGACAAATCGATTTCTTTCTCCCAAGGTTCTACAGGGACTTGGAGAACGGCATTAGCTAACCGGGGCACAACACTCCGGCGATCACAGAGCAATCAGTCCTTGGTATATAGAATCAACAATTTACTCTTGTGGCTCAATACTTCTTAATAAATCATGAGGTGGAAAAACAACAGAAATAAAAAGAACATTTTCTCCTACGCTTAGACTATTCAAGTCTTTCAAATTCCCCGAACGATATCATGACCACAAAGCAGAGTTTTATTGAGGCCTATCAAATTCTGTTAAAAACAATCTAGAATGACGGATACAGCTGCAAGTGTTGTGAAATATATTTCCAATGCTTAAAGACTCTTTGTCTGATCTATTTGCGGGTAGAGCCTCTGATATGCAAAGCCCCTCTATTTTATCTTTTTATTAGTGATTTCTATGACAATTACCTATCATAATCATACACAAAGGCCGCTTTTGGGAGGAAATTAAGCTCGATGTCGAGTCAAATCTTATTTTAAAACTCTTTACCTCGAAATGAAAGCTTCGTTTATTATCAATATGTGGTTTTTTTGCACCTTTAGCAACTTGCAATTACTTAATTGCATTTTTTGTCATAGAGTTAAAGCATTTGGTGGTCTGTTAAGGACGGACACTCAAATTCTTTCCAATTATATATTCAGATACACTCTACTAGAAGGCAACTTTGAATTACTAAATATATCAGACCGAAAATACCGACTATAATACAACAACCTGGTAAAAAAATTATTGAATTGTTACAGGTAGATGATGCTCAATTAGTTTATCTACTGCTATATAAAAAAAAAGGAAAAAAGTATAACAGGTTACCGACAAAAAATATTTTCTTTGGGCTTCATTAAAAATTCTTAGAATAGACAAGATTAGATGGATTAAATTAATGGTATTTTTCTTGTTAAATTGTTTCTAATGCACTTTATATAAAAATGCTTTCTGATGCCTTTTTATAGGAAAAATCATCTCCCAAAAGCATCTTTAAAGCAAAAATGCTTTCTGATGCCTTTTTATAGGAAAAATCATCTCCCAAAAGCATCTTTAAAGCAAAAATGCTTTCTGATGCCTTTTTATAGGAAAAATCATCTCCCAAAAGCATCTTTAAAGCAAAAATGCTTTCTAATGCATTTTTATAGGAAAAATCATTTCCCAAAAGCATCTTTAAAGCAAAAATGCTTTCTGATGCCTTTTTATAGGAAAAAACATCTCCCAAAAGCATCTTTAAAGCAAAAATGCTTCCTGATGCCTTTTTATAGGAAAAATCATCTCCCAAAAGCATCTTTAAAGCAAAAATGCTTTCTGATGCCTTTTTATAGGAAAAAACATCTTCCAAAAGCATCTTTAAAGCAAAAATGCTTTCTGATGCCTTTTTATAGGAAAAATCATCTCCCAAAAGCATCTTTAAAGTAAAAATGCTTTCTGATGCATTTTTATAGGAAAAATCATTTCTCAAAAGCATCTTTTAAGCAAAAATTATTTCTAATGCATTTGTATAGTAAAAAAAGCATATCTAATCGATTTTTCTACTCACCATGGGAAAAAAATCAAATTTAAAAACTTAGAGGATATTAAATTATTAGTTTATTTACTGCTAAATAAATGAATAAAATAACCAAACAAAGTGAAATAAACAAAAACATTTTTATTACCAGATCATACTGGATGAATACGATATTCGTTAAACAAGGGAGAATAAATTATTTGAAATTATGGTACATTTTTTATCAAGAAAAGTTTATAAAAACATAATTATTCAACTAATGAATAATTGTATTTTGCATTTTAATTTATTGGTTAATTTACGGCCAAATGAACACCCTCTAAGCGTCTTAATGAAATACTTTTTTAATAGGAAGGGTACTTTCCTTATATCGGAACTTCAAAGAAAATATATCTGAATATTTTTTTGAATATTTCTTTAGAAAATAGGTTATGGTATCATGATGAAGTTAAAAATCATTCAAGCTTTTAAAAAAAAATTCCATCAGTTTTCAGAGAAATCTTTTTAAATGATCAGAAAGATAAGGAAAAAAGTTTCCAATCGGAAAACAGGTCAATCTTTATGGAATCACTCCTCTCTCTCTCTCTCTCTCTCTCTCTCTCTCTCTCTCTAGATATATACATATATATATATATATATATATATAGAAAGAGAGAGAGAGAGAGAGAGAGAGAGAGAGAAAGATAGAGAAGGAGGGAGGGAGGGAGAAAGATAGAAATTAAAATAGAACTAACATATTAAGTTCAGAATAACAACGACATAGCAAAACTACAAACAATTAAATAGGTGACACTTAAATCATAACGTGAATGAAGCCAGTTAGTTTTGAGCTTACAAATGATCATAACTGAGTAGGAAGTTGACTAACTGATATTTGAACATATAAATCAACATTGTTTACAAAAATCAAAAACTAACTTAAATTTCAATTCTTTAGAATTTTGATATCAATTGGATGGATAGCCAAGTCCAGAATAGCTGTACATCACTGTACATAAAATACTTTGTAGACTCTGCAATGTGTACACCTATGTACATAGGCACCCAGGAAAGCCTATAGACGTGCACTTCACTCTCTCACTCTCCCTCTCTCTCTCTATATATATATATTCACACATATATGTACAAACACATATATGCATAAATCATCATCATCATATCGCGCTGGTAGCACGGATATCCCTGACCCTCACTCGCCACTCCCCCCTATCGCTCATCGCCCTAGGTAGGTCTTCAGGACAACATCCCGTATCCTCACATAGCTACTGAATGTATGTTCGTGCTGGTCGTCCTGCTTTTGCACGGCCATGTGTGGGGGTCCCTAAGAGTACATCTCTTATGAGTTCTTTCCTGCTTCTCCAGCAGTGTCCTGCATGTCTGGTTCGTCTAACTTGAATAGTTTTCGTGATAGGGGGCAGGTGGCCGTACAGTTTGTGTCTTGTGGGGTGTTGCCGCCAGGACTTGTTTAAGATTGCACGTAGCATTCTTGTGTAATTGCCGTCTGGAACAAATCCTACTAGCGTACGGCATACCTAAAGAAACCGTAGCGGCAATAACGATTCTCTATAGAAACACTAAAGTAAAAGTACGATCACCAGATGGAGACACAGAATACTTCGACATTGTAGCAGGAGTACTACAAGGGGACACGCTGGCTCCGTACCTCTTTATCATTTGTCTAGACTACGTACTTAGAACATCGATTGACAAAATCAGAGAGAATGGCTTCGAACTGACGAAGAAAAGAAGCAGAAGATACCCCGCAACAACAATTACCGACGCCGACTACGCCGATGACATAGCGATACTGGCAAATACACCTGACCAAGCCGAAACACTACTGCATAGTTTGAAACGAGCAGCAGCAAGCATAGGCCTCTATGTTAATGCACACAAAACGGAATATATGTGCTATAATCAAACAGGGCACATCTCCACTCTAGAAGGAACCCTTCTTAAACTAGTAGACAAATTCACTTACCTAGGAAGCAGCGTCGAATCAACCGAAAAGGACATCGAAACGAGGTTAACGAAAGCATGGACAGCTATCAATAGGCTATCGATTATATGGAAATCAGACCTAACCGATAAAATGAAACGCAGTTTCTTCCAGGCAGCGATCACATCGATACTGCTATATGGCTGCACTACATGGATGCTAACAAAACGGCTGGAGAAGAATATGCATAAATAAATGCATCTAATACACTGACAATCTACCAAGATTACGTATTTCTAAAGTTGATACATTTAATAAAAGAAAATGTTTTTTTTTCACTAAAATAGTGTGAAGGAGATGATATCCCGCAGAAACTATGATAGACGAATATTCTGGATATGATATAGCACTTCTTGCAAAAACACCAGCCTTACCCGAATCCCGGCTGCATCGTCTGAAGCTAGAAGTAGGATGCAATGGCCTCCACGTAAACGCAAATAAAACAGAGTTCATATGTTTTAAACAGGGAGTCATGTCAAGTGGCAAGCCTCTGAAAATAGCAGACTACTTCGCATACCTCAGAAGCAATATCTCATCTACTGAAAGTGATGTCAACATTCGCATACCTCAGTAGCAATATCTCATCTACTGAAAGTGATGTCAACATTCCCATACCTCGGCTGAAATATCTCATCTACTGAGAGTGATGTCAACATTTGCCAAGCAAAGGCGTGGAATGCTATTAACAAGTTAATGATCATATGGAAATCTTATTTATGGGATAAAATGAAACGGGAATTTTGCAAGGTGTGGCTGTGTCACAACTACAGTATGGATGCACTACATGGACGTTAACAAAATGCATAGAGGAGAAGCAAGGACGAATCCATAAGCGACGTTCTATTATGAACTCCTACAAATGAACGTGGCAGTGTCGGTAGACTTGTGAAAACTTACATCAGCTCTGTGCAGACATTAGTGGACATGCTTGGAGCGATTGTAGATAGGGATAGATAAAAAGACAGACAGAAAACCCCACCCTGTCAGCCTGACTTGACGATATATATATATATATATATATACTTGTACACACACACACACACACAAATATACATATGTAGAAGTGGTAGATTTTGGTAAATCTCATAATAAGATAAAAATAAGTGGAAAAGTGGATAAACTAACACTGACAACAGATTCTGAAATGATATTTCGTTCTTTATTTATAGAAGAACTTCATCAGAATGAAAATACGTTTCTCTAAAGTTCAGCAATTGAGGAAATAAATAAAAATAAAAATATAAAAGAAGGGAAGGGTGGAAAGAAAAGAGACAGAAAAGGAAAAAAGAGAGGAATATAGATCCTGGTTGGGGTTATATATACACACACGCACATATATACGTATGTGTGTCAGTAATGCTTGAATTAATTTCTAATACAAATTCAAAAATTCGCTTAGGAAATATTAAAAAAAAACGTTCTAAGCTTAAGGTAGAAGTATGAAGTTAATATCTTTTTTAAAGTTTCTTTCAGAATGTATTGAATGGTCAGTTGCAAATGTTGTATGGAAGGATAAGGTGCTAAAATTTGGAGCGTGCCATTGCGCAATTGATAAGTGATTTTTACCCGTTCGCCTACGCAGAGTTATTTATTTGTTCATATAAATGTTTATATCAATGATATCGTGTCACATACAAGACATTACTTGGAAAATTGAACTTCGTATTTTTCTCAACACAATATTTTCACAAAAACGTTTTATTGACAGAATGAAGGATAAATAAGTGCTTCCATTTTCTGAGTAATGTCTGTTGTATCAATAGCTCAGCTCAAAGTTATTGAAAATAGATGAGGTCACGTTTACTTAAAACTTTTCCACAGAAAATACTTCCATCATTTTGGATTAATGTGCCGTGACTCTTTTCTATGATCGATGGTTTAATCTCCAGTTAACAGAAATTACTCTAGACTACACACCTGGATATACATTCACTCTCATTCATTTCTTCCTGTCCATTTTAGTTGACCCAAAGATGGAAAACACCTACGAGGAGGCAAAATGTGATCGACCTTTTTTTTTAACTAGTGATTTAAGAAGACTGTTTCATTGGCGCGTCCAGTGTAATGGTTATCGCCGAAGGTAATCAACATGCGGAGTTCAAATCGTGGACGAGGCTGTTTGGATTTCACTTTGTAACAATGTCGGTATAGAATTTACCAGAAACACATTGACGACAATGGTGGGAAATTTGAGATACGGTTTTTCATCCTGTGACTTTTTCTACACTGACAGCCTAACAAGGCTACAGAGAAGAGTATCAACGATTCTTTCAGCCAAATCAGGGATCAATTTCGATCAGGTTCTTTGTTTAATGTCATATCAACCATCACGAGTTATTTAATGCTTAAACCGTACATGTGAAAATACAGTTATACTGCTGTTTAAGCCATGAGGATTAAGAGGGTTCGTATATTTCCCGAGAGTTTTGATTGGAAAATAAACGTAATAGAGTAATTGGAATTCAAACGTGTTCATTTTCCGAGGCTGGAGTCCAGGATTTTATCCATTCCTTTAAGGGGAATCCTCCATGCAAAAGGTTGCAGTTAATTAAAAGTCAATGATTACAGCCTTTCTCAAGAACTGTTCTAAATGTGGCGCTGGTCGTAAAAGGTTTGGTTTTGTTTCTTTGTTTAATGGCATATCAACTCTTTTTAGGTTATTTAATGCCGAAGTTATTCTCCTAGAAGAACGGTAGTGGTACTATTTAACCCATAGCTGGGAGGATAAGGGGGCTCATACCTTCCAAATGGTATTTGCCCGAAAGTGAACGTAATAGCGCGATTGGAGTACGAACTCGCGTACTACGATTCCGCAGTCCAACGCTTTAACCATTACACACGAGGACACGTCCATTGGTCGTAAAAGGAAATAAAATCAGTGACTTGAGATCCGATTCAAGACTTAGACTGTTTGCATTTCGATTCGCACTAAAGAGCCAGGAAAACACATGAAGCAATAAGTTTTCCCCCACAGCTTTGGGTAAATATTAGGGCAGTTTAATGTTTGAAAACCAGTCAAAGAGAAGCAAAACTCTGAATTCAAACCACGTGTACTCCGCATAAAAATAAATATTATCTAGTATACTAGATCGGTTACTTAAATACGTTCATTAAAATTACATTAAAAATTAAACTCTGCAAAGTCAATTAATAGACGAGATAACTTCTCTGCTTATGAATTATATCTATAACCTTGTTATTCTCATAGAATGTAGAGTTTAATTTTCTATTTATGATCGGCCATAGATGCTATCGCCCTGGGCGCCAAATGATAGGTAACACCAGTTATTATCAAACACTGTTAGATTTTCCAAAAAATGAGAACGCCAAAAAAAAATATCAAAATGGGAATATTAAATAATTAAAGGTAATAAAAACATTAAGAATGATATAAAGTAAGAGTGTCAGGAGTTGTTAGGGGTGGGGAGGCAATGAAGGTAGGGTCAGGTGAGTTTGTTAAAAACTATTCTGGGTCAAGCTCTCCTCCATATTTTTATATGTGGATCTATTTTAATTTTTCTACTCAGTTCTTTGTAGTTTCTCATATACCATTCAGAACTTCTACCAGGCCGTCTTCTCTCCATATATAAAATGTTACGAAAAAATTAAAAAGATACTCTTCTTTACCAAGGGTTAAATTTTATCTGTCCAGGGCGCCAAAAACCGTGGTGTTGTTTCTTCTTCAATTTTGTTAATTCTATTTACTGAACTGGTATATCCAAATAAACAAAGCACACGAAATTTGAGTTGTTTAAACAAAGCAAGCGTTGAGAATTAATTTTTATTTATTGCGGACTTTTTTTACCCCATCTTGGTAGTTTTTGTGTTGTTTCTTCTTTCACTACGTTTCGGCCAAATTTCACCTCTAGCCTTCTTCAGGTGATTTACCGCGACCTCGGATAGGAATGCTGAGTCTTGTAACCGTATCCCCAGTAATTACTGCCTTCCATAGTTGTTGTCTATCGCACCACGTTTTTGGCCGGCTTGGGTAGGATTTGAAACCGCTATCTTCCAACAATGCTCACCTGGAACCGCAGAGACTCGACCGCAGAGGTTTACTTGGTCGCGGTAAATCACCTGAAGAAGGCCAGAGGTGAAATTTGGCCGAAACGTAGTGAAAGAAGAAACAACAAAAAAAAAAAAAACTCCCAAGATGAGGAAAAAAAGTCCGCAATAAATAAAAATTAATTCTCAGATTAAGAAACCTCATCTTAAAATGATTCCAATTAAAAAGACAAGTACAAAGCAAGCGTTCTTTTCCAATTTCTACTTTAATTTAGGCAGCATTATTTTAGAAATGTTATTTATTAATATTAAACCGAAATTTTTATTTGCTATTACTTCAAACTAATCAACCCAATTTTTTTTCGGAAAGAAGTAGATAATCATAGTTTTTGAACAAAATATTATTAAGCACTAAAAGAGATACGTGCACACTGGATTAACTCCCTTTGTAAAAACTATTTCTTGTGCTTGGTGACGTTAACAGCGGTTACTGTGTATGTGAGTTCCATGTGTCTAAGAGATAGAATAAGTAATCCCTGGTAGCCACTTTGAGAAAATAAAATTTCATTGGCACACAACTCCCCCAGCCTGCTTTAATATTAATTCTCACATCTTTACTCCTTACCGAGTTCTGTTTGAATTGAACTCCAAATAAAAATCACCAATTAAGTTTAACAGTAGTGATGATCATTCAAATTAATTTGATTTGTATATTACCATGTATTATTCATAATATCACTTTCTAGCGACGATAAAATATCTACTCATGTATCGATTACAACTCTAACTGATCAATTCACTTCTATTGTGAGCTGCATGGACTCAGACAAATTGATTGGTAGGGTTCTTTCGAGATGTTCAAATATCAGCAAACCATACTAACCTCCCTATCCACTAAAAAAATAGAATACATTCAAATACCGTTTGGATTCAGAGACATTTGTCTCTTCAGTGTATCTGGTTGGTGTAAAGGCCCCTTCCATATCCATTTCTCGAATGAAAAATGCTGATAAAATCCACGAATCCTTGTGATTCTCATTTCTCTGCGCGCACATGTCTTCAAAGAAACTCACTATAATGTTATAATATTACCAAATCTGAACTAAGCACTGTTTCTTTCTTTGTTAACATTCTAAAATATGATTTTTTTTTCTTACATAGGTAAATAATTTCATGATGGCTCCATTGTCAGTACAGCTACAGTCTTTTAGTCAGAAGATGTGCTCATATATATATATGTGTGTGTGTGTGTGTGTAATACCGGTAACAAATCATTTATTATAAATACAAAAAAAGATAGAATACTAATATGATATGTATGTGTGTGTGTTTATATATAACACAGCTTTTGACTAGGGGGTGTCCTCGTGGTGTAATGGTTAAATCGTAGTACGCGAGTTCTAACTCCAGTCGCACTATTACGTTCACTTTTGTTACGGACAAATACCCTTGGGAAAGGTATGAACCACCTTATCCTCCCAGCTATGGGTTAAATAGTACCACTACTGTCCATCTAGAAGGATGGGTTTGGTATTAGATAACGCATAACGGTTGATATGCCATTAAACAAAGAAACCAAACAAAACCAGCTTTCGACTAAATACATTTCTAGACATAATCGACAAATCAAAATAATTAACATCCCACCTATTTTAACCTCTTAGTTGCATTTAATCTCATGTGTTTTTTATGCAACTTAAAAGAAAATAATCTTTCTGAGGCTTGTTCGTGTTTTTTTTTTTTTCTTGAAGATTCTACTTTTATGAAACAGCGTAAACATAGATCACAGATGACCTACAGAAGTTTAAAGAATCATCATATTAGTTTTAATACTGCTCAGCTTGCTGGCAAATGAGCACTTTATTCTATCCAAAGTTGTTAATCATTGTTTTTTGTTCTCTTTTCCAGCGTGTCACAAATCATAAACATTGACGACTTTACGCTCAGGATCGATAGTTCGATCGGGGAACTACTGCTGCTCCTCTATAAGAGTGGCTTCTATAGAAGAGAATAAAACAGCCATCGAAAGATAACCATGACCCACACTCAAACCACATATACAAACCGCATCGCTCTTCGTGCGGGTAAAAAAGGGGCGCGTCCTGCTGAGGTTGGAGCCCTGGCCTCAGTGTTCGAAAAATCAGCTACAGAGCTCAAACAATCAAAACTACTAAAATGCAAGCAAACACTACAAATAGCCACATTTAACGTAAGAACCTTAAATAGAATAGGACAACTCCCAGAGCTAATCGCATCGGCCGAACCAATCACCAGAATAATAGGAAACAATTAGACATTAAACTAGGACCGTTCACACAAGAAGAACTCGACTCGGTTCTCAGAAAAATTATAAATAGGAAAGCTGCAGGGCTGGACGAAATTCCCCCGGAAGTATGGAAGACCAGACAATTCGACGACATACTGCTCCGCCACTGCAACGCAGTATACAATCAAAATCAAAAACCAAAATGGCTTCCGAAGAAATAGATCCACGACCTCACAAATATTAACCATCCGTAGAATCCTTGAAGGTGTACGGGCAAAAAACCTACAAGCGACATTGATATTTGTCGACTTTACCAAGGCTTTCGACTCCATTCACAGAGGAAAGATGGAACAAATCCTACTAGCGTACGGCATACCTAAAGAAACCGTAGCGGCAATAACGATTCTCTATAGAAACACTAAAGTAAAAGTACGATCACCGGATGGAGACACAGAATACTTTGACATTGTAGCAGGAGTACTACAAGGGGACACGCTGGCCCCATACCTCTTTATCATTTGTCTAGACTACGTACTTAGAACATCGATTGACAAAATCAAAGAGAATGGCTTCGAACTGACGAAGAAAAGAAGCAGAAGATACCCCGCAACAACAATTACCGATGCCGACTACGCCGATGACATTGCGATACTGGCAAATACACCTGATCAAGCCGAAACACTTCTACATAGTTTAGAACGAGCAGCAGCAAGCATAGGCCTCTATGTTAATGCACACAAAACGGAATATATGTGCTATAACCAAACGGGGGACATCTCCACTCTAGAAGGAACCCCACTTAAACTAGTAGACAAATTCACGTACCTAGGAAGCAGCGTCGAATCAACCGAAAAGGACATCGAAACGAGGTTAACGAAAGCATGGACAGCTATCAATAGGCTATCGATTATATGGAAATCAGACCTAACCGATAAAATGAAACGCAGTTTCTTCCAGGCAGCGGTCACATCGATACTGCTATATGGATGCACTACATGGACGCTAACAAAACGGCTGGAGAAGAAGCTAGATGGCAATTACACAAGAATGCTGCGTGCAATCCTGAACAAGTCCTGGCAGCAACACCCCACAAGACACCAACTGTACGGCCACCTGCCCCCTATCACGAAAACTATTCAAGTTAGACGAACCAGACATGCTGGACACTGCTGGAGAAGCAGAGATGAACTCATAAGAGATGTACTCTTATGGATCCC
Organism: Sepioteuthis lessoniana; assembly: GCA_963585895.1. NCBI lineage: Eukaryota > Metazoa > Mollusca > Cephalopoda > Myopsida > Loliginidae > Sepioteuthis > Sepioteuthis lessoniana. Next base: position 4,464,655 of record OY757938.1, read on the forward strand.
CACACATGGCCGCGCAAAAGCAGGACGACCAGCTAGAACGTACATTCTACAGCTATGTGAGGATATAGGATGTTGTCCTGAAGACCTACCTAGGGCGATGAACGATAGGGAGGAGTGGCGAGAGAGGGTCAGGGATATCCGTGCTACCAGCGCGATATGATGATGATATTAAATTTAGCATAAGTCATTTGTTTGCACTCAGTTTTAATGTCCAACTGTTTTATTTGGCCTATAGATTTGACGTTATCAGGTGCTACCATTTCGGGCCTGAGTGGACCCGGTAGCGATGGCAATTAAGAGGTACTCCACATTCTCCAAAAATCCAGAATTACAGGAGTTTCACAATCAGATTGTTTAATGTCATATCAGGACATTCAATGGGAGGATCTTACCGTTCTGAAGGGAAGCAATCGGTGTATCCTACAGCCCAGACCGACTGAGCTGGGAGGATTTGATTGGTTTGGTTTCTTTGTTTTAATGGCTTATTAACCTTTGTAGGTTATTTAATGCCAATTCTCCTAGAAGAACAGTAGTGGTAGCTATTTAACCCATAGCTTGGAGGATAAGGAAATTCATACCTTTCGCAAGGGTATTTGTCCGAAAGTGGACGTATAGCGCGACTGGAGTTTGAACTAGCTTATTATGATTCTGCCGTCCATCGCTTAAACCATTACACCACGAGGACACCCAGGAGCATTTGAATAAAGAACCACAATCACTCATATTGCTATGATTGAGTTATTAAAACAATTTTCAGTGAATGATTATTTTTGGAGAACTTTAATCGAGCAAAACGTTATTTTTAATCATGCAAACATTTTCTCATTCCCCAATGATACTTGCATCCTAGAAATAATGGTTAAATGTTTGACTGCCGGTTATTCTTACCGTACTTTTAACCTGGATTGTAATGACATATTGAAGGAAATGTAAGCGTAAGATTAATTGATTGAAGGAAATCTGTGCAAACATATGAAGGAGTTGTGCATTTAAAAAAAACAAAAACGAATAAACACAAACTGTGTTAAATACTTGCTTAAAGTTTTGGATTTGTTGCCGTAGAGAAAGAATTCAATTCCTCTAACACTTTATAAGTCAAAATGAATCCCTCATGTATTTGCATAAAAAAAAAAAAAGATATCTCGATACTGAATGCTAAAAAGGGAAACAACGAACAACGGATTTGTAGTACAGTTGCTATAGTTACCACGTAACGCATTAACGACTGTCAACGCCAACTCAGTGGAGTGTGCTTTAAGATATTCTCTTCCTGTTAGCCTTACATTTCAATTTAAAGAATGTCTTCAAGACACCGGAATAGGAAAAAAACATCAGAATTGCGTTTTTATGAATCTTTAAATTTTTAAAATGGTAATAATCCAAAAAAGACAAATCCTGTTGCCTGAAGAACAGATTTCGAAAGAGGAAGAAGTTGAAAACACAAACACACACACACACACATATACATACATATATATATATGAATATTTACACAAGAGTTTTTGTGCTGTGGAACGTCAATCCTGGATTCAGTCCTCTAGGTGTGTGTTTAGTTTTATCATTCTATGGGAGGAATCCGTGTTAGGCAGTAGTTAAAGAGCTAAACTGCGATATCGTAGTGAGTGAGTTCGAACTCCAGTCGAGCTATTACATTTACTTTTGTACAAATGCTCTTGTCAAAGGCATGAACCCCTTCATCATCATAAGCATGACGTTGGCATTGAAAAACACAGGGAGATTGATATACCATTAAAACCAAGAAACCCAACTTATTATTATATTGTACAGGTAATAAGTTCTATTCAGAAAACCGTCTTCTTGTGAACAGTAGATGAAACTACAGTATCCCAATATTGCACCTCTTCAGTCGCCGGGTCGCACTTCTGCCGGCCGTGTTTACTGCGGCACGGATCCAGCCGAGTGTGTCTCGGCACCTGGAGATATTCTTCGGCCTCAGGGGGCCTTCCCACCAGGCTTTTACTCCCTTCGGGGAGGTTTGGTTGATCGCCCGGCGCCTCCCTAATAAGGGGAATGCCGACGGGGGCGTAGGCATATTTGGGAAATGCCGGGCACGTGTGAGCTACGTCCCTGCGACCGTACCCACCTAAAAAGGCCTTGTGCCACACTTGCCCGTTTGGTGGAGCGAGCAACAAATACCGTAGATGAAACTACAATCCGTACACCCCTTTTTGATGTAAATGAAATCACTCTATCCTCCGAAATCTTGGGTGGCACAAGCAGAAGGAAAAAAAAGTAAAAGACAGACATAAAGATTGGCCTAAACCCAACTGGATTTAAAGAGTTCAGCTATAGAACTACGAGGGACCAAATTCTGTACGCCCTATCTTGGCCTCCTTCGCCCGACTAATAACGAAAACTATAACGAAACAAGAACACAACACGTTTTTATTTATTTCATTCATTGATTTGTAATGGGTTCATACCAGAAGGAAAAATTATGTCGTCTCCAGTGAAGTTGTATGTTATCACATTTTTGGAGGTGAAAAATATTTTCCCCGTTTAGAGGGGGGGTGATGCTGTCTGAAACTTTCAATGAGTAGGCTACGTCAAGGCTATTCATTCTTCCAACCCCTCCACCCCGAATTGGATGCGACAGACGGTCAATTTTATCAGCGGAATTTAATGGATTTGAATTCATCAGTTACCTTTTCCTATACTGGTTGCCATTGTTTTATTTCCCTATCTCTGTTGGGAGAATAGTTTGATCCATTTTTCGCAAGGGTATTTGTTCAGGATTTGAACTCGGGTTTAGTGTATATTTCTTACGACGATAACCATCACGTGCACCTCTTTAAGGTGTAATTGTGATGTGCTATTCTCGATATAGACAAATAGTGACCAAATTCATCGTATCATCTCGTTATATGTATATGTTTGTGAATGTGTGCCAACTTCAAAATATACCAGAAAAGATGGACATTTTTACCTTAATGAAAAATAGCCATTATAAATTTTGCCGGAACATTTTTTTTTAAATAAAAAAGCAAGACCTACAAATAGGCGTGAAAACAATTTCCTCTGAAACTCTTTCAAAGTCAAAAAAAAAACTACATAAGAAAAAATTAAAATCTAAAAATTAAGAAAATAAATAAATAATAATAAGGCAAACCGATGAAAAGAAAAATACACTAAGACATCAGAAATGGGAAGAAAAACAACTGTATGGATTCTTTCAGCGACAAACAAGGTAAGTCTCATACGAGAAGCCGACAGAAAGAGAAATTCAAGAGAGAAACTGAATTTATCCAAAGAGTAGTCGAAAACAACACTATACGGACTAATTAAAAGGAAAATAAATATGACGCGACAGAAAAACAAGTTTAGGTTATGGGATGACAGAGACGATACGATTAGACGCCTAATAAGCGAATGCAACCAACTAGCACAAAAAAGTGTACACTACTAGACACGACTGGTTAGGGAAGGTGATCCACTGAGAACTGTGCAAGAAGTTTATAGATCACCATATTGCCAGATGACATACGCACAAACCAGAATCAGCCCGGGAGAATGAGATGAACAAAATTCTCTTGGATCTTGAGATGTAAACTGATCATCTTATCTCAGCTAGACGACCAGTCCTAGTGATGGTTGATTAAGAGAACCAGCCGAATTATGCACTTTGCCGTCCCGGCAGACAACAGAATGAAAATGAAAGAAAAGAGACGAATATTTTGATCTTGGAGAACTAAGGAAACTTGCTATCACTAAGACTCAAACTGAAGACCATCAGCCATCGCTGGTGTGAAAAAATATCATGAGATAACAACAACAACAACAACAAAAAGAGAACTTGCAAAATAGTCGACTTTGCTGTCCCGGCTGACCACAGAATAAAACTGAAAGAATGTGAAAAGAAGGATAAGTACCTCGACCTTGCTAGGGAATTGAAAAAAGCTGTGGAACATGCAGGTGACAATTATATCAATTGTAATTGGTGCGTTTGGAACAATAACTAAAGGATTACTAAAGGGACCGGAGGAGTTGGAAGTTGGCGGACGGGTGGAGACCATCCAAACGACCGTATTACTGAGAACAGCCAGAATACTGAAAAGAGTTCTGGAGACTTGAGGAGACTTGCTGTCATTCAGACTTGCTGTCATTCAGACTCCAGTGAAAGACCATCGGCTAACGCTGATGTGAAAATCTCTGATGAGTGAATAATAATAATAATAATAATAATAATAATAATAATAAAGCGACAAACTGGCAAAAGCTCACATGAGAAGACGTGTACATTGCTAGAAAAAAGGAAACTTTAAGAGAGAGAGAGACCAAAAATATTCTAATAGCAGCAAAAAAACAACGCCATAGGTACCAACTATTCTAAAAGAAAAACTGATAAATCGGAACAAAAAGGAGTGAAAGACTTAGAAATCAGAAGACAAATAGAAAAACATTAAGACGACAGGATTATTAAGATCGGCCAGAATACTGAGAATAGTCCTGGAGACTTGAGTAAATTTCCTGTCACTTAAATTCCAGTGAAACACCATCAGCTAACGCTGGAGTAAAATAATGATAAATAAATGAAAACATAAGAAAAATTACTTAAAGGAATTATAAGATTAATATCATATGAGTATGTAAATAAGATACAGAGGTCTTCGTGAAATGTCTCATGAAATAAATTAGCCTTGGATTATGACTCATATCACATATCCACCACGGAAAAGCCACTTCGACTGATAATCTCACAGAGAAGAAACTGTCAGCAAACTCCGGTGATTCTGTGGCAGCACAATATATATATATATTCGTATATGAATATATGTAACAAATATATAGATAATATCAACAGAATATATATATATATATATATATATATATATATATATATATATATATATATATTTCTGTCGGGGGGATTATTACGTTAATATATGAAGAAAAATATCGAACTCTCAAGATTTGTTTTACTGTCTTCTTGTAATTATCGATTATAGGTTGAAAAAGACAGAACACTGATCACTATCTCCCAAGTAATTGCAGAAAATTTATTATTTTCAGAAATCGTTTGCGTATTATGGATATGGGCATTCAATTCTGTTGTCGGTATGAAATGGCATTTCACTTAAACGTTAATTCTAAGCCCGAGTAGAACGTACATCGTTTGCTAATATTTTACTTCTACTCTGACCCGAACTATATACAGGATGTTCAAAAATAATAATTCTATAATAATTCCTTCCAGATAAAATTATAAAGTTTCCCTTAGTGCATTTTCTCTGTCAAACATCTTCATAATAGCTCTTCTGCTTTTCGAATTAAGATACTGCTATAGTGTACCATAGCCAGATATGAATACGTGAAATGGACATATTCATACCGGTACGCAAAACGTTCATAATGTTCGTATATATATCTATATATATATATATATATATATATATATATACATAGAAAATAGGAATCTCGAAACACGAAAAATACTTACGACTTCTTAGTTCAGGTGCGAAACTTTTTATTACCTTTGAGTTTAAAGGGTCTTCGACATAAGGAGAGAGATACACATTCTTTCTACTCTGGCTTTTTCATCTGCACCCCCCCATCTCGTGCGGCACCCGTAGCGCACAAATTTGTCTCGCCTCTGCTAGCCCCGAAAGTCGACCCTTCTTGTTCGGTGTCCAGTTCTCAACTCCACTAACGTTCTTCAAAATTCCCAAAATCCTCCGTGCGCTTCTGGTGCGTGACGTTATTCGCACTCACTAGCCCCGTTTCCTATCTGGGCTATTGTGACATCTCTGAGTGACACGTCCACTCACCTGCGTTAATGCTGCACCTAAGTAACCCATGCACTGAGCCGAAAGGTTTTCAGCCTAACTAAACCCAAAGGCATAAAACGAAATCCCTCGGTCATTATATTACAAAGGAAAAATATTCAATCCCTCCTCCGTGGGATATTCGAAGAACGCGTTGACTATTATTGCGAACATTTAGAGACTAACTGACGTTACAACATAAAGATGCTCCCATAATTTTATTAAGATTTTTTAATAATCCCGTATTATCCGAATATTTGATACTAATTAGCAGGATGCAAATTATTTTTCTTAAGGATAGATACTTAAAACAATGAAAACCGTGTACATAGGAGTATTATTATTATTATTATTATTATTATTATTGTTATTATTATTCACTCCTTGATACTTTTTCACATCAGTGTTAGCTGATGGTCTTTCACTGGAGTTTGAGTGATGGCAAGTCTGCTCAAGTCTCTAGCACTCTTCTCAGTATTCTGGCCGTTCTCAACAATGTAGTCGTTTGTATGGTCTCCACTCGTCTGCCAACTTCCAAATCCTCCAGTCCCTTTAATAGACCTTTAGTTACTGTACCGAGTGCACCAATCACAATTGGTATAATCGTTACCTTCAGGTTCCATTTTTTTAATTCCCTAGCAAGGTCGAGGTACTTATCCTTCTTTTCACTTTCTTTCAGTTTTATTCTGTGGTCAGCCGGGACAGCAAAATCTACAGCTTTGCAGGTTCTCTTTTTTTTTTTTGTTGATTATTATAAGGTCTGGTCATCTGGCCGGGATTAGGTGATACGTTTATTATTGTTATTATTATTAAATTACTTACTTGAAACCATATGATTGCTGGGAAATCATTCGTGTTAGATATTTCTGTTTTCCATTCTAGAACAATTAGTATATTTAAAGAGAATTTTACAAGTTTTAAAAGAAAAAAATTATTTGAATTAAACAATGTAAATATAACGAAACTAACTATAGTTGTTTCTTTCTTGATCACCCATCTATAAATACTAAAATAACCTTTTCCACCCCCCTTAACACTGTTAAGTGTTGCATAACGACATAATTACTGTATATGTCATGTAATTACCATTCGTTGTACCACTTGTTCTATCATTCGGAATATCAGTAAATTTTATTAGGTAGTGTAGTCTTTATAGTCAGTCAAGCCGTCAAGACGGTGAGGTATTTTGATGACTGTAAGAATTGATTGTATCGCTGTATTTATTGAACAGTATGAAAGGGTCAACGAATGTGGCTAGCTTGTATAATTCAAATAACATTAAATGTTGTTTTTTTTTTTACAGATGCTGTCTATATTTGTCTCTTGTTCATAAAATCTTGGGCTTTGTACTCAAACATTCTAAGGTTTACTCTTCCCGAGACAATTGTGGTGTAATAAATTATTTTATAAATATACTCATTAGATGACTATAAAAAAATATAGAACTTCATGGAAAAAATATAATTGCTCATTGAGATTTATCAAAGTGGAACCTTGACCTGATTGAGGAATAATAAAGTAAAACCAAGCAAGAAAACAAAGAAAGTTTGGATAAAAATCTTATTTCTTTCACATACAACTTTTTGACATTTGGCGCTGAAATCTAACCGAAAAAGAAAAAAAATCTCTTAAAACAAAAACTTTAATCTTCGATTTCTTATCTTTTCGCTGAGAAAATCTAATACTTATGTGACGGTAGAAGAAATCGAGGAAATATCGAAGATTCCTGAACTAAATCAAGTAACGCAAAAAGTCAGTTGAGGAGACTTTGGCAAACGTAATGCTAATAATAGAAGAGACTGAGCCAGTGTAGGATTGTGGCGGGAAATTTAGAGTCATGATCCAATCGAAGTTGGTCGTCTGGACAACGTTGGAAAATACTGAAAAATGCTTCCTGGGATTTGGCAGTGATGCAATTTCTCCATTCTCTTCTTTATCCAGTTCTCGTAAAACCAGCTCACATCAGTTGCCAACGTTTACTGGAGGAAGTCGAAAATTCAATGAGGCTAGCGTCGGTTTAATTTCTAGTAGTTCCAATTCTAGTAGGCGCTTTTTACTTTTCCATAGAATTTGCTCGAATACATTTGGGAATACCATCAGTTGTGTAGGTGTTATTGTCAGATTATTTGCCAGAGTAAAACGGTCGAAATTATAACTTACAACGAGAGCGTATTAACATTCCCCATAGCATTAAAACCCTTTGGGATGATATAAATAACTTTTCTGTTTTAACCGTGTGTCGCTTCATGCTCGTGCGAAGATTTTGGCTAGATCAGTAGCCTAACGCTGCCAAGTCAATAATGAATGTTATATACTGGCAGAAGGAAAGTGACAATAATACTTGTATATAAATATAATATCTCTTGTTTACAAGAAAAGATGGCGAAATAGGTGCGTGGGAGGGAGAGTCAGGAACTGCTAAGATTCACACCATATCTTCAGAAAGCTCCATTCTTCGCTCTACCTCCACGAGTTTGGCACAGAAACGACTTAAAAAATGAATCATTTTTTTCCTCGTGCTCCTTCCATGAGACTGATTCAAGGGTGCCTCTCAACCAGTGGTCATCTAACCTTCCCCGTCAGGCTAGCGCCCCAAAAGGTGTGAAGTCGTTTCCCTACTGGCTGCTGGCCGACTGTTCGGGGTTTAAAACTTCCGCTTTTATATATTTATCGGGCGCTCACGCACTCTTCAAACGCAATTCACATGGCATTTCCATTGTCCCTTATTTACCTTAAGAAACTGGTGTACATCCTATTTCGAAATCCACAAAGGTCAATATGTAACAAATATATACATATAACCATTACTACAGTGTCTAATCAAAGACTTAAGTGTAAACATTTTAAGTTAAAGCTTAAACATGTGAACTTATTTCACATAATGCTACTCTAGGCAAAAATGGTGGAATTAACACAAGTATAGGTTGGTTGGCTTGTTATTATTTTTTTGATTCAGCTGGAGGAGGGACAAGTAAGATTTAATTTTATTTGCTTTCATTCTTTCAGGTATTTCCATAATTTAAAGCCTTTCTCTTTCTCAAATGGCAGAAAATAGATTCTTCTTTGGTAAAATGGGTCATTATACGGATTTAAAAGAAATTCTATTAGATTAATTCGTTTAAATTTTGATCCAAAATGAAAGCTGGTCGTATCATTGATTTCAATTTTTTTTTTCCCGAAGAAAATCTGTATTTCCCTGTGTTGTTATAAGTTTATTTGTTGCTAAATAAAACAAAAACAGACTGAACATTCTGTCAATCTAAAATTCCATAATTTTTTGCTAGTAGTTGTACAAATAAGATTAAATAACATTCTGATGAAATTTATTTGAAAGCAGTTATATATATATATATATATATATATGTTATGGTTCTTAAGGGCTCACTTGGTGAGTTAATGCAGGGCTAAATGTTGCATTATTGTTAAATAGTGCTCAATAACATTGACAGAGCCTTTATATATAGAAATATGTACATATATATATATATATATATATATATATATATATATATAAAGTGGTGTAAATAAGTATAAGATACCCTTTTAAATTGTTAATAATTTTCTTATTAATGAACGAATTCCCCTAAAAATTTGTGTGTGGTACCTTGATCCGATGACTATTAGTATACATATTCGTATATACTATTAGTATACATATTCCACCAAAAAGTTATTAAGAAAAATACGTTTTTGAGGGTGGAAATAAGTAGAAGACAGTTTTGAAAATTTGTATTTAACAGCAAAATAGTACAAAATTTAATATTTACATTTATTCCCTTTCAATTGTAAAACTTCAACACATTTGTTTTGGATTGAATCAATAAGTTTTTTGAGAGTTTCAGATGGAATTTCATTCCAATACTGTTTAATGCAAGATTTTAAAGTTTCTTTATCTTCAAATCGACGTTTATTTTTGTATAGTCTTTACAAAATTCCCCACAATTTTTTCATTGGGTTTAAATCGGGGCACTTAGTGGGCCATTTCAAAGCTTCAATATTTTTTTTTTGTTTAAAACCAGTCTTTAGTGAGCTTAGAAGTGCGTGTAGCTGCGATGTCCGGTAGATTTTTTTTTAACTTTAGAAACTTGTTTGCACTAATTCCATGTCTACTTTGACCCTGAATGTGAGTACCTTTAATAGTCTCATCATCTATGGAGCAAAGAGATCAGTTTTAGAATTGTATTTGTATTAGATAAAAATATTTGATACTACAAAAAAATTGTACACAGTAATATATGTAATATAATGGCCGAGGGATTTCGTTTTATATATTTTGCCTTTGGGTTTAGTTCGGTTGAGAACCTTTCGGCTCAGTGCATGGGTTAGTTAAGTGCAAACATGAGCGTAGGTGTTCACGCGCGCGCGGAGCGGAGCAGACGTGTCATTCAGAGATGTCACAATAAAAACCAGAGATACAGGATGTGACCAGGGATGTGAGTGACGTCACGCACCAAAGCGTGGGCTGAGATTTGAGAAAAGTCAGCGATTAGAGCCTGAGGCCTGGGCGAGGCCAGACGCATTTGTGTGCTACGAGCGCCGCGCGTGAAGTGGGGCAGATGGAAACGTCGTCATAGAAAGATTGTGCCTCTCTCTTCCTCATGTCGAAAAACCTTTTAACTCAAAGGTAATAAAAAGTTTCGTACCTGAACTAAGAAGTCGTGAGTGTTTTCCTCTGTTATCTATATATGTGCGTTATGGACATTATGAACGTTTTGCGTACCGGTATGAATATGTCGATTTCCCATATCCGTATCATCGCTATGCAACATATAAGTATTGTTATTGAAACTATAATTGTTTAAAAAGGGTAATTATTTACTTGAAACGGCAGAACTCTGCACTTAAAACTATCTAATTGTGTATAAATTATTAGTATTAGATAGGAATACTTCATATTATATGACTCTGTGCAAATTATTTTTATCAGGTGAGAATGCTTCCCATCATATGACAGTGCAAACAATTGATTATTTGATAGAAATAATTGCTTGGAATCATATAATTATTAGATAAGAATATGTAGAGTCACAATTTAGTGGAAAATAGTTATTTCAATCATACATCTTAGATGCATCAGGGAGGTCTTCAGTGATGCGCTGTCTTCATTGCCGATTTCGGGTTATTTCTGCATCATATCAGCTCCCACAGTAACCCCGGCTTGACTCTGAAAGAGCCAAGCCGCCTCCGTGATCGCGACGTGCTACGCTCGTGCCTCCACCAAAGCAAAGAAAAAAGTAAGTAAAAACCGGACTTCGGCCGTTCTTATAGACATCTGTTAAAGACTGATAAAAGTAATCTTTAACAGTGCGAAGAAACATTGAATATATAGTTATGATTGCAATTAGACATTTAGAAATGAATTAAAATTCGGCATCAAATAACCCATGAGCAGTTTATGTCCCACTAAACAAGTAAACCAAATTAAATGTAAATACTAATGATTGTAATCAAACACTTTCAAATAAATAAAATATTGGTATTCAAGCCGTTAAGTAAATAAATCCATACAAAAATTGAAAGAATTTTGATTGACCATTGCTTCTCTTTTTCCTGTGCGTTAATAAATCTAATATCGGAGGTGCCCGTGGTGTAATGGTTATTGTCGTAGGAAATGGACACGGCGATGCGAGTTCAAATCATGGACGAGGCTGATTGCATTTCACATAGCACTAATACCCTTGGGAAAGGTATGAATCCAATTGTTCTCCCTCCAGCTATGGGTAAATAGTAGGGCAGACTGGATTTTTCAGCCTTGCTGAGGCAACTAGTCTAGGAGAAGGAAAACTCTTTATTCAGACCTGTTAAATTCCGCTTAAAAATTGACCTTGTGTCATATCCTACTCGAGCGGAGGGGTTGGGTAAATATGAATAAATCTAATATCTTCGGTGGCAATAAATAAAACGTTAAGTCTCATTTAATATAAAAATATCAGCTGAAGTTATTTCCCTTGGAAAATTTCTACTCAACGATGATTTAAAAATTATCATCCTTTCTTTCAGCGTAAATTTGGTTGTGACAAACGAATATAAGAAATAAACTGCGTAAAAAAGAGTTGATTTTCTATGTATGAACAAGAAATATTCAATTTGCCTTCCATTTATCCTACTCTTAGATGTCAAGATTTAATAATTTAAACAAGCGTTTTCATTTGTCTTTTTTTTTAACTAGGAAAATAGATTCAAGTCGACTTAAACTCTACCAGACGAGTTGACGGGTTCAAAGCATATTGATTAGTTCTATATTATCTTCTGATCCTGTGAATGAAAGCAAATTTTGTTTTATATTTATGATAAGAATGTTGTTAATAGCTGCAAATTGGCGATCGTGGATCAATATGTAAATTTTACTCTGGACGCTTTAAAGACAGATCAAAGATTATAAAGGACAAAACAGACGATTATTTAGAAGATTAATCAAAATAGTATGAACTTTTGTATTGTAACAAAGTTGTTTTAAAAATGAACAAGATTTAAAGTTTGAATACATTGTGTAGAAAATATTCCAATATACAAACAGTTTTCAAAAAGTATCGAGAGTGAAGCTGCATTTACCGAGAGAAAAATCAACTATGAAACATTTAGTTTTTTTCAAAATACTTGTTAAAAAATTATCGAAACTGAAGCTTTATTTACAAAGACAGAAAAGAACGAGGAATGTAACGTTAATTTTATTCAAAATAAGAGGTGTATTAAAAATTCAAAGAGACTAAACCTGCATTTACTAAGAACGAGGAGACCAATAAATGTAACGTTCATTTTTCCAGTTATCAGTGAGTGTTTTTTATCAGTCGAAGCATATTTGTTAATTGTTAATGCGGGATAAAACCAATAAGTAAGAACATTGGTTACTTAGTTTCTCTCATATCAAAAGTTCATCCGCTTAATTTATATGATTTTGTAGGAAAACCCGTAAGGTTAATATGAAAAAGTTGACTGCTATTCTAGAAAAGTCTTCCTTCGACAAAAGCCACATTTTGAGTTCAAGTGAAACATTTTTGTTTCCATCAAAACTTCATCATTTCATTCTCCCTGAAACTATCACTGGTCAAGGGAACATTTTTTTTTGATTAATCGAAAATAAGGTTCTTTGTTTTTTAATTTGAAGTGCGAAAGTAACTCCGAAATATTAAATCAGTAAATCATGTACTGTTGTTGAATATTGACCTTTGACAGAGCTGTCAATCAGCGAATCCCAAGGCAGGATGTTCCAGCAGTGTAAACAAGAAGACAGCAATGCGTGGGTAGAAGCAGCGGACGCGGGTTGATAGCCAGAAGTGGCTCACGCTGATTGACAACCGGGAACGCATGGGCGTTGCGAAATAATATATACACGGACACCTACGTCAGACGGTCAATCGCGTGTAGTTACGAGCAGGTGGTTGGGTTTTACAGCATGTCAACCTTAGTTGGTAATTCAATGCCAAATCCATTTTATTGAAAAAAACCAGCTCTATTTCAAACAATTCAGTTTAGTATGAGTATAGTTTTTGTTTATACGCAGTTAAATGCTAAAACAGTTCAATTTCAAACAATTCACTTTAGCTAAAGTACACAGTTTAAACGTGAAAACAGTTCTATTTTAAGCAATTCAGTTTAGCCTAAGTACAAAGTTTAGCTCTATTTGAGCCATTGATAGGAACCTATTAGATGCTACCACTCCAGCCCAAACTTGATCAGGGAGAGATGGCAACGAAGGGTTACTCCACATTCCCTAAAGCTCCAACATTACTGAAATCTCACCATCAAATTGGTTAGTGTCATATCTAGGACACTCGTTGGTAGGGATCTTACCCCTCTGTAGAGATGCAGTCACTGCCCAGAAGGGGCAACTACCTCTCCCCGGTCCCAGAAGCAGAAGTACTAAGTGGGACCCTGGATATGAAAGCACAAGGTGACCAAAAAAGGGTCAATATAGTCCTCCGTCTTTCTTCGTCTCTCTCTCTCTCTCTCTCTCTCTCTCTCTCTCTCTCTCTCTCTCTCTCTCTCTCTTGTGCGTTGTGTGATATATACTTTTATAAAGAAAATTTTCTGCCTTTTTCTTTATGGTCCTTCATTTTTCATGCAATACAGCACAGTTATTGACAGAATAATGATTATATGGAAATCTGAACCCGGCGAAATAATAAAACAGGAATCCGTCCATGATGTAGCCATATCAGTACTACGGTAGAGTTGTACAACTAAGACATCAACGAAACGCATCAAGAAAAAAGCCAAATGGTGACTACACAAGAAAGTTGTGTGTTATTTTGATTAAATCTAGAAAGCAGCATCAAGCAAGAAAGCAAACTATTCTAGTAAGCCGAGTAAGACATACTAGGTACGGCTGGAGCAGAAAGGAAGATCTCGTAAAGGATGTTGTTCTATAAACTACTGCGTATGGACACACCAGTTTGGGCTGATAAGCAAAAAACTTGTATTCAACAGCTCTGTAGAATACTTGCCAACACTGAAAGCAATTTGGATTGATGGCAAGAGAGAGAGAGAGAGAGAGAGAGAGAGAGAGAGAGAAAGAGAGAGCGAGCAAATTGAATATGTGCTCTCTCATCAGACTTTGATGATAGATGATCTCCATCAGTATCATAAACTAGGATGATCATTTCATCCCTTTGGTTTGATTTATATTTTTTTTTTGTTTAATGACATATCAAATTTCACGGGCTATTTAATACCAATGCCATCCTTGTAGAAGAACACCAGTGGTGCTATTTAATCGAAAATTTGGGAATAAGGAAGTTCGAAATCCTATTTGTTGAAAACTGAACGCAACAGCACGACTGATGTTCGAACTCGCTTACTTCGATATCACAGTACACTGCGCTCACTACTCGCTGCACTTTAGCAGTATACATAGCTGGTAATTGCAAGAAGACATTTTCTACTTTAATAGTGTTTGGCTTTTTTTTATTTATTGTGTGTGTGTGTGTGTGTGTGTGTGTGTGTGTGTGTGTGTGTGTGTGTGTGTGTGTGTGTGTGTGTGTGTGTGTGAACTTTAGTAATTAAAATTCTGCTTGAATATTATTGTGACAATACTGGTGATTCTTGTTGCAGAAAATTTCTTGCATTTCTTTTCTCTCTGATGAAAAACTCATTTGATTAACTTTGCGAAGAATATTAATTTAGATCTTTTCCTCTGAAATATTCTTCGATTTTGTTAACTTACATTAAAGTGAATTTCAAATCTCACTTGAAAAAAAAAATCAGACTTAAAACCGATGAAGTATCATGTGAAAATGGAAACGAGGGAACAGGAAAGTCAAACTGATCATGCCAGATTAGTTGAAAATGAAGCACCTCTAAAACCCCTTAAAAACGGCGTAAAATGTGTGATTTATTTTTTTAATGCCCTTCATGCCCTCAAATCTTACGCTTGGGATTGATTTAAACTTTAAAAAAAAAACCCAAAACATCACAAAGAGCTTGGTAAAGTGAATATGGTGAAAACTGCAGCATAAACTTCTGTTTAGCAAGAACTGCAGGAAAAAAATCTTTAAAACTTCTATTGTCTCATCAGGACAGTAATCTAGACGTACGTATGCCTATAATGAGGCATATGTGATGGATATGATGAGGATGTCAACTGGATGTCTTTGATGATAAACTGTGTGATAAAAGAGTTATATCATCATATATATTGATATATCCCTGGTATTATCCAGAAAATAAAATATACAAGACATATCCAAAAGTTTCTCATCAGTTAAATGTCAGTAAAATAATGGTTTATTAAACAATTAAAAGCAATCATAAGCGAATCCTTTAAAGTATTTTCTCAGAATATTATGTGGGGTGAATATTATAGAATGAGCCTATTGAGAGAAAGTTTATTTGTTTTTGCTATTTAGCATTAAATAAAATAATGGAGAAATCGGAAGACATTTTTACTAATAAGTAGAAAATTCTATCTTCAGAAAATATAACTTAGATGAACTAGATACAAGCATTCGAATTCATGGCATCATTTTTCCGATCTATGTAGATTTGGTTTGGTTTGGTTTTATGGCATATCAACCATTGTTGGTTATTTAATGCCAAATCCTGTTTATACATATATATCAAACATATATGATTATTAGTAAAGATTTTGTTAGTAACATTTCAAATGAGCCTTAGTTGATTTTCTTTTGCATTTAGTTGAATGGTTTCAATCATTGCTAAATATCAGTCGCAATTTTTTCATCAGTTATTTGTTAGTGCACATTTAAATAGATGTACATAATATGTGAGAGATTATTTTGTCGGTAATTGTATTTTTTAAATAACCTAGAACTATTTTGTCTGCACACCCGTATTGCCTTGTTTCTACATAAATAGCAGTAATTGAAACCATTTAACTAACACTCAGAATTTCATTCAATATTAAAATCATTTGTTTGCACTCAATGAATTGTTTACAAATGTTGCTCTTTGATATAACTTATTCTATTTTACATGACTCTCTCGGATGCCCACAGTTATAGTTTTAAGTATTGCTATATATCCCTAACAATTCTATTGAACCGCACTAATTTGTTTACACACAGTTTAATGATCAAACGGTTCTATTTGACCCTATCAGGTGCTATCTCTGCCGACCAGAGTGGACCTTGGTGCGATGTCAATGAAGGGATACACCACGTTCTCTAATTCTCCCTCGGATTGCTTATCGTCATATCTAGGACACCCGTTGGGTGGGGGTCTTACCCCACTGCAGAGATGCAGTTGATGCATTCTAGAACCCTAGCTGACTGGGCTAAAGGAAAATAGGATGTAATAACCAAATATTGAGGGGAAAATTATGGAATGATTTTGTAATTTATATTTCTATAACAAATACTAGTAATGTCGATATGTGTAAATCGGTCTTCCGTTAAAAGTGGGTGTGGCGAAACACTTTAGAATAGACTAAAATTCAATGGAAATTCGAAACAAATGGAGTGGTTAAAAAAGGAAAACACTCTGGTAGACAAAGGAAGTCTTGAAAGCATCGGGACAGGAAACTCAACACAATGTTTCGAGAACGAAAACAAAAATGCATAAGAAAACAAAGAATAAATACAAGAGTCGAAGCAGATGTCAATATTTGTGACAAACCTGTTATATTTTTTCACTTAGAATATTCGAACTACTGATCGTATCTTCATTGTCATACTCAACGTTTTGGCCGGTAAGTCATTCGGAATTTTTTAGGTATTTCATGAAGGCCCAAGGACATATCGGCCGAAAAGTTGTGAGTATTACAATGTAGATGAGGTCAATAGTCCAAATATCCTAAGTGATAAAAATGATCAAACTTCATCACTGAAATTTAGACAAATAAAACTATAAAACAACGGCTAAAGGAATGGAATATCCAAAGAGAAAAATCCAAAAGAAAACTAGCACGAACAAAAATTGAAGAAAATGAGGTTAAAGTGAACGGAAGAAAAAGCAGATATTGTTTATGGACAACGGGATAAAAGTGATATTCAGTGATGGATCAAAGTTTGGCACTGGCCCACCAAAATAACAAACCGGTAAGAATACCTAATGGTATTGCAACCAGATCTACAGATCTATTGAATAATTTCCAAGAACTAATGAGAAGCAGGTTGATAATCAGTCATGATGGGTATAAACTACTGGAGTCTAATAGGCAATTTCAACCAGTTCACTACAGTACTCTACACTGAATTTTGACGTTGAGTTGTGCACATTTGCCTTCCTAACACGATTTATGTTTTTTTTGTTACACTTTTTCTTGGATATTTCTACAGACTATTGAACATGCTTATATGAGAATCATTCGATAAATTAGGTGATTTTTGGCGTTAGGTGTTTTGAAGTAGGAAGGATTATTTATTGTTGCACCTTTTTCATCGAAGTCAGAAATGATGGGTCCTTTCATGTCACAAAAGATTGTCAGCGAAACCTTCTTTACTAACAGCTCATCTTGGATTTTTTTTTTATTTACTGGAGATTCAATGTGTTTATTTTCCAGGGACAATATTTTTCGACTGAGACAAAACAATGTTTAACCCATTTGTAAAGATTTTTGACAAAAGACATCCTTCTCAATATCATCATCATCATCATCATCACGCTACCAGCACGGATATCCCTGATCCTCTCTCGCCACCCAGCCCTATCGTCCATCGCTTCCGGCAGGTCTTCAGGACTACATCCTGTATTGGCACAGAGCTGCTGTATGTAGGTTCTAACTGGTTGTCCTGCCTTTGCTCGTCCATGGGAAGGGGTGCATTGAAGGACATCACTTATGAGCTCGTCCCTACTTCTCCAGCAGTGTTTTGCATGTCTGGTTCGTCTAACTAGGATAGTTTTCGTGATGGGTGGTAGGTGGCCGTACAGCAGCTGCTGCTTTGTGGGGTACTGCCTCCAGGACTTGTTCAATATTGCTCCCAGCAATCTTGTGTAGTTGCCGTCAAGCTTTTTCTCAATTCGTTTATGTAGCGTCCATGTAGTGCATCTATATAGCAGAATCGACACGAGGGCTGCTTGGAAGAAACTGCGTTTCATTTTATCGGCCAGGCCTGACTTCCATATGACCGATAGTCTATCGATTGCTGTCCATACCTTTGCTAGTCGCGTATATCACGAATTATTCTGGAAATTTCACTTTTTGCCCTCTTTTGCCAGTAAAAATTTGATGACAGATCTCTTTTCAAGCCTCGGACATTGTTTGATTGGCCATAATTTTCATTAGTCTGAAAACAAAATTACAGTGATACTAAAATAATTGTTGCTTTAAAAAATTCCAAACAATGAAAAATTCACAATCATGGATATAAATTATTTTTTGCATATTTATAAATATTCTCATTGTTTATTCATTTTCCCTTACAAATAAACATACACACACCCATAATGTGAGTGTGTATGTGTGTGTGTGTGTGAGATAATCAAAATGGATATTGCCAAGTTGGAAAAGTATTTTGATTGTCTATTTGTTTGATTGTCTATGCTCTTTCTGCCGACAACGGGACGTACATCAATTGAAATATTGACTTACTATACTTCTGTTGTTTTGCTAGGTTTATTTTCAAAATTAGGTTTTATGGCCTGCTGGGACTACAGATCAAATCGCAGATCAGAACAAAATGAACAAAAATATCGAACTAACATCCAAACGCCACAAAATTAAATAAAAAGAGCAATATCATCAATGGACATGATAAAATCTGAATCGAAAGAATGCCTTCAGTGACCTGTCAGCATTATCGTTCGCTCATCATTTAAAAAAGCCTGTTCTCAAAAGTCATCTTCAAAGTTGGTATATTAAGGATTTAAATTAACCAAGTAAAAAGAATAGTTAAATTAAAAATTAAATTCATTAAAAATAGTTAACTCAGGAAGCTACACATGTATTAACTGAGCAGAAATTCTTCAATTGACAACATTTTCGTTTGTTTCGTAGCCACGTGTTTTCAACATTTCGGAAATGGCAAAGGGAGAAATGCGTTATATTTTTCGTAAAATCATAAGTTATCAAGGACTCTGTAAAGGAAGATTAAAGAGGCTATGGTGTTATGTTTTGACCTTCGACCCGGCCCAAAAAATGCTATTCCAAGGTGATGCACCGGAATGAAGTGACACATTCCAATGGCAGTTAGGAGAGGAAATCGCGTGGGCGGAAATTGGCTGATGAAATGGGTAATTCCCAGGGTACACTACAGAGTGATGCACCGGAAGAGAGTGACCTCTGAACTCCTTGACAGTTATTTCCGCTTGATGACGATTAAACATTCGATTTCAAAGATCGAGTGGGCGTCGAACGATTATATAATTGAATTGAGTTCTGGTTCCAGTTGAGTTCGACGCTCAGGGGGGGGGCAGTTGAGTTGAAGATCGGATGGTGTTATAGACGAGATGTGGTAGGGAAAGCCACATCAGGCCGAAGGGGCCTGGGGCCCTGATGAGCTGAGGTCCGGAGAAGATGCTGATAAGATGCAATAAAGAAAGCCAGCATCCAGCAGTGGGCCCTAGGCCCCCGGTTGAGCATCAAGAGAACAAGAAAGACACAACGTGACGGTCATAACAGTGGGGTCAAGATATTACAGTTTATGTTCGGTCTCCAGCTCCCTCTCACATGCAACCCTTGAACAACCCTTTCGAACCCTTGCAATAAAGTGAGAGGTAAATATATTTGTAAAGAAGTCTTCCTGTGTCGTTTATTCCTGCGTCTGTCCCTGTCATTGCGTCAGTTTAATTATTGTGTCGTTGTGATGCTGTAGATGAGTATATAACAATAGAACCATTGAAATATTCTTTAGATAAAATCTTATCGACATAAAGTTTATCAAAAAATAATTAGATTTCATTTTTTTTTAAATCTTGTTGTCAACTTTAATTAAAAAAAGTAATTAATGAACGATTTTATGAAACTACTAAACAAAACAATTGGCTCGTTCATTTGTCTTTATTTAATGATATCCCAACAGCATATAAGGACTATGAAGAATGAGAGGTCTAATCATTGTAAAGAGAGGTAAACACGTTTGTATGCACATGGACAAAGCAAAAAAAAAAGTTCTGTTTTTTGTGGGTGACCGCTAACTTACAGAGGCCAGACTTCACTGATCCTCATCACTTTGAGTCACTGAACTTAGCTATATTCTGCACAGGGATTCGACAATTGTTAAGGTTCAACAATCCCAACTAGCTCACTTACAGAGTTGTGGTTATCTCAATATATATATACATATACATATATATATATATATATATATATATATATATATATATATGTATTAAATAAATATATATTACAAATATACATATATATTTAATCCATGAAAAATATTCTGCAATCCAGGGTTTTCTATATATATATATATATATATATATATATATATATATATATATATATATATTTATATAAACTATCACTTTTTTATCTATAAAATTGGTCTGTTCGTATCTTTGGGTATATCAATACGTTCATGTCTATCAATTCTATCTGTTCCTGCCAATTGCATTTTGTTTCTATAACTCTCTCTCTCTCTCTCTTTATATATATATATATATATATATATATATAGCGTGTGTGTATGTTCGTGTGTCTATCCACTCAGTTCATATTTTTCGATCTACAGTCAGTCAGTTCATATATTTCTCTTAATTCTTTCTTTACTATTTATAATCTATGTCCTTTTTTTCTTTCTCTTATATTTCTTTGAGCCTTTCTTTATATTTACATTTTTTTCTTATTTTCTAGTGTATTTTTTCATATATATATGAAATTGCATTGAAGTTGGCACTTTAATTAATGGCATGCATTTGTCTAGTGAAACCCAAGATCGAAGAGAAGTTCTAGGCAAGATTGAATGAAAGACCTATAATTTTAAATGTAACAAGTCTTTCTCTCTTCACACTAACCGTACTGACAAGAAAAGGACAGAAACCAATATAACCTTGCACCAGTGCTGTCACAGATGCCAGAATCAGTTTAATGACAACGTCGGACTAACATACGTAAAACTATTCCAGAATCGTTGCTCTCCTTGACTGGTTTCTCACCTAAAGAATCTATTCTGCCCTACTATTTTACTTATAGATATATGTCAGTGCTATTTCTAAGGTAAGACACACGTTTTCAACGGTAATTCCGTGTTCTCTGTAGACGGATATTCTCTCCACATTTTTTCTGATTTTTATACATGACGACCGGCTCATTGGCCTGGTGTGTAGCGTGTTCTCCAATGGTCCGGGAGATTTGGGTTCAGTCCCAGGTCATGTCATACCAAAGACTCAAAGAATGGTACTTGATACCTCCTTGCTTAACACTCAGCAATATAAGGTACGTTGTAAGGATAAAGTGGAGTAATCCAGGGAAAGGAGTAGTGCCTCGGTGTAGTAGCTATTGAAAAGGGAGCCTTTTGGTCGCCCTCGACTATGGTCGCCAATTACTAAACACGACGAAGCCTGAAGAGTTGATCAGTTGAATAGTTGCATAAAGAACATCAAAAACATCAAGAAGAGATTCATATTTGATATGGAAAGAGAAAAATAATTAAACATTCTGGATTCGGAAACATTCAAGTTGAAAATAAACAAAGAAATAAAAAATCAAATGAGAAATATGAATTGATGGATTTGATGAAAATGATATTTTGTCAATTCTGTTGCGGTCAAATGATCGGCAAAATAGTTCGAAATTATTTTCAAGGAAAGCAAATATTGTTTAAAATATACATAAAACCTTAATAATACCTAAGATAAAATAACATTTCTAGGTTCCACGATCGAGGCTGAAACATTGGAGTTGTAATACTTAGGTACGAGGTGCATACAATAAGTTTCCAGACTTTTTTTGTACAGGCATTTAAAACTGTTGTAGACTCTTGAAAATTCAGTATGTTATTGCTACATATCTTATGAGATGGTGGACTAATTCTTATGATTTTAGGTTCAAATGAACGGCTACAGCAGCAATTGGAACACACTCCACTAAATGAAATCTGAACGTGAGGACACTTTAGAAGAACGATATGCAATAAAATTCTGTTTTAAACTTGGAGAAATGACACAGAAACGTATGGAATGCTTCAGACTGTTTTGGAGAATCTTGCATGAATCGAGTATCAGTTTTTGACGGGCATAAGAGATTCAAGGAAGGCAGGAGTGTGTGAGGGATAATGAGAGGTGTGGGAGGAGTAAGGAAGTCAATAGACCAGAGCTGATTGGCCAAAGGGTTAGGGTTAGGGTTATTCTGTTGATGCTTTAAGGGAGTTCAGGAATAGATTCCGTCGGAAGAGGCCAGCACTTTTCAAATCGGGGGTCAGTGGCATTTCCAGCAGGACAATGCACCAGTCTACAACTCCATCCTTGTCACTGACTATTTGTCCAAAATGGGCATTAAGACAGTTCCTCAGCCTCCCTATAGTCCAGACCTTGCTCCTTGTTACTTTTGCTTATTCCCTAAGCTGTCGTTATGAGACAACTGAGGAGATGAGAGAGGCTGTGACGAAGGTCATTGACACGCTCACACAAAAGGACATCCATGAGGCCTTCCAGAAGTTGTTGGAACTGTACAACAAGTGCATTGCAGTCGGAGATTACTTGGAAGGGGACTAGAATTTCACGTGTGTACCATCAATAAAAGTACCCAGAAGAAAAAAGTCGGGAAACTTATCGTATATACCTCGTAAGAGGACAGACAGACCATGATGAAAAAAAATTATGAAAAGAATAAAAGATTACAGTGACAGGGGAAGATTAAAGAGAATAGAATTAGTACTTTACTTGAAAAAAAAAAGGATGCGAGTTTATCTAACAGAGGCTTTCAAAATAATTACTGGGATTTCTAATCTTTGTGAATGATTTTTGAACATTTCTCCTCGAACTGAAAGTTAATTGTTAGAACTGATTTCAAAATCTGGACTTCAGACAAAGACGATTGTTTTTGCTAATAGAGTATGATATTTTTCAAAGAAATTTCTTAATCAAATCATAACGGTTATCGTGTAAAAATGTTAAGATACTTTTTCCAACAATTTTTTTTCTAAAACCATCCAGTTTTAAAAAAAAAACTGTAAGAAAAAGTCATTTAAGAGGGGATTTTTCTGGGGACAATCGGGTGAATTACTAAACAGAATTATATATATATATATATATTGTATTAATAGTTTGTAAGGTTGATGTGAGAAGATTGTAAAACTCGGATATGCTCTAGGAGGCATAAGAAACATTTAAAAATGTCTAAAAAATGTTCTGTAAGTTAATGACTCACAGTAATTAATAAAAATCAGTTTCCTCTGTGGGGTGGGGTGCCCTGGTGTTGTAATGGTTAAAGCGATGGACTGCGAAGTCGTAGTAAGCGAGTTCGTACTCCAGTTGCGCTATTACGTTCACTTTCGGGCAAATACCCTTGGGAAAGCTATGAACTCCCTTATCTTCCCAGCTATGGGTTGAAAAGTACCTCTAATGCTCTTCTAGGAGAATAGCTTTGGCATTAAATAACCTACAAAGGTTGATATGCCATTAAACAAAGAAATCAAACCAAATCAATCAGTTTCCTCTGTCTTTCTCTCTCTCTCTCTCATGTGTGATTCCTTTTCTTTACCCCGGTTTTCTCTTTCTTTTTGTCTATTCCTCTACTGTTCATCAACTCTTCCTGTCTTTGTATATATACCTCCCTTCTTCTCCGCTTATTTCTTTTCTCTTCCTTCTTCTATCTCTCCTTGACCATCTCGCCCGCTAACGCTAGATGGCGTTCCAATCGATCTCTTTCGATTAGTCATCACTTTCATTGTTACTAAACGAGTCAGTAAAACAGTCATTGGTCATTGATTTTCCTGTTTGTTTGAAATACTTTATATCGACAGAACACAGTTCAATGCTTTTCCCAGATTATCCGACAACGTAATTCAATTTTTTTCTTCTTTTTTAATTATCGTTTCCATTTATTATATTGTCGTTGCTAATTCTATATAGTAATATTCCAATATTTCTAGAATCCATCCGACACGATGATTCCTTTTTTGTTTCCATCGTATATAATAATGCACGACGCTTTCTTAAAAGATGGCCATTTATTCAACATTCTTTTCTTTAGTGCTACAAATGGAAGTGTTGCTGCATTGAATTATTTCTATGTCATTCGCTAAACAAATGCAGATAGTATCTTTTTATAAACTAAATTAGAAAAAAATGTTTAAAAAAAAACACCAAATAATATATACCTCCATCCACTGTTTCAATAACGGCGTACACGTGACTTGGCCGAGAATCTACGAGTTGTTGCAGTGTTTGCATAGTTATATCTACCCAGGTACGTCATTTTCCTACCTATCATGAAACCATAATTTGGAGGTCCCCGTGGTGTAATGGTTATCGTTGCAGGATATGGACACGGCGACAAGAGTTCAAATCCTGGACCTGACTGATTGCATTTCACATAGCACTAATACCCTTGGGAAAGGTATGAATCCAAATATTCTCCCTCCAGCTATGGGTAAATAGTAGGGCACTCTAGGTTCTTCAGCCTTGGTGAGGCAACTAGTCTAGGAGAAGGAAAACTGTGAATTCAAACCTGTTAAACTCCGCTAAAAATTGAACTTGTGTCATTTCCTGCCCGAGCGGAGGGGTTGGGAAATATGATCATGAAATCATAATGGCAATAAATTCAGACCTTTTGCAGTTGGAAATTTTTGGCATACCCATTGGCCTAGGCCTCTTCATATTTACACACTCTAAGTTTGTACCTTGTGTATAGGACGACCACTTCATATTAGGTTAAAATGTCGGTCTAAGAAAGTCACATGATACGCGAAAATATGCAGTGTGTTCCAGGGTTTCCATGAAGGGTGTGAGTTTGGGAAGCAGGAATTTAGTGCAGTCAGCAACAGATCAACTACCGTATTTGGCTATATATACGACGGACCTCAATTTTTGCAGAAATACTTAAAAAAAAACAAGTGATATTAAACTAAGAATGTCATGTGATGAGATTTCGCCTGAAATTTGTAGTCCTACCTAAAGTCAAGTCATTTTTTTTAACTTGCAAATATATTAACGTCCTTATAAAATCCTAATATTTTACGTTCAAAATCCTTAATAGGTTTCATGAGGTACATGCATCGTTAAGGTTTATCTCTTAATTTTCTTCAAGACTGGTGTAAATTGATATGCAGTACTGGTAGGTGCAAAGCTGAACATTGCTATTTCAAAAAAGAAATGCTGTGGTTGGCCTAGAAGTGATCATCACCTTGTTTATATTCGGAGATCTTTGGGGTTTGATTCAAGGACCACTGCAACACGAGAGCTCGATGTGTCAGTAAACAAAAGCTGACCCTTATCCGTGAAAGACGCAGGGTGATTTTCTGCGACATTTTTTTGTGGAAAGTAAAGTGCTTCTAATAAGCCGCAAATGGGATACGTTCAGCTGCGATTTAATTCTAATGAGACTAGAGGTCCATGTTTTATATGGAAGTCATCTGAATTTTCACCGAAATGCCATCTTGGGAACAGCACGAAGATAGTTATAAATAAAATACCAAGCCACACTAAGCTCTCTATTCTGGGCCAGAAACCAGATTCTGGAGCTGTACTAGGTCAGTCAGTCTGACTTGGTCTTCTAACTGATTCTGGCAAATGAAACGGCAATGATGCTAAATCTTATTGTTTTTTGGAGGATGGGTTGTTCTCTCCTTGATCAGAGTTAATAACGTGAGAACAGAAAGACTTTTGAAAGGAATTGCTGGGCTTCTATACAATTTTCTATGTTCTGCTCTTAGATCTAGGGTTTCACTAAACAAACGATTACTATTAATTTGAGTCACAAACTTATTGTAAGTTCATGTATATAGAAATATTCAAAGAAAAAAATCAAAACGTGAATATGAAAGATGAAATCAACAAAAAAAAGAATTTTGACCCAATGAAAGGAAAATGTACATAAGAGAAAGAAAAAAAAAAGAAAAAAGAGATAGGAAAAAGAAAGAGAAAGAAACAAGAGAAAGAAACAAGAGAAAGAAAATGAGGAAAAAAAGAAAAAGAAAAAAGAGAAAGAAAAAAAGAACATGAAAAATAGAAATTGAATTACCATGACCAGAAAATCTGGCCAACACTGTGTGCGACATAAGGAACCATTGACCTGTTGCTTCGCCTTTATTAGGTCTCTTCAGCAAAGTATACAATGATCTTCTCCACAGGAGATCGAACCAACGACCATAGAATGCAGGACCAAAGCTCTACCATTGATTTACTGGTCCACATCTCACACAAGCGATGCCAAATGAATTAGTCATGATAAATATGCGGCCATTTAACCTGATGTTTCTTGAAGTTACGCCTGTACTCTTACAGAGGGCAAGGTCACCTCCTGGGCTACATATTCCCAAGAGGGTTGGAGACAGATACGCATCTGTGTAATCATAACCTTATAGGCAAGGAAATAGACGTACATTTTCTTTTTTTAACACGAGGGACAGTATTATGAATTGAATAACCATAAACAGAAAATCCGACTAACACCGACACTGATGAAGAGACCTAATAAGGTCGAAACAGCTGTCCAGTGGTTTCGTATGTCTCATCAGTGTTGGGCCAGATTTTCTAGTCGTGATATTTCTATTTATAATATAATTCTTCTCCTTAAAAAAAAATGTACAGAAAAAATATAGATAGATATTTAAAGGCTAAATGGGTGCGGCTTCATGCCTACTTGCAGAGAAATAAAACACCCCAACTTAAAAACCAGTCTTGCGTATTGCATAAAACTGCATGTGATAGTGAGGCTCCAGTTTTGGGGTGTGTAGAGCACCTGTTTAGTGCCCTAACTCCCATATCCATACTGACCCAAAATACAAGTAAGTGTAGGGTTTCATCTTATGGTCAAATAGTGATGTTTAAAAATCATTTGTATTCGAGAAAACCTCGTAAAAACACATAAACAACTACATAAAAAATTTAAGTATCAACGAAAAAATTAAAACTATACACTTGGCGTAAAATAACTCTAAACGAGTTGTTATTCCGTTAAAATCAATCATTTAATCCCAAGAGCTCCAACAAAAAAAGTCTTAACCCTGAATACGTTCAGTGTCATACTTAATGAAAAGTGTAAATATCTCCAAGCTGTTTAGTAATCAGCATCCATTTTTTCAAAAACTGGATAACTCAAGCATATTTTGAGAAATAGAAAATCCAATATCATAAAAAATATATAAAAAAGTAATCACATGTAAACTTACAAGATAGACCGATATTTAAATCGTCCCTTTTTTTGTTTCATTTGTTAGTACGGTTGGTTCATATCTAACACAAACGAAATTTTACAGGAAAATAATTAAATGTAATGTAATAATATCTCTTGCATTTGTCTGTCAGTTAATCATACGAATGGAAAGAATATGTCAATGCTGAATGTTATTTTACATTTTCCAGAAAAAATGACACAAGGAAAATATAATGTTCAGGTAGGAAACACGGAATATCACCGAATAAACTTAATTTCCTGATTGACATTCATTAGAATTTTAAAAAGGATATATAATCTCATACGAACATAAATGATCATGTATATACATACATAGGTATAAAAACATATACCCAAAGATATATACGCTCATACATGCGCACAAAAACATATATATATTTATATATATATATATATATATATATATATATATATATATATATATATATATATAAACAAGGCTGCTTAAATTTCACAAAGCGCTGATACACTTGGTAAAAGGATGCATCTAACTATTCTCCCTCCATCTATGGGTAAATATTTGAGCAGACTCTTTAACATTCTTATGGCAACTGGATGAAGAAAAAAAAAACTCTGAATTTAAACCGGTTAAACTCTGCTTATATTATAGAATTGTCTTTGTATCGTATCCTGTGCTTTGTAAGGCTTCAGGTGTATATATATATATATATATATATATATATATATATATATATATATATATATATATATATATAAAATTAAAATCACATCATATAATACAATATAGATTAGATTAACAGGACCGAATTAATTATTGGGATTTTATACTCATAACGAATGTGAATATTTACTGAATTCCACCGAAGATAACAGAAGGAAAACACAGCAGACAACAACGCTAATCTGTTTCTATTTCTTTTTTTTTTTTTTTTTTTTAGGGAATTTCTTGTTCTTAATTGTTTTTTAGTCATATACTTATTTATGGGTAATAGTATCTCTCTCTAGCAAATTATCATCGTTTTCACTATCGACCCCTTTTTTTAAGAAAAGATATTTTCAATGTTTGCCTTACGGATACATTTCTTCGCTCACTCCCTTTTTTTTATTATTTCAATTTTCCCTTCTTATATAATGTTCTTCTCTTTTATTCCATTCGATCAATTTATTTTCCTATCGAAACATTTTTAATGTTTGATTTAATGTGTCTTCTTATTTTTAATGTTCGAATTACTAATTACAGATTAGGTTATTCCTTTGAATTGTTTCACTCATTCGTATTTTACTTCAATTATTTTGAGATACAATGTTTTGCACTGTACATTAAAATGCCCTTTTATTTAATTTCGAAAACTCATCTCTTTTAGACATTTATTTTGACGAGTCCATTTTTGAATACGAGGTCTGAGTAAAATTTACTGCAGATAATATTTCAAAATGTTATTTGATTTTCAGTTTAAATAAAAATATGTACATAACACAAGTTCAACTACTGAGTGATAACAGAAGTTAAGACTGTCATTTAGTTTTGATTAAAAATCAGAAGTAATTCTTTGTACTTTTACCCGCCGTTTAATTCGTAGTTGTATAATTTTTACCAATAAACAGTACTCAAACTCAGGAAACACTCCAGGACTCTACTCGGTATTTTAACCGAACTTGACTATGCTTTAGTCTTGATTGTCTCAATTCTTTAAAGTGGAAATCCCACCAAGTCTTTGAGGACCGTTCAATGAAGACCAACTAAAATTTATAAATTATCATCATTGTCACTAATATCTGCAAAAATTCGCCAGACATGGTTTCTTATGAATAGAATTTTATTGTTTATCTCAACTACTGAAAAGGATATCAAAATCGGCAGTAGTAAATTATTGACAGGTGAACGATCCTAGGAAAAATCTGATCTCTCAGATAAAAAATAAAACGTGAAGTCATTCAAACTGTAGACGGATCAGTACTACTGTAAAGTTGCAGCACTTGGACCCTAACGAAACGCTAGGGAAAAAAAGTTTGAAGGGAACTACACAAGGATAATAGTGCTGTTTTGAACAAATCTTGGAAGTAGCATCCTACAAAAAAGCAGCTCCACGGCCACTTACCTCCTATCTTACATACCATTCAAGTAAGAAGAGCAGGTTGGGCTCTGTCGGAAAAGCAAGGACAAACTTATAAACAACGTTCCTCTACGAACTCCTACATTTGGACACTCAAGTGTTGACCTTCCAATAAAACCTAACACTCGTCAGCTCTTGGTGGATACAGGATGCTGTCAAAAGGACTTGCTTAGAGCAATGACCGATAGGGACAGATGTTGAGTAAGAATAAAAGTAATCCATGCAGTCGGCACATTATTTTGATGACGATCATGATCATCCTGATTATGAACAAAATCAACCTTATGATTTTCAAGTAAACAAGTGACCGTATTTTAATGTCAAGTCTGTCTGCAAAGGTTTAAAGAACTGATGTAAAGTGTTTTCGCAAACAACATAGTGCCAATTTACTGCATATTGTTGCAACTTATTGCAACAAAAGATTTCAATAACAATGACCAAAACATGATGAAAAGCATTTTGATCAAATCAGTGTAAGACGAATGTGTCTCCCAAGGACGTTAGCTCAAAACATACATCAACAACAACGATTTTGTTTTCAAAATGCTAACAAACAGGAACATTCGGAGATTATATATGTATGTATATATGTATATATGAATGTATTTATATACTCCGAATGTTCCAGTTTTTGATAATTCTTTCTGATCGAATAGATCTCCACAGAACGGATATATATATATATATATATATATATATATATATATATGTGTGTGTGTGTGTGTGTGTGTGTGTGTAAAGTTGGATAAATTAAACCCTTAAAACCGATTTAGCGGCGGCATATTACGTTCTTTTATTTCTAAGGACTTTTTCAAAATTTTCTAAATCGGTTTTAAATGTTTGATTTATCCAACTTTCCACATATTTCTATCCTCTTGTCACATTCACCACAATATCATATATATATATATATATATATATATATATGTATATATGCCCGTTCTGTGGAGATTTATTTTATTAGAAAGAATTGGAATTTTGCTAGGGTTTCGTTAAATTTTCATCTGGATTGATAAATCAGACTAAAGCGCCTTAACTGGTGAATGCCGATGGTGCTGATCCATATATTCAACTCTGCCGAAGTCTTCACTTTAAATAAGCCTTGTGTCACATTCCAACATCCTGGGGTAATGGTTACCCAGCTAGATAAAATTAAAGACCTCAGTTCATGCGGTATCTACGCATTTATCTAAAAGAAGCAGGTATAGGTTCATTGCCTGAGTGGAAGCCATTAGCCAGAATGTCGCAGCTCCGCAATTTTTGGCACCAGGCACTTCCACAGAAAACGGTCTCCTCAATAAAAAAAAAATCGATTTCAGCCTGGAAGTAATGTTAATAAATGTTTCCGAGTTACTCAACCGGATGAGATAAATTAAATGAGTTGAAATTAAAGGTGAATCGTTTCTATATAAAAAAAGAAGAGATACAAACTCAATATTTTTATTGCGAAGTAAAAGACATCTGACTTATTGTCTTCAATTGGAATCATTCTGAGATGAGTCTTCTTAATCTGAGAATTAATTTTTTTTTTTGCGGACTTTTTGTCCTCATCTTGGTAGTTTTTTTTTTTTGGGTGTGTTGTTTCTTCTTCACTACGTTTCGGCCAAATTTCACTTCTGGCCTTCTTCAGGTGATTAACCGCGACCTCGGATAGGAACGCTGAGTCTTGTAACCGTATCCCCACTAATTACTGCCTTCCATAGTTGTTGTCTATCGCACCACGTTTTTGAGGACAAAAAATCCGCAATAAATTTAAAAAAATCAATTCTCACATCTGACTTAGTTTGTTTGAGCTTTGTTCAACGGCATACCAACCTCTGAGAGTTATTTAATGCCAGAAGGGTTTGGTTGCTTATGTCATTTATGTATGTTTTAGGATTTAAGGTATGGACTTTTGTTAAATGTTTTTTATATTTAGTTAGATTATGATAAAGAGGTTGGTTTCTTTTAGAAGGCTTAAGATTTCTTCTTGATTAGTGTTCTTGAAATTACTTGTCTGATAGTATTCTGGGTGACTGTGTCACATTTTATGAGAATGTGTTTGACTGTGAAGGATACTTTGCACCATGAGCATATATGGGGAGGTTTTCTTTTTTAAGAGGTGTAATGTGGGTGTGGCCAATATCAACTCTGGAGAGTATCACTACTTCTTTTCTATTTTTTTCTGTTGCCTGCTGGCCCTTCACCTATAGTATCATGTATATACAAGAGCTTGTTGTCTCTTTGATTATCCCAAGAGTTTTGCTATTTCTTAAATTTCACTTTGTTATCTTACTAGGTATAGGGGATTGCAGACTACATTAACATACTATTATTAGAGATCGATTCTCTTTGAATGCCATACACTTCTGACTTTGTGCCATAAGGAAGTTTGACATTGTAAATAACATATATAATATGAAATGCAACGGAACACGACGAACACATCTGAAAACTATAACAGGATGTAATAGGAATAAGGCCATTTGTGACATCTAAATAAATGTTTTTGGTTTTATTCTGCATAACCTAACATTTTTGTATGGACCACACCAGAATATAAAGTTCCCATCAATTAACAATCTGTCAATACATTGTTGAAGTCTTCCCACGGTGGTTTCCGTTTGATCAATTCTAACTTTCTAATAAAGCTACTCACACCAAAATATTCACATTTTTAATCACCTGTGACAGATTGCAAAAAATGCTTTTAAATTATATCATCAAAGTTCTCCGATAAGGATGTTAACATTTTCTTCAATCACCCGGTGCGTGCGCATACATATATTTAGGTTGGTTGGTTGGTTGGTTTTAGGGGTGACAAACCTTTTCGAGTCATTTAACGCCAAATTAAATTTCAAACAATTTAATATGTTTAAGTATCGTTTTTGATTTCAAACAGATAAATGTCAAAATTCAGTTAAATGTCAAAAACAATTCTATTTCAAACAATTCGATTTAGCATAAGTGCACAGTTTATTTCTCTTTGACCAAAAGATAGGACCTTATCAGGTACTACCACTCCGGGCCAGAGTGGAGCTGGAAGTGATGGCAATGAAGGGGTACTATGCATTCTCCAAAGCTCCAATATTACTGGAACTTCACCATCAGATTGTTTAGTGTCATATCCAGGACACTCTTAGGGGGTCTTAACTCGCTGGCAGAGAAGCAGTCGGTGCATTCTACAGCCCCCTCCCAACCGACTGGGCAAACGCACACACAATATATATATATATATATATCATTGCATATGATAACACACTTCTGAGTGTTCCTTTTTATTTCTTCTTTGCTTCAACATAATCAGCAGAGAAAAACCATTCAGTGTTTTCTCTGACAACGTGACCGCAAAGTCTTGATAATAGTTTCTTCATGCAGAAATTCTCACCCGTGTTAGTATGTCGGATATCACAAGCCCAGTAGAAAACTAGAAACGTTTGATCGCAGCGCCTAGCCGCGGTCTCAGGGTGAACATGGTTCTTTTCAGCCTGATCTTTAATCACAGCGGTAAGCATAAACTCTGCAATAGACCAGTCAAAGAAACGTTGATCAGTCAACTGCAACACAACACAACCCAACACTAGCCTGCTGAAATCATTACTTTTTCACTCCTGATCCTCCCGAGAAACTGTCATGGATACAGCCCTGTGCGTGACCTTCTCGTCCATTCAATTGCGATTCCCTGCCTTTTTTTCCTTCTTCTTTATTGCTTCAATTTCTCTTTCTAGCCAGGGTAAACAAATCGATACGTTTGAATATATATCGTTCTTTTGTGTCAATACAGAATCAAGACAGTAAAAGTTTTCTTTTCATAGAGATGAGGAAAGTCCCGGTGGCGTAACAGCTAATGTAGTGGACTGCAACATTGCAGTCAGCGTGTTCAAACCCTAGTTTCGCAATTATTTTTACTTCCTAACAAATACCGTTGGAAAAGTATGAACCTCCTTTACCTCCCTTCGCTGGTTATGGTTTAAATAGTATCACTATTGTTCTTCCATAAGGGTAGTTTAGGCATTAAATAACCCACCAAGATTGATATGCCATTAAACAAAGAACACGACACAAAACTTTTCTTTTCATTTTTACACCATCTTAATCACCCACTCCCCAGTTTCTCTTTCACTGTTCATTTCAACTTTATCTCACTTCTATTTAATTTCATCCATTTTCGTTGGAATTGCCTTTCATACCGTTTCAGGTTTCTTTTCTTTTTTCAATGACTTATATACACTTTTGTTATATTTCATAAAAGACGATACACGAGCCAATTGGATTGATATCGTTATAGCGGCCCATACACACACTTGGGCCAAGTAAAAAAAATTGCACTATTTAACACGAGCGAGTTCTACATCATGTTCAAATTATGGTCGTTACCCACTGAGATTGGTAGTAATACGGTAGTTGGTGCGCTGACGCATTGTGCGCTGCCTCACTTTATGTGGGATTTGAAAGTCGCACTGATGAACGTGCAACGAACTTTGATTCGGAAGGCAGGATCAGCTAGGCCTATAAACGTGGATTCCGAGGTTCTCTTCCTGGCGAATCTGCCGTGTTGTACTTGGAGAGAATAAGGCAAACTCGGTATCTCACAATCCAGAGTGGTTAATCATCTTCACGACCTCCAAAATCCAGTGAGTAGCGTTCAGTGAGTATTAGGTGAGCTCAGCACCTCACAGTCCAGTATCGATGATCACTTTCACAATCTTGGTAAAAGCATCCAGAACTGCCTAATTGTGCTAACTGTAACTGAAATATTACAAAACTTATGACACAACCTACTTGTAATTTTTCTATTTCCAATATTTTTTTAAATGTCAAAGTATTTCATAATCATCTCTGTTACATTTGGAATTTAAATGATTCAAAATAACTAACTTATTCCCTCCAAAATCAGAATTCAGTTGAAAATTCGACAGGAAATTGTCCTATTCTCTTCGTTGCCATTAAATACAGTTCAACTCTGAACTCAAAGGGGAAGTACAAGTTTGAGTTCCATAATGGATAGAGTAGAGAGAATAGTCGACAGAAATGATTTCTAGGATAACTCTATGCTAATTATGTATCAAAAATAGGGATTTCTTTATTGTTTATTAAAGATGTTTATTCTTAGTTTATATAAGCAATATAACAGTTTGGAAATTATTTGGGCTCGATGAAAATAATTCAAATTTTTCATCGTACAACGTGTGAAAGCACGTGCGATACCATGTCCCCATCAGCCGCCAACAAGGGGTGATAACACAGTTTCGGTTGCTCACGGCGGTACTACCACGCCTGGTGCTACCAAGCTGCTTTTACCACCGAACAGGGTATTAAGAGAATTATATATATATATATATATATATATATATATATATATGCAGGAGCCGCTCTCAGCGGTCTCCAAAATCTATGTATGGCACTAGACCTTGGTATCTAGTTCAAGCCATAATCCGGCATACGTGCCGGACCCACATTTGGGTTCGTCAAACTGCTTGTCTCATCAGGCTCACATTGCACCAAGTGAGCCAATGAACAGCATAGACCAGCAGGGTTCGAGTCTCGGCTCGTTCCCGACCTCCCCCCCCCCTTTATCCCCACTTTAATCGGCCTTCGGGCTTTTGACCATGTGTCAAGTCGTGTCTGGTGGGAGGCAGCGACAAACAAAAAGAGCTGAGACTACATTGGACGTTAATCAGGTTTTTTATTACTGTGTGCAAGCAAAAGGTCCCTATTATTAGATTGAAATAGTTACTTGAAACCATACAACGTTATATAAATTATAAGAAAAAGTTAAGAATACTCTATCTTTATACCAACAAAGTTCTATAGATAAAGAAAAATATTATGGAATATATATATATATATATATACATATATATGTACATTTTAAAATTTAATTTGGGCATTGAACAAACTCAGAGGATTTTATATATTGTTAAACATGAAGTAAACTAATATAAAATGCATCATTCTAAAAATAGGATATGGAGCGGTAGAATGTGCCGACTGCATTGCTGTAGAGAATTAAAACACCCCACCCAATGAGTGAGCAGGTACTGCCATAATCTATCGAAGTTCTGTATTTGAGTGTAGTTCACTTGTTGAATTACGCGTGAAAGTGAATTATCACTTGAGCATCAGGAAGAGAAGGTGGTCTCGTCGATTCCTGGTGTGTTGATTGGCTGTGAACCCAGGAGGGGCTATGCTAGCGTGCATACATGCTGGCCCACTCATTTGCATTTGTTTGTTAGCCGACGCAAGCCGGGCTGCCGGGCCGGTCAGTATTGTTTATTTTCTCCTGTGTGTTAGGGCAGTAGCTTCTTCACAATCTTGGAGCTTTCTGGAATCTAGAGTATGAGTTCATTGCCATTACATCCAGGTCTAGTCTGTCCAGAGAGGTAATGTCTTTTGGTGTCTCATCTCTGGGTCCAATAAAACTATTCAATCACTTAATATATTTGAAACCATTTAATATTACGCAAAGGGAAGATTAATATCAATAGAGTTATTTAGAAAAAGGATTGTTAAATAGCAATACGTGAAACGATTGAACTGCGTGTAATCAATTAAATTTATTAGAATAATTAAAACTCGATTGTTCAACGGTTTTAAGTATTTCTATTTTAATACAAATGATTCATATTAAAATTGTTAGTGTTGAATAACAATACTTGAAACAGTTTTATTGACAGTAAACTTTCGTCTTGCTTATTTCTACTCGGTTCTGTGTTCTCGCCATAATTGGAGGATTCGCTTTTATCTCAATATCCCGTTGACATTATTATAATTATTATTTGCATACATAGATACATACAGTCAAATCATCAAACTGTTCTATTTCTTACAATTCAGCAAAAGTTACACGGTTTCAAGTATTGTTATGTATCACTAATCATTCAATTAAAAACCAGTCCTTTATTTACACAATTAAATGTTCAATCAGTTCTATTTCTAGCAATTAAATTTCGTATAAGTCATTTGCTTGCATACATTTAGATTTCAAACAGTTCTATTTGACCCATAGATAGGTCCCTAAAAGTTACTACCATTCTGGGTCAGAGTAGACCTACGAGCGATGGAAAGAGAGGGATACTCCGCATTCCCCAAAGCTCCATTATGATCCGAGCCTCAGCATCAGATTGTTTAGTGTCATAAGCAGGACACTAGTTGGGGAGAGGTCTTACCCATCTGAAGAGATTTCTGTGTATTCTACTGTCCCAGCTAATAGAGCCATCGGATTTATAATCCTTTAGTGATCTCTTTCTCTAGATTTTCCAGTTTGATGCAAGGTCTCCTTCAAGTTCCATAACTTAGTTCTCTGGCAAATTCTAGATATTTACCAAGTTTTTCGCTTCCCTCAATGTTAATTCCATGATCTATAGAAACGGGGAAGTCGACTAGTAGAACAAAATTTTCTTCTTGTTGAATAAAACTAAATCTGTTCGTCTGGCCGGAATTGGGTGATTCATTTTTATCACTTGTAAAGCGAGAAATGTCTGTCTTAGTATTTCTTTTCCTATCATGATTATTATTCCATTTCTATCATCAATATTAATCTGTCTTTCCTTTTTGGCTCTTTCTTTCTTCTAAAGATTAATATGTATTCAGCTGATATCTTTTTTTTTTCTTGATGAAATCTATCGACCAAGAAATGTTATGTAAATGTCATGTAATATTATTTCTATGCTGGTTCTTTTACCATTTTTTTCATCCGTTATTTTTCTTCCTTCCTTGCCAGAAAGCAAAAGTCCAATTCCAAATTATGCTCATAAAAACTTTTGTTGATAAAAACCAGAAAAAAAACCGAATGAAAGAAAATTGTAGACACAAAAAATATTTTATCTTTCATTTAATATCCTGATGTTTTTTGCTTATTTCTTTGTCTTTCCCATTTGATTTTTTAAAGTTTATTATCAGAGGGGGAAAATTCCTTACTTTAAAACAACATTTCTATATTTAACCGGGTGGTACAAGATACATGAAAAAGTCGGTTGCCCGGATTGCAATGATCTATCTTATGCGCAAATTGGTTGAATTTTTATTTTATTAGATTAGCTATGGCATAAAGATAATCGACCTCAACTTGAATAAAATTCCTCTTTAAGACTTTGACACAATATGATGTAATTCTCCCAAATATAACAACGGCGTCACTGGCCACCAAAGGAGACTTGAACCTCGATTAATAACACTAACCCTTATGAGTATCATAAAAGCACGGCATAAACTCATAATCCCAAATAAACAAACAGGATTGCCAATAAACCAAAGAAACAAATCCCAATATATCTTCACTCCATTATATATCATCATTTTGGGTCATATCGAAAGTAGGAAATCTTGAGTAAAACATTTAAAGATCTTCTTTATTTACCTTGAAATCCGTAAACTTATCTTATATCTTAGATAAATAAAAAAATTCAACCAATGCGTACTGACAGTAGTTTTTTTTCTTTTTTGTTTTCAGGAAGTAACCGTTTTTTTTTATGATAAAGAAAGAAAATGACACAGAACTAAAGGATGCCTCTTTCATAATTGATCTAATATTCCTCAAAGACTATTGGAGCGTGAAATTCCGGAGCATAAAAAAGATAATCATGGCAATTG
This sequence comes from Sepioteuthis lessoniana, assembly GCA_963585895.1. Taxonomy (NCBI): domain Eukaryota; kingdom Metazoa; phylum Mollusca; class Cephalopoda; order Myopsida; family Loliginidae; genus Sepioteuthis; species Sepioteuthis lessoniana. The sequence continues at coordinate 4,502,781 of OY757938.1, forward strand.
ATAAGTTATTAAAGACAAAACTTTTGTTGTAACCAAATTCCATTGCTGTGGTTATTTATCTCCCTTCACAGACTAGCAATCATTTAGCTGGATCAAACCACCCGGTTTGAAAGATATAGATGTAATTTCAAAATGTAGATGCAACATGATACCTTCACAGGAAGACTGAGACTACCGTCAAGTCTCCGGACAAAAAAAAAGACAGAGGGTAACCGAATACACACTTTAGCAACTACTGGACATGGTCAAAGTGTTGACTATATATGGATAAAGATATATACAACAATACCACCAGCCAATCAAAAGCCGAAGAAGAACATCATCGCTTGTGCAATAATGGAACGTTCCTGGTGCTATAAGTCCTAGTGCATTTTGCAAAGTCCAGTCTTGTTCTCAGAACGGGGAATTTTTTCCTTGGTTTTCGCTTTATAAATTTCGCGTTTTTCCTCCTATCTTACATTCATTGTAAATAAATCATAAATTGTAAAAAAAACATACATCACTTTCAGGGTTTTAAGTAGGTCTTTTCCATAGAGCAAATGTGGTATTTTGGTGGTTGCTGCGCATGGGGATTGATGAATGGTTATATATTGTACTGTTGAATGAGTCGGCGAATGTGGCTAGCTAGGTTCCTTTAGAAAACATAGTAAAAGCAAGACCGCTCCCTTCCCCTCACCCAAAACTTAAGGCCTTGTGCCTTCTGTGTAACTCTACAAAGAAATAAACTGTCTTGTTCTCAGAACCAAACATCAGTTTGCTATTCAGTGAAATATCTATACAAAACAGCACGTTTGACCATTGTTTTCAGTCAACTTCAATATCAGAAAAGCATTTTATCTCTTTTTTCATTTACTTGCAATGTCCTTGATTGTTAATGTTGCTACTATTTCTGAGTAATTTTATGTACTATACATCCACGTGAGAGATTTTACAAAACATTTTCCGCATCTTTGACATTCTGACCCTGTTTAGTTTAGTGTTGGAGGTGTTCGTGTGGTAAAGATTATCGTCTTAGGAAATGAACACGACGACCTTGTTTAAATGCTAGATGGGAATGATTACATTTCACATAGCTCTAATACCCAAACAGAAAAGTTGAAATGATATTAATATTCCTTTAGCTATGAGTAACTAGTAGTTTACACTGGGTTCTTCAACCTCGAAATGGCAACCGATCTAAGAGAAGGAAAACTATTAATTGAAACCTGATGAACTCTGCTTTAAAGTGAACTTGAATATGTTAGTAGATTTTCTCAACGGTGAAAATAAAATCAATCTATTTTACGACGATAATGTACAGATGAGCTTATAAAACCCGTATCGTAACCGACTGAAATGAGTGATTTGAAGGCAAAAAGAAAATCTTTTTTTACCACTTGCATTCCTTTTTAACCACTCTCTTTCTTTCATATCTAAACTAAATTCCAGAGAAAGATCACTGAAAACAACATTATCTTTTCCCACAACCCAATGCGTCGAAGTATCAGATAACATTTTTTAAAAGGGCGAAACAGTTTTTAACAACTCAATAAAATGGCGAAGTAAATAAAACTCAATTAAAATTACTAATTCGACCAATTTTTTTTTTAGATTTTTATTGTACATTTTATATTTTCAAGATATGGCTCATCTTGACGCTTCCTGTAGCATACCGGTACTAAATAGATTTTAAACCCCGTTGTGACTTCACCGTGGTAACAAATTGACAAATGTGAAACAAAGTTTTATTTATAACTAGGTAGCAAGTAGCCGCTGGGAGAAGGATATGGCGTATCGAAGCATGAGACGACAGTCAACGAGACAAAATTAAGCCACATATTCTAGTGAGAAAAAGATAAGCAAACACAGACCGTGAATTTTTTCCTGGTTCTAATATACTTATCCGTTTCGTCTGCCACCCCTTTAGAATTTTTGGTTCGTAAACCTCCGTCCCTTACGTCATAGTGGCTGGTGTTCTACTGACATCTTCACCTCCTCGTGTATTGTTGTCAACTTGTAAGGACACTTGTCATCTCACTTCCGCCTGTCGTGTCGGGAGCAGACACATCCGCTTCCTGTGCACATGCGCTAAAGATCTTCAGACCTCTAGTACTCCCCAGTCATTTTTAATTACCACTAGTGCCTTGGCCTTGATTTTGCTGACTACAGTCTTTTTTTATTTATTAATTATTTCAATTTCCTATGAGTCGTTCAATTATGATACATTTCTCGTATTTCGTCTTCCACTATATTTTCCGTTTTAACCACCAAATTTCCTTTATATTTACCCTGTAGAAATTACCACTCAGAAATGTAAAATGACAACAATAACACTTAACTGCATAGGGGTTAAATAAAAATATAAAACCGGCAGTAATTCAATACAGACCTTGAGATACAGTGAAACAAGCGGGTATTTATACACTAATATGTCATCTACTTGGCCAGTGTTATCCTTATCATTATTGTTATTGTCCCACACATCAGAGTGTTGAATTTAGCAGGTTGTCTAAGTCAGCATTCAGCTGAGTTAAATATCAAATCAGATCTCAGAAAGTGTTAAAATTATTATTATTATTATTATTGATATTATTCTACACATTATACAGGTAACTTCACCTTTTGGAGGTGCTCGTGGAGTAATGGTAATCGTCGCAGGAAATGGACACGGCGACACGAGTTCAAATCCTGGACGAGACTGATTGCATTTCACATTGCACTAATACCCTTGAGAAAGGTATGAATCCAATTATTCTCCCTCTAGCTATGGGTAAATAGTAGGACAGACTAGGTTCTTCAGCCTTGGTGAGGCAACTAGTCTAGGAGAAGGAAAATTCTGAATTCAAACCTGTTAAACTTCGCTTAAAAATCGACCTTGTGTCATATCCTACCCGAGCGGAGGGGTTGGTAAATATGATATGATAAAGGTAACTTCTATATGCACCTAATTTTAGGCTTAATTTACTTGCAAAAACTAACATCTTTCGCGACATTTTACTGTGGATTTCCTTCTTGAATGAGTTTTACGATCTTTTCCATCGTTTCAATAAACACTTATTTTATTTAAGCCTTGTTTCATTTCGGTTGGATTTTCCCAATCGCTGCTTCAGTCCTGTAAGAAGTATCTTTTAACTGAAGAAAGGTTTTCATACCAATGTTTCTGCTGCTATTTGTTTCAAGAATGCAAATTACAAAATTATTCCTTAATTTTTCCCTTATCCTTGAGTTATTCTGCATATTTTGGAATATTATAATGCCATTGTTTGAAGAATTCTCTTAAAGTATAGTTCATAAAGGTAGAATATTCAGCTGTTAATGAAACATATTTTGTGTCTTAGTTTACGCACTGCTTGATAAAATCCCGAGATGAACATTCTTTGAGTGAGCTAATTCGATAAATTTACCTGGCTTAGTAAATATAGAGTTAAGTAAAAAAATGAACCAGCTTTTATACTTTAGTTTTGATCGCATTCAACTGAATAACTTCTCCGATACGCACAGGTAGTTCATATTTTCTGCACAATCATTTGTGTATGGAAAGGCTTCGGTTTCCTTGTTTAATGGCATATCAATCTTTGTAGGTTACTTAATGCCAAAGTGTTAAACTCCCTACATAATGGACTCACCTTCCTCCATAAATACACGTCAACGGAGCGTTGACCAGAGTTCACCAGAGAGGAAACAAACCCACGTGACACAATCACGTGATAGCACCTGCGTAGTAGACAATAGTCGCTACCGGACTGGACTCTCAGCTTCCAACTAACTAACAACTGTCTCACCCGGTTCACTTGTATCTTGTTTCTGTTGCTTGAATATGTACGTGGTGCATTCAATACGTTTCCAGACTTTTTTTTGTACGAGCATTTAAAATTGTCGTAGACTTTTGAAAATTCAGTATGTTATCGTTATACATCTTATGAGATGACTGACTATTTTTTTTGTATTTCAGGTTCAAAGGAACAGCAAAAGCAGCAATTGGAATACATCCCGCTAAAGCCTGATTGTCACAGCTGGTGAATTTCAAAAATGCAATCTGGACGTGAGGAAGAACGACATGCAATAAAATTCCGTTTTAAACTTAGAAAAATGCCAAAGAAACGTATGGAATGCTTCAGACTGCTTTTGGAGCATCTTGCATGAATCGAGCATCAGTTTTTGTGTGGCATAAGAGATTCAAGGAAGGCAGGGAGTCTATGAGAGATGATGAGAGGTGTGGCAGGAGTAAGGAAGTCAATAGACCAGAGTTGTTTGGCCAAAGGGCTAGTGTTACTATGTTGAGGTTTTAAGGGAAGAGATTCCGTCAGAAGGGGCCAGCACTCTTCAAATCGGGTCAGTGGCATTTCCACCAGGACGATGCACAAGTTCACGACTCCATCCCTGTCACAGAATATTAAACTAAGACTGGCTTCAAGACAGTTCCTCGGCCTCCCTATAGTCCAGACCTTGCTCCCTGTGACTTTTGTTTATTCCCTAAGCTCAGAGGCTGTTGTTATGAGACAATTGAGGTGATGAAAGAGGCTGTTACGAAGTTCATTGACACGCTCACACAAGAGTACTTCCATGAGGCCTTCCAGAAGTTGTTGGAACGATAGAACAAGTGCATTGCATCCGGAGGAGATTACTTCGAAGGGGACGATGTGTGTACTATCAATAAAAGTCACCATACAAAAAAAGTGTAGAAACTTATTTAATGAGACTCGTATTTTTTTCTATCTACCTTTTTGTGTTCCTTGTGTGTTACTTTTGCCGGCATCCCTGACTGCGATTCCTGAATCATCGCTTTAACCATTACACCGTGTGGACATCCCCGGGTATGGAAAGAATCTACGTCAATTTATTTGCGGCACCAAAATCATTGGAAATTAATGATCCTCTATTCTACGTTACTTTTGGCCTATTGAGTGACTTTATCTTAAAGAATTGCCGTCTTGAAAGGAGTCTTTGAAGCGTAGTGGGTAATGTTCTGAACTGTGACATCATAGTGACTGAGTTCGAAATCCATTCGTTCCACCGCGTTAACTTTCGTTTTAATCTGCTTTGGAAAAGTATGAAATCACTCACTTCTTAACTCTCATTTCAATAGTATCGTAACTGTTCTTCTTAAACAAAAATGAATGACTTCGGCATTGAAGGTTGATATGCTATTAAACAAAGAAACCAAACAAACAGTCTTTTCTCATCCAACAGTTTGAGATTGTTGGTGCAGGATGTGGTAAGAAATAACACATGATAGCGTCCGTTTCAACTGAATATCCATGAAAAATTAACACTATCGCATTTTTAGATATTTTGCTATGAACTAACAAGAACAGACAATCACACACTAAACCCATACAAAATTTCCCATTAAAAATCGTATCTAAAATCTTTAAAGAAAATCTCCCTGACTCACTAGTACTTAGACTAAAAAGAATAGGAATAGATAATAACGAACTGAAAAGCAAAGTGATAAATTAACAGTCGTTCTTTGCTCGGTGATATTCCAATGCTTTAATTGAAAACCTGATAAACACAGTCATTTCTATTCCGAGACAATAACTTAGAACTACAACCCAAAAAGAGGCTGAATTGCATTCCATTTGTAACAATATTTTTTTAAAAAACCCACTCCCACCGCTAATTCAAATAATTAAGAACAATTGGGAAATTTTCGAATTAAACTCTAACTTGAAATCGATTTTTCAAAGCCAGGTATACTGACCAATTGTTGACCAAATGGCCCCGTGGAAAGGATGGAAAGCAACTACATACTAAATAAGCTAAGCCCACCGCAAATCCCACTAAAGAGAGCTAAGCATGTAATAATTGAACGATATCTACTGGACCCAAATATTTCAAGTCGACAAAATCATTCGCAAACTTCACTAACAAAAAGATTTAATATTTACGATTGCAGAAGCAAAAATGTGATTAATTTATTGCCCACCGTATCTTCTCTGTTTCGCTTGGATTTTTTTTCGTATTTCAAGAAAGGGCTAAATAACGGTCACTAATGCAGGATAAAATTATATATATATATATATATATATATATATTTGATGCACTTTAGGAGATATCAGGAACACCTACTCCGAATTACGAATATGTATGACTTCCATATGACCAATAGCCTATCGTTAGCATTCCTTGCCTTTGCTAGTCGCGTGTTGAAGTCTTTCTCAGTTGATGAGACCCTGCTTCCTTGGTAGGTGAACTTGACTACTAGTTTCAGAGAACTACCATTTAGTGCCGATACAGGATGTAGCCCTGAAGACCTCCCGGGAACAATGGACAATAGAGACGGGTGGCAAGAGCGGGTCAGGGAGATCCATACTGGCAGCGCAACATGATGATGATGATGATGATGTGTGTGTGTGTGATTATCCCTAGACATATTTAAATCTATGTGTGAGCGTGAGATAGAGAGAGTATGAATATGTTGCTGTAACCCCGCAAAATGGGTCCTTCTCAGAAACATTTTTTTTATTAGAGATATACTCTTAAATAGCACGAATTTAAAAATGAATATCCCGTCCAATTTACATCTGAGACATTATTTTGTGTCGGTCAACCTAATGCTGAAAGTCGTTTTTTAAGGTCAGTCCTCCTGGCGTGATGGTCAACTTGCCAAACTGTGGACTTGAAGTAAGCGAGTTCGAACTCCAGTTGGGCTTTTACGTTCATTTTCGGACTGATAGACACAGAAAATGAATAAATCTCCTCATCCACCCACAGATAGCATCATTTCTGATCTTCAACAACGATGTCTTTTATTTTTGATAAGCTACAAAGGTTGATATTCCGTTAAACAAAGAAACCAATCATTTTCCTAATCTCCGAATTTTCGATATAACAGACATATATAAAAATAGATTAAATCACTCACCGTTTCCTAATTAGAACTATATATATATACATATATATATATATATATATATAGTTGTTGTATTGAAAACGTCATTGTATTACGAGTTGTCTACAATTATATAACAACAACTTTAAAGAAATGATTTGGCCCAAAGAAATTATTTATTTCGTATTCAATACGAAATAAAACTATTTTCCTGACGTTATCTTGGCTTTGTTGTAACCATCAAGTCTCGACTTATACTGGTACCAATAGAAGAGGCATAACTTCGTATGGAGAAACATCTTAATACAGAATTTCGACTGAAGTAACGACGGCAGGAAGATGGATAGTCTATATCAGAAAAGAAGAGTAAATTACTGCCAGTAAAAATGACTGTCATTAATAGCCCCCACAATGATTGCCAAAGTGATGCATCAGTAGAAAATAACGTTGCCGTTTGGCAAGGAAGAGACAATACGAAGTACTGAGCTTACAGTAAACTGAATAGTAACAGCGAATGGAAAATGATATGAAGAAGAAGAAGGCAAAGCTAACGAGCTAAGAGAGAAAGATTCCCAAAGAGAGCAAAGATCAGAGTGATATCGGGAGAAAAGTCCAAAAGAAAAGTGTTCATTGAAACCATTTTCCTTGAAGAATCTCATCGATCATCAAGATTTATTAGACCTGAACAAAATCCAAAGTTACCCCAACAGAAGCTTGTCTTCTTTTGCCTCCATATAGGTATAGTAGACTGTAATCTGCGTCTTATCTG